>CP106732.1:43990654-44590654 GCA_025506655.1 Gossypium rotundifolium | reverse complement strand
AGCAGGTAGCTCAAGCTGATATGCTACTGGTCCAACTCATTTCAGCACCTGATAAGGTTCGATGAATCTGGGACTTAACTTACCCTTCCGTCCAACCCTTAATACTTTCTTCCATGGTGACACTTTCAAGAGCACCTTGTCACCCACTGCAACCTCTATGTCCTTGTGCTTCAAATCAGCATAGGACTTCTGTCTATCCGACGCTTCCTTTAGTCGAGCCCAATTAACTCAACCTTCTCCTCTGTCTCATAACCAACTATGGATCCAAAATACACCGTTCCCCTAATTTCATCCAATAGGTAGGAGTACGACACTTTCGCCGTACAATGCTTCATAGGGCGCCATCTGAATACTAGACTGGTAGCTGTTGTTGTACACAAACTCCGCCAATGGCAGAAACTCCTCCTAACTACCTCTGAAATCAATGGCACAACCCCTTAACATGTCCTCCAAGATCTGAATCACCCGCTCAGACTGTCCATCGGTCTAAGGATGAAATGTTGTTCTAAAATCCAACTTCGTACCCAATGCTTGATGCAACACCTTTCAAAACCTTGACGTAAACCTAGGATCTTGGTCTGAGATAATCGACATAGGTACTCCATACAACCTTATAATCTCCGCTATATACAGCTTAGCCAACTTTTGTAAGGAATAATTGACCTGAACTGGTATAAAATGAGCAGACTTCATCAACCGATCAATGATTACCCAAACTGAATCTTTCCTAATAGGTGTGAGAGGTAGCCCACTAACAAAGCCGATTGTGATCCTTTCCCACTTCCACTGAGGAATCTTCACCGGTTACAACAACTATGATTGTAACTGATGCTCTGCCTTTACCTACTGACAGGTTAAACACTTCCCCATTAATTCAGTCACCTCTCATTTTAAGCCTGGCCACCAAAAACTGCTCCCATAAATCTCGATACATCTTACTCCCTCCTGGATGCATAGCGTATGCGCTTCTTGCAGGATCCTATGCCTCAATTTAGGATCTTTCGGTGTGCACACTCTCCCTTGAAAACATAATAACCCTCCCTCATTCACACTAAATTTCGTTGATTCATCACTTGCTCCAACCGAAAACTTCTCCTTCAGCAACTCATCAGTCTGCTGCCTTTCCTTAACCTGACTGAACCATGAGGGTTTTACATGAAGTTCTACCAGTAAAATCCCATTGTCGTATAGACTAAGGTGAGCAAACATTGCTCTCAAGTCAAGGATCACCTTACGACTTATAGCATCTGCCACCACATTGGCCTTACCGGATGATACTCGATCGAGCAATCATAATCCTTTAACAAAACAATCCACCTCCTTTGCCTTAGATTCAACTCTTTCAATGTCAAAAGGTACTTCAAACTCTTATGATCCGTGTAAAGGACAGATTTCTCCCCGTACAAATAATGCCTCCAAATCTTTAAGGTAAACACCATCGCCGCCAACTCCAAATCATGGGTGGGATAGTTTACTTCGTGCGGTCTTAACTGTCGTGATGCATATGCAACCACCTTTCCATCTTGCATCAACACGCATCCTAGTCCCGTGTGGGATGCATCACAGGAAAGCATGAATTCCTTCCCAGCCTTCTGTTGAATCAACACCGAAGCCTTCGTCAATATGCTTTTTAACTTTTCAAAACTCTCCTGCTGCTTATCAGACCAAACGAACGGAACTCCTTTCTGTAGCAACTTAGTCAATGGTGCCGCAGTCAGAGAAAATCCTTCAACAAACCTTCAGTAATACCCGGCTAAACCAAGAAAACTCCAAATCTCTGCCATCGACTTAGGCAATTTCCAATCCAACACCGCTTCAATTTTTTGAGGGTCAACCCTAATCCCCTCTGCCAACACCATGTGGCCTAGAAAAGTAACTTCCTTTAGCCAAAATTGGCACTTGCTGAATTTGGCATAACATTACTTCTCCCTCAGAATCTGCAGAACCACTTGCAGATGTTAATCATGCTCCTCTTCTGATCTTGAATAAACCAAGATGTCATCAATAAAAACTACGAAAAATCGATCCAAGTAGGGTTGGACCACTCGATTCATCATATCAATAAACGTTAGTCAACCCAAATGGCATCATCACAAACTCGTAATGACCGTAGCGAGTCCTAAAGTCCGTCTTATGAATATCCGCCTCTTTGACCTTAAACTAATGGTACCCTGACCTCAGATATATCTTCGAAAAGACTGAGGCCCCCTTCAACTGATCGAACAAGTCATTGATCTTTGGCAATGAGTATTTGTTATTGATGGTTAACTTATTCAATTGATGATAGTCAATGCACATACGCATTGAACCATCCTTCTTCCTAACAAATAACACCGGCGCTCCTTAAGGTGACACACTTGGTTGAATAAACCCTCTATCCAACAACTCCTTGATTTGTGCTTTCAATTCCACCAACTCTGTCGGTGCCATTCTATATGGAGTAATAGATACCGCACTATTCCCGGAAGAAGATCAATTCCAAACTCCACTTCTTAATCCGGAGGTAATCCCAGAAGCTCTTCTGGGAAAACATCCGAAATTTCTTCACTATCCTAACGTCCTCAACAGTTAGGTCCTTGGCTTCCAAAGCCCGTACAAACATTAGAATTGCCTCGCACCCTTTTCTCACCATTCTTTCCGCTCTTAGGGTAGTTACGACGTTTGACAGATAATTCCCCCTTTCTCCTATCACTAACACTTCACCACCCTCGGGGGTTCTTAACACTATACGCTTGGTTGCACAATCTATATTGACCTGATACTTCACTAGCCAATCCATGCCTAAAATTAAGTCAAATTCCCCGAATGGTAACTCCGTCAGATCCGTCAGGAAAACTACTCCCTAAACTTCTAAGGGTGCCTCTCGATAAATTTTATCTACCACCATAGATTGTCCCAATGGGCTAATTACTGTCGTCGCCCTAGGGGTAACTTTAGAATCTAAACTTAAAGTTTTATACACACTACTAGCAACATATGAATGTGTTGGCCTAATGTCAATCAATACTGTATAAGGCAATCCAAAAATTAAAAATGTATCGATTATAACATCCGGTGCATTGGCCTCCTCTCAAAGTCTGGCAGCGTAGACCAACCCCGACTGCCTCGCTTCAGTGTTTCCTACCCCTGGGCCTGGTGCTTCATGATCCTGACCAAAACCATTACCACCTCTAGCTGGACCACGACCCCTCTGTGGCTGCTGACCTCCTCTACCCGACTGAGTATTTCCCTGCCCTGTGAGTCCTACCTTATCCCGTGGCTGAGGAAAATCTCTTATCTAATAGTCCAAAGAACCACACCTAAAGCACTTCCCACTGCCTGCCCAACACTCACCTACATGGAATTTGTCACATCGGCCACACCTTCGTGTTCGATTAGCAGTAAATCTTTTAGCCCGTCTCGGTCCATCCGACCTAGGTCTTTTTGTGTACACACGACTGTCCCTGCCGATCCAAAATTTCTCTTACCTCTACCCCTATCTCTATCCCGATTTAGCTTTTCTGTTTGTTTTACCTCCTCAGCTATTTTAGCCTTCTCCACAAGCACAGCTAATTCCCGCTCTCGTTATGGAGCTATCAACATACATAGACCATCCTTTAGGCCATCCTTAAAATGAACATATCTCTCATGCTTTGTGGCCACGATCCCTCGAGCATAACGGCTAAGGCATAGGAATTCTGCTTCATATGCCGCTACCGACCTACTTCCTTAAACCAAGTTTAGGAATGCTCTGTGCTGCGCATCCACATATCTCGTCCCAATGTACTTACTTTGGAACGTCGTTCTAAAGTGATCCCAGGTGATATGGTCAGCTACAGTACCCTCTCTAACTATAAGCCACCATTGATATGCTTCGCCCTGAGTAGAGACACCACTCCCTTTAGCTTCTCTTCATCTGTAAAGTCGAGATCATCCATTGTTCGCTCCATTGCTTCCAACCAGTACTCTGCTGTACTAGGAGCTACACCAGAAATTCCCTTAAACACTTCCGTCCCGTTGGCTCTTAGTCAATCTCAGCACAGATTGGCTATTGTGCCCATGCCCCGCCCAAAGAACCTCTCTAAGACTCGTAACATTGCCTGAGATACAGCATCATCTCCGGCTGTCTAATTTTGAAATTCTACCTCCACAGTTGGTGGCACTGGTACCTCATTCCCTGACTCGTGACCAGACCCTACGAGTTCTGACACAGCAATCCTGCCTCTACCTTGGCCATGCACACCACGTCCTCTAGTGCTCATTCTACCATTCGCGATTTATCTGATTAAAAATTTATGAATTAATAATTCTTTCTTCCATCGATCAATAATGGGCGGTCTTGTGGGAAGTAGTTTTAACGAAGAGTTCTTTCAATTGATTCTATCTACAAGTTCAGTTCTCAAATCAGTATTTCCTAGTTCTAAAATACACATTCAATCAACATCCATCACACAAGCAGCATCATGAACTTACATTCATCACTTAGGGGTATTTTCGTCATTTCACTACCCAAGGGTATTTTCATAATTTTAACCTACAGGGGTATTTTTATAATTTTCCAAAATAAGGTATCTTGGTGATTTTACAAAATAAGGGTATTTTGGTAATTTACAATACGGGGGTATTTTGGTTATTTTATAAATTTTGGTAACTTCAGTAAATCAGGGGTAATTTAGTAATTTCTCAAATAAGGGCACTTTGGTAATTTTCAAACAAGGGTATCTCGGTAAATTTTTCCTCAACCTAGGGTGTTTTGGATAATTTACAAAATCAGGGACATACAAGTAATTTTACAAAAATAGGGTACTGGTCCCCTTCGGGTTTTAGTTATAAATTTTGTCCTGTCAACAAGTCCTCGTGGCTAAGGCGAACAGTCACTATGCACCAGGTAGGATTCTAGAAAAGAGGAGGTGAGTCACTAGGACCGCTTAAATACCAAGCTCTTTTTGGATCCAATCCTATACATGCGTATGCCTGTTTCCACACCCTAACCCTGTGACTTGTTCACAGACATGTTTAATTAAGAAAAATTAAGTCTTATGAGATTTGAAGAAGTGTTTATACTAAACCTAAAGTCCATCAACACTATCCTACTAGTCTACGTCCATAAAGCCCATCAAGTCCTTCATATATATCACATCAAAGGTTAGAGTACTTACATGGGTGGATTGGGTGCCGGTAGACTCGAAGGCTATATCTTCCAAAACTTTTCTCAACTTACATTACTTTCATAAATTCCTACTGGACCCATTTCATAGCCCGAGTTTTGAATTGGGCTCTGATACCAAAAATGTAAGACACCAAACCTGGCCCATACGTCATTACCGGATCTAGTATGCTACAGGTTAAATCTTAGAAACTTTGCTTCGATGGGTTTTAAAAAGTCTCAATTTTTTTCATTAATCGTGATATTTGTGAAAAAGTTTGAAGAACATATCATTTACGTCAGTTGAGTTTGAAAAGCCCATTTATAATTTCATTGTATTAATGAGACTTTGGAAAAACATAGGCTTATAAGCATGTGACTTATTAAGGGTGAAAATAAAATAAAGCGAGTAACACATAAATTTGAAACCTAAGTTATGGGGCCTTATTACAAAAATATTCCCAAAAATTTATATTTTAAACGAAAAGTCAAATGCAGTCTATGATAATAATAATAGTCTTGATGGCCCTCAAGTCGCCTCGGCTCCCATGTCCACGGTCTCATCGCTCATCTCAGAGTGGAAAAACATAAATGGGTGAGTCACAAAGACTCAGTGTGCAAAACTTGAAAACACATAAAAGCATAGGGCCCACAAACACATTATGGGCCTTGGCTCATATACAATGGTAACAAAATATGTCATGCAACATGGCCCATCCCAAAACCTAAGAGTCCATCCTCTACACACCCCGTACCAACCATCACACCTTGGGGATTTCTACAATCAACCCTCCATCCGCTACACACCACGTCAACAACTGTGCTGCCTGTCATAAATATCGATCGCTAATGCGAATCTTAGAAAATAAATTTAGTATTTCGACAGCTTTGCTGCCTGTCATAAAGACCAATCGCTAATGCGAACCTTTGTGGGAAAGCCACCGATCGCCCCACGACCTGCTCCTCTTCCATAAATCGATCAATCAATCCCATCCCATGCATACACACATATAAGAATCAAAACATCAATCCATCTAACAGATCTCATACTTTCACATGCTTCGATACACATAGAAAAGTTTCTATGATTACGTACCTAGCATCCCTTGCCTACCCTTTCTGGGTAACACAACTGTTCATACAGCCTCTCTTTCTAGCTTTTATCCCATAGCATACATATAACATAACAAAGCTTACATGTCAAGAATCTACACACCTTATTACGGTTAAGATGACACCCTCTATGTCGACACTGTCAGGAGCCGAAACGACTGTTATCTGCCTAAGATGCTGTTCATAAGTCGATCCACAACCCGACGGCCAATATCAAACAGCGGACATTACTCATTTCTTAAAGTTAGGGATAGGGTTTACGGACCCAATCCTCTCCTTTGCCTGATCTATATTTGATTCCATCCAAAAAGTCCTTGTCAGAATTACTATAGCGAAATAGGGTTATTAAACCATATATGAGTTAAGATGTAAAATATGATAGTGAATCTAATAGGAATCTAAAGGAAACCCCTTTACTTGAAATCCCAAAATCGATAGCATACTTAGAGATTAATGGCTTCCAGCTTTTTGAGATCTGGATGATTCGATCTACTATGATTTCCCGAACTGCCACCCAAAAGAACATGTGATTAGAGAAAAAGTTAAACTAAATATGTACTATCAATCAACTAGCCATTCATCTATAGTCTCAAAGTCGAAAGATAAGGGAAAAAGAATAGAAGAAAATTGACACCTACCTTTACAGGGAATTCGGCAACTTTTAGGAGATTCCGGCTTTATGGAGAAATTGGCATAAGAGAAAATAATGGAAAAAGAAAGTGAAGTGAGAGGTTTCAGCTTTTGAAAAAAGTGAAGATAAGAGAAAGAATTAAGAGGTTTTGGCTTCTGGAAAAGAAGCGAGAATAGAAATTGCAGAGAAAGGTAGAGAATTTCAGCATAGAGAATGGGGAAAAGAATAGGGTTCAAATGCCGTAATTGAAAGGATACCATCCCTATTTATAGAGAATTTTGACACTTTCTTATCAAAACCCAAAAGTGCCCTTCTTGATAACTAATAAATAATAAAAAATAGGGAAATTTGACACCCCTTTAACATGAAAAAATTGATTCCTCCCCCCTTTAGGAGATGGAATTTCGGCCAACTCTACTCTTAGCAGATAGCTCCTATCTTTTCTCATTTATCTTGATCTATTCACCTTTAGGAGATACCTAAATAACACCACCTCTCCCTAATATTATCAGCACAATATCCACATTATCCAATAGATAAATCTTCCCATTCTAGAGCATCCTAGCTGCCACCACTCTCCTCTCCTTTTAACGCCAAAAACAATTAAAATAAATAAGTGGGTAATGTGACTCGAACCTTGGATTCCCTTAGCACTTTTCACGCCACTGTCCATTGGGCCACTAGCCCATTTTTGTGTTCTAATTCACGAACAATATCTTTTAAGCCCGGACCTATCTAGCTTTCCACTAAAGTGCCCAAACAGAAAATTTGATTAAGGCCTCAACCCAAACCTGAGCCCAATTTGAACCCCTTAAACACTTTAATTATCATATTGAACATAACACATGTCAAATGCAAAGGCCCATTAATTTAGGATGTTACACTATGATCATAATACATCAATTTCTACACTTGGGGAAAAATGACCATTTTGCCCTTGTATATTGGCAAAATTACAATTTTTCCCCTAGGCTTGTAATTTATTTTTCAACACATTTTCTCATTAAACAAGCCTATCTGAACATTTATTTCTCATACAACTACTCAAAATTCCAACTATTCCATGCATCTATGACACAATCTCACTCTTTGCATTTAAGTCCTACTTAGGTGTTTTCATGCAAACATCTTTCACAAAAGTTGTTTCTCATCTCCTTAACTTTCATTTTCTCCCCTAAAAACTCAGTTAACATCATAAATACTCCAATGGTAAGTCCTTAGACTTTCAACCATATTACAAATTGGTCCCCTCATTAGCTAGCTTAAGCTTTGGGGACTCTAAAAATACAAAAATCATTAATTAAAACCACCTAAATCACTTACTAGTAAGGAGATATCTTGGCTGAAAGTTTGAACCCCAAAAGCTCTATTTTCTCTTAAATTTTCGGTGGGAAGAAGGAGGTGAATAGTGAAAGATGATAACATCTTTTACTCATCTTATTTTATTTATTAGCCACCTTACATCATCAAATTTGACCAAAATTTAATGCACTTGTCCCCCTAGCTTCCTATGGCTGGCCAACACCCTTAATATGGCCTATTTCCACTTTAAAATTCACCAAATTACATTCTATAGCTATTAGGTACCTTTATCTTATAAAATAGAACATTCGCACCTTATGCGATTTAGTCCTTTTTCACAATTAAGCATGCTATTGCTAGAATTAAAGCACCAAAATTTCCATATAGCCATATATTAATACCATAATACATAAAATAATACTAAAATAATTTTCCTCAACCTCGGTTTAGTGGTCTTGAGACCACTATTCTGACTAGTCCTAAAATCGAGCTATTACTATGGTCGAATCTGCTAGAGAGGCACGGCCATGTGTCTCGAGCCCAGGACATGTGCATTTCGTACTTTGGCCCATTTTCTCTATTTTTGGCACGTTTCTCGTTCTTTCATCCTTTAGTGCTCTCCTAAGTATAAAACATAAAATTAAAGGATTAGGAGCACCAAATTCCACAATTTAGGGAATTAATCATCCAAAAGTATGCTAAATGTGGGATTAAAATATGACCATATTACTGTTTATCAAATACCCCCACACTTAAGCATTTTCTTGTCCTCAAGCAAAATTCTCAACTCACAATTAAAACTAACTTCCCTCAATTCATAATTCTTATCAATGATGCCTCATCATAATTCATAGACAACTTGTACATGGATAATTTAACTAAAAGAGTCTTTAAGATTCAAACAATCAAAGTCATAAATTTGTAGCATGAAAAATATAGGTGTTTCCCCTTGTCTAAATAATTACCTTTGATTCAAAACTGACAAGGACTGACATCCTCACTAAAGATTCACGCAAATCACTCAAAGTGCCTAAGGTTCAAAATTAAGCACTCAAAAGTCAAACATGAAAAGTTATTACAATAGGCTTCCATGAAAATCAAATCTCTACCACTATAAAATGAGATGATACACAAATCAAAAGTTCTTTAAATGGTTGTAATAGGGCTTAGGTTAATGGTGTGGATAAAGGCTAAAAGAAAGGGTTAGAATCGAGATTATAACAGTTCGGATTATACCCTAGTCAAAACAATGATTTCAGGACCACAAATCTGAGTCTATATAATATTTTAATATTATTTTCTATGCCGTTGATATGTGACTAAGCATGTGTTAAATTTTCATAAGTTAATTTGTCCGTCTGTATGTTTAATTTGACAAAAGGATGAAATTGCATTGAATGGGAAAGTTGCTTGTAGTTTGTTAAAGCACATATGTGTAGTGGCTTTTAAAAGTTATGGCCTTAAGTGGCAATTGAACCACTATTTAGTTAGTGGGTGGTTATGGTAAAAAATGACCTTATATTTATGTTATAAAAATTTTGTTTTATAATGCTAAAATTGGAAGTTGTTTATTAATGAATAATTAATAAAAATTGGCATGAAAATAAGCATTCATTCATGCATTCTTCATTGAAAAATCAAAAGAAAAAGAAAGGTTTATAAGATCTCATGCATTCGGCACATACAAGCTTGATTCAAGGTAAGTTTTTAGTCGATTTTCAATAATTTCTACGTTTTTGCAATCGTTGCTTTGAGAGCTACAAAACCCATGTCTCAATTTGATAAATTGATGTTGTTCATGAGAAATTCCATTGATGTTATGTTGAGCTTTGTCATAATTTATGGTGTTAAATGAAAGTTTGGATCTAGATGAATATGTTTTGTTCTTGAATTTTTGATGAATTTAGCTAAATAGGGCTAAACTGAGAAAACAAAAATTTAAGGGACTAAATTACAAATTTCATGGAAAATGTGGACTTGTATGGTTCCTAGAGACATTCGGCTATGCATGTGTGTGAACAAATTTTGTATATTTGATGTTTTGAGAAAAATGGACTAAATAAATAAATTGTGCAAGTATGAGGGTTAATTTGCAAATAGCCCTAAATGTGAGTCCTTAGATTGAATTGAATGAATTAGTGAAAAAAGGGGTTAATTTTAAATATGTTTAGATCAAGAAACGAGGAAAACGGACTTAGAACGCGAGAAAGCGAAAGTAACAGAGTAGCCGTTTTCATTCAGTTAAACCGAATCCGAGGTAAGTCACTATGCAAATAAACGTACTTGTATGAAATTGTGGTTGCTCATGTGACTAATATTGATCATGAATGCTTATGAGAGGTTATGCATATGAATTATGAGATAAGTTCGATATAGTGACAACGTCCGAGAAGTCCCGTATGAACCTAGGAATAGATAGGATTAGCTATATCATGACATAGGTATCTGTTTTGTTTTATCATGTAAGACCACTTCAGGGACGTTGGCGTTGATTTTAGATTTCGTGTAAGACCACGTCTGGGACATTGGCCTCGATATGAGCTTTACGTGTAAGACCACGTCTGGGACGTTGGCATCGATATGAGCTTTATTTGAAAGACCATGTCTGGGACGCTGGCATCGATATGAGCTTTACGTGTAAGACCATGTCTGGGACATCGGCATCGTATTGATTCGTATGAGACCCTGTCTGGGATAGTGGCATCGATATCCATGTGCATATAAGACCTTGTCTGGGACATTGGCATTGTAAGACCATTCCAATCTTTCTAAGCATCCTAGTAGATTCCTAAATGTTCAACGGGAAAGTCTATGATATGAATTGCAAATTCGAACTATAAACAATTATGTGATTGTAAATCTATTTCAGGTACGCTGATTATACATTAATTGTGAATACAAGGTAAGCATCTATGTGATCTTACTATGATGTTATGTATATGGAATCGATGATATGATATGTAAAGTTTTGGCTAGATAAGCTATGTACTTATATGATTCTTGAATTGTGAAAATGGTAAATGTGGTCACAAGTATATGAACCAAAGCACATTTGTGATAGTATGCTAAGTGTATGGGATGTGCCAATTTATCTACTTGCATAATATGCATTCCATGTTAGGTTTGTTTGTATATTAACTTACTAAGCTTTTGGAAAGCTTACTCTGTGTGTGTAGCACCCATAAACCCATACAAGTCACCGGATTAGGGTTATGAGGCATTACCAAACTAGACACAATTTAACATAGTCTTATATGAAATAAATCCATTTCGCAAATTTAAATTTTCTATACTAACAAATGATGCCTAAGAATTACATTACAAATAACCATATTTCAAAATGCAATACATTATAATTCATTATCTGTACAGATTTCAAATCAAACTTCCACATCACAACACCAAATTTCATATAAGAAACATATATATATATATATATCTATTGCATTAGTCGAAAATCAACATATCATTTTATACCTTCTACAAATATGTATATTAAAAAAATAGGCTCGTAATACTCTATTAGTTTTTCCCTCACATACATGACATTCGCACATTATAGCATAACCAAACATATACATGATATGTGACTGGTCCAAGATACTTAAATATAAACAACTCATTGACCATATATTCGGTCCTCAATTAAAACTCTAATAATCAACCCAAAACATGAGTATAAACATTTTCATGATCAACTTTAAATTATAACCAAGCACATAATAATCTAAGTAGAAAAATTCACACAACCAAATAGGCATACTTATACATATATTTATATATATAATACATATAAATGATTAACTCTATATAACCACATTTAGCTCCCAAGCATGATACACACACATCTTATATCAAAGATTAAAACAAACCATTATATCAAACATATAACCATACTTAACCGAAAGTAATAGCCTTATTCGCAAGGAAATATATATATATATATATATACAACCGAACATCATTCATTCAAGTCCTAATTCAGCCTATACATGCCTTTGATTCAAAAGGTAAACATTTATACCAAAAAGTGTGATAGTGTGGTTGACTTTCTTGACGATCCTCTGAGTCCTTAGCTGAGTCTACGATCTATAAAATAGAAAGACCAATATATACAAAGTAAGCACACTAGCTTAGTAAGTTTTAAGTTAATGGTAATACAATGTCCAAACACCAATGCATATATAATAGTTACCATTAACAATGTAAAATAAACATTTCAATACACGAATTTATGTAAGGACGAATACCATAGTTCATTAACCTAATTGTTTCACTTGTTTACCTTAAACTTATATTATATCAAAACACAAGGTATGTGTATTACATTAATCACATTATTTCGAATCATATACATCCACCATTCACATCGTCTATGTTATCCCAATCAAAGTCATAATTCAATGAACATTTCTATTCATAATCAAGTCTACCAAAATATTATATTCAATCTCAATTTCAATCACATACTACTCATACTTTTGATCATAAGTTCAATTTCACATTATACCATTTCTACCACATCATTCAAATTCAGTTATATTAGACATAACTTACCTTGCTCTTGGTGAATGAAAAAGGGACTTACGTTTACTCGAGCGTTTACTTGATACATTAACTGCTTTTCATCTTGAGTAATTTAAGGTTTCTTCATTTAAAACGTATCACCGGCATCAAGCCTGCTAGGCACGGAGCCTGAATATATCATCGGCACTAAGCCTGCTAGGCATGAAGCTCGAATATATCACCGGCACTAAGCCTGCTAGGCACGAAGCCCGAATATGTCACCGGCACAAGGCCTGCTAGGCACAAAGCCCGAATATGTCATCAGCATTAAGCCTGCTAGGCACGAAGCCCGAATATGTCACCAGCACTAAGCCTGCTAGGCACAAAGCCCGAATATATCACCAACACGAGGCTTGCTAGGCAATAAGCCCGAACTATTTATCAAATCAATTCATCAACTTACATTTCTTAACACATACACCACTATCAATTCATATTCACAAAAACCAATTCACTTGTCAAACCAAATATACTAATTCATATTATCTTGCAAAACATAATCATCCCAATGTAAAACATACACATTCGGCTAACACCCATATCTTACTCAATCTAATCAATTAATTTCATTTCACACTTTCACAATTATTTCTTTAATGAACTTTAACATAAGAACTTACCTCGACTGTTGACGGACAACTTAGACTGGCTATTCGAGAATTTTTGTCTTTCCCCGATCCAATTTCGTTTTTCTTTGCTCTTGATCTAAAACACATTAAATTCAGCTCATTCAAGTACATTTCAATTCAATTTAGTCCCAAAACACATAAACATGCAAATTACCATTTTACCCCTAAAGTTTCACATTTTTACTGTTTAGTCCTAATTGTACAAAACACAAAATACACACAATTTGCTAAGACTATACAAAGGCTGAATATTCCAAGGGACTTTATAAGCCCTCTCATTTCATTTATTTTGCAATTAAGTCTCTTTAAAATTTTATTTTTACAAAATAGCCCTAAATACAAAATTTCACCAAAATTTCTAATACAAAACTTGTAAATCTTTAACACATCTTTAATCTAAAACCATCAAATATCAAAACCATAAGAACACATCAATGGCCGAACCTCATATACACATGATTCTCAAAAATTCAAGCATGGTTCGGGTAATATACAAAGCAACGATCTCAAAAACGTAAACATTATCAAAAATTGAAATTCACACATACCTTAATCAAGCATTTGAATTGCCGAAATTTCAAGCTTTCTAACCCTTTATTTCTCTCAACATTCGGCCAACTTAGGAGAAAGATGATAGTGGCCTCTTTTTTTTATGTTTTATTTAACATATAATAACTTTATTTGTAAATTACTAATATAACCTTATTATAATAATTAAACCAACATATAACATAAGGTTAATGTTGACCATGGCCGGCCACTAACATATAAAATGGGCAAATTACCCTTTTAGTGCATCATATCAAAAAGCCATTAACACTTGAGTACTTTTCACTTTAGTAAGTAACTTTTACGCTTTACGCGATTTAGTCCTTTTTGCTAAATTAAACACTCAAACGATTAAATCTTCATACGAAAAATTAATACATAAATTCACATATAATAGACACAGAAATATTATATTAAAATATTTCTCAGACTCGGATTCGTGGTCCCAAAACCACCGTTCCGATTAGGGTCAAATTCGGTCTGTTACAACTCTCCCCCTTAAGGATTTTCGTCCCCGAAAATCTTACCGTTAAACAACGTCGGATATTGTTGCCTCATTGAGTCCTCAGGCTCCCACGTAGCCTCTTCAACTCCATGTCGATTCCATAGTACTTTTACTAATGGAATCCTTTTGTTTCTTAACTCTTTCATTTCTCGACCTAAGATATGGATCGGTTCTTCCTCATACGTCATATCGGGTCAGATTTCAATCTCAGATGGAACAATCACATGTGACGGATCTGATTTGTATCTACGGAGCATAGAAACATGAAATACATCGTGTATCTTTTCTAATTCAGAGGGTAACTTAAACCTATAAGCAACAGGCCCAATACGTTCGATGATTTCATACGATCCGATAAATCTTGAACTCAGTTTGCCTTTCTGTCCAAATCGGAGTACTTTCTTTCACGAGGAAACTTTCAAAAATACCCGATCTCTAACTTGAAATTCTATATCTTTACATTTCAAATCAGCGTAAGACTTTTGACGATCTGATGCAGCTTTCAAACTATCTCTGATTATAGCCACTTTCTATTCAGTCTCTTTAATCAAATCAACCCATTGTATCTTGTTCTCACTGAGCTCGATCCAGTACAATGGCGTACGACACTTGTGGCCATATAGAGCTTCATAGGGTGCCATTTTGATACTAGATTGAAAATTGTTATTATAAGCAAATTCAATCAAAGGTAAGTACTTTTCCCACGTACCTTCAAACTCGAGAACGCAACATCTCAACATGTCCTCAAGTGTTTGAATGGTTCGCTCAGATTGATCTTCTGTCTGTGGGTGAAAGGCGATACTAAAATGAAGTTTAGTACCTAAAGCATCCTGTAATTTCTTCCCCAATCACGGTGTGAATCTCGGGTCTCTGTCGAGATAATAGAACTCGGCACACCATGTAACCTCACGATTTAAGATATATACAACTCAGTAAGTTTATCGAGTGAAAAGTCCATACGAATTGGTACAAAATGAGCTGATTTGGTCAGTCTATCTACTATCACCCAGACTGCATCTTTCTTGCTCGATGTCATAGGCAACCCAGATACAAAGTCCATAGTGATTCTACCCCATTTCCATTCAGGTACCATGATCGGTTGAAGCAACCCAGAAGGCACTTGATGCTCGGGTTTTACTTGCTGACAAATTAAGCACTTTGACACAAATTCAGATATATCCCATTTCATGCCAGGCCACCAATAAAACTATTTCAAATCATTATACATTTTTGTGCTACCCATATGTATCAATAATCGACCACTATGAGCCTCACTCAGAATCATCTGAATCAAATTTGAGTTCTTCGGAACACACATTCGGCTTTTAAAGTTCAAACAGTCATTCGCATCAATTTGAAACTCGGATTTCGTATCCTTTTTGCACTGAATTTGTCTAGCAATCAAATCTTTGTCAACTTTTTATGTATTACAAATTTGCTGAATAAACATCGGTCTTGTTTATAACTCGGCTATGATCAAACCATCACTAGACATAACCATCTGTCTGTTCATCGCACGAAGAGCAAATAATGATTTTTGACTTAACGCATCTGCAACAACATTGGCTCTTCCTGGATGGTAGTCAATCACCAACTCATAGTCTTTCAACAATTCTAACCATCTGCGTTGTCTCAAGTTTAGATCTTTTTGAGTCATCAAATACTTTAGACTTTTATGATCCGAATAAACGTGACATTTCTCACCGAATAAGTAATGACGCCAAATTTTTAATGCGAAAATAATGGCTGCTAATTCCATATCGTGTGTCGGATAATTTCTTTCGTGTGGCTTCAATTGTCTCGAAGCGTAGGCTATAACTTTGCCTTCCTGCATCAAAACGCAACCCAACCCATTCAAAGAAGCATCACTAAAAACGATAAATTCTTTACCCGATTCAGGCTGAGCTAACACTAGAGCTTCGGTCAAAAGAGATTTCAGCTGTTCGAAACTTTTCTGACACTTTTTCGACCACTCAAACTTGACATCTTTCTATAGTAGCCTTGTCAAAGGTGTAGCTATCACAGAAAAACCTTTTACAAATCGTCTGTAGTATCCCGCAAGGCCTAGAAAGCTTCGAATCTCAGAAACATTCTTTGGTAGTTTCCAATCGAGTATAGCTGCTATTTTGTTTGGATCCATCCGAATACCTGATGCTGAAACAACATGACCCAAGAAGCTGACTTCATTCATCCAGAACTCACACTTACTAAACTTTGCATACAACTATTGATCTCGCAAAGTTTGTAGCACTAATCTCAAATGCTCGGCATGCTCGGTTTCATTTTGGAGTAGATTAGTATATCATCAATAAACACTACTACAAACCGATCTAAAACCGCGTCGAAGACCCGATTCATTAGATCCATAAAAACAAGAGTGCATTAGTGAGTCCAAAAGGCATAACCAAAAACTCAAAATGTCGTACCTCATCCTAATGCGTCTTTGGCACATCTGTATCTCGACTCATAAGCGATAATAACCCGATCTCAAATCTATCTTGAAAATATTGAAGCCCTTTCAATGATCAAACAAATCATCAATCCGAGGTAGCGGTACTTATTCTTTATAGTTACCTTATTCATTGCCGATAATCAATACACATTTAAACCGTTCCATCTTTCTTATTCACAAAAGAACTGGTGCACCCCAAGGAGAGAAACTTCGATCGTGCAAAGCCCCTATCTTAACTCTTGCAACTATGCTTTCAACTCTTTTAACTCAGTAAGTGCCATCCGATACGGAGCTATCGAGATTGGAGTCATTCCCGGTGCTAATTCAATGCTGAACTCAATCTCTCGTACTGGTGGTAAACCTGGTAGTTCTTCAGGAAACACATCTGAGTATTCACACACAACCGGTACAGATTCGATATGCTTTTCAGACACTTTATTATCCAATACATAGGCCAAATAAACTTCGCACCCTTTTCTCACATACTTTCATGCTAACATCGAGGATATTATTGTAGGAAACCCACTTAAATCACTGGATTCAATTCTGATGATCTCACCGTTCTGACATCTCAAATCAATAAGCTTTCTTTTGCAATTCACCACTGCATCATGTGAAGTTAACCAATCCATTCCCTAAATTATGTCGAACTCATCGAAGGGCAACAACATTAAATCGACTGGGAAGCAAGAATCTCGAATCATCAACGGGCAACCTCTACACACTTTATTAACAAGTGCACAGCTACCCAAAGGGTTGGACACACGAATCACAAACTCAGTAGACTCAACTGGCAGAGTCTTACCGGATACTAGAGTTTCACACACACATGAATGAGTCGAACCAGGATCAATCAATGCAATCACAGTAGTATCATAAAGGGTGAATGTACCGATAATGACATAGGGGGAGGAAGCATCCTCTCTGGCTCGTGTAGCATAAGCTCTAGCTGGAGCTCTAGCCTCTGATCGTATTGCGGTGTCTTTTGTCCCTCTCTGACTTCCACCTACATTGCCTGAATGTCTGAGTGATCTACCCCGTGCTGGCACACTTCTTGGTCTAGTGTTTTGAGTTGTATTTTGCTTGGCTAACATCAAGCACTCTCGAATAAAATGATCCAACGATCCACATTTAAAGAAGGACCGATCACGAACTCTACAACTCCCAAGATGCCATTTCCTACAATGTTTACACTCGGCTCGGTTCTGTGGAACAATATCGACACTAGCTATCGACGTGGCTCGTGATCTCACTGGAGGTTGATCACGTCTAGGCAAGTCTGAAGTGGCTTTATGTCGACTGGGGTCATCTCTGAACTTCAATGCACAGAATGGGAAATTTTACTCGATGATCTTTTTCGAATGTCTCTAGCTTCTACTTTAGCTTTTCTTTTCTCCTTTCCGAGCTCTTCGACTTTACAAGCTCGCTCGACTAATGTCACAAACTCTTTGATTTCAAGAATGCCAACAAGTAACTTTATGTCTTCATTCAGGCCGTCTTCAAATCTTTTTCACATAATGGCTTCGGTAGATATACACTCCCGAGCGTAATGGCTCAATCTGACAAACTTCCACTCATATTCCGTCATAGTCATGCGGCCCTGTTTTAATTCCAGAAATTCTTTCC
Organism: Gossypium rotundifolium; assembly: GCA_025506655.1. NCBI lineage: Eukaryota > Viridiplantae > Streptophyta > Magnoliopsida > Malvales > Malvaceae > Gossypium > Gossypium rotundifolium. The sequence continues at coordinate 44,572,156 of CP106732.1, read as the reverse complement.
GTTTCTAATCGATGAATCTTTGACTGATATATTTCTTACGAAACTCAATTTGGAAAAAGTCCCAAGTTACTTTTTCTTTCGGAAATACGGATACTAGTGTGTTCCACCAGTGATAGGCAGTGTCCCGAAGTAGAGATATAGCACACTTTAGGCATTCTTCTGGAGTACAAGATTACTCATTGAGTACTCGAATAGTGTTATCAAGCCACATCTCGGCTCGATCTGCATCATCATTATCATTGGCCTTGAATTCCTCGACCCCATATTTCCTAATTTTATCAACAGGAGGCCTGCTAGATCTCATCGGATCTATCATCAGGGTGTTGAAGGTACCGAAGTTGGATTATTCGGGGGTGGAGGTTGTTGTACAGTCGGATTAGTCTGAATAAACTGGGTAAACCATTCGTTCATCATCTGATAGAAGGCTTGTTTAGCCTCCCCCTCATGGCTACCCGAAACTGGTCGAGAGTCTAATGGCGCTGATCCACGTGCGAGACCAGGCGTAACGCTCTCCACATCATTAGCTACGGCTCTATCGGGATCGAAATCCATTTACTATATAAAATACAATTGAAATTGTCAGAAGTCACAACACTATCATATATACAATTCAAAAGCATGTATAGCTAGACTCTTACTCACTACGGTAGTCCTAGAATCGACTAAACCGTAGCTCTGATACCAATACAATGTAGCACCCATAAACCCATACACGTCACCGGATTAGGGTTATGAGGCGTTACCGAACTAGACACAGTTTAACACAGTCTTATATGAAATAAATCCATTTCGCATATTTAAATTTTCTATACTAACAAATGATGCCCAAGACTTACATTACAAATAACCATATTTCAAAATGCAATACATTATAATTTATTATCTGTACAGATTTCAAATCAAACTTCCACATAACAACACCAAATTTCATATAAGAAACATATATATATAATATCTATTGCATTAGTTGAAAATCAACATATCATTTTATACCTTCTACAAATATGTATATTAAAACAAATAGGCCGTAATACTCTATTAGTTTTTCCCTCACATACATGACATTCGCACATTATAGCATAACCAAACATATAAATGATATGTGACTAGTCCAATATACTTAAATGTAAACAACTCATTGACCATATATTCGGTCCTCAATTAAAACTCTAATAATCAACCCAAAACATGAGTATAAACATTATCATGATCAACTTTGAATTATAACCAAGCACATAATAATCTAAGTAGAAAAATTCACACAACCAAATAGGCATACTTATACATATATTTATATATATAATACATATAAATGATTAACTCTATATAACCACATTTAGCTCCCAATCATGATACGCACACATCTTATATCAAAGATTAAAACAAACCATTATATCAAACATATAACCATGCTTAACTGAAAGTAATAGCCTTATTCGCAAGGCCATATATATACATTTATACTACCGAACATCATTCATTCAAGTCCTAATTCAACCTATAAATGCCTTTGATTCAAAAGGTAAACATTTATACCAAAAAGAGTGATAGTGTGGTTGACTTTCTTGACGATCCTCTGAGTCCTTAGCTGAGTCTATGATCTAAAAAATAGAAAGACCAATATATACAAAGTAAGCACACTAGCTTAGTAAGTTTTAAGTTAATGGTAATACAATGTCCAAACACCAATACATATATAATAGTTACCATTAACAATGTAAAATAAACATTTCAATACACAAATTTATGTAAGGCCGAATACCATAGTTCATTAACCTAATTGTTTCACTTGTTTACCTTAAACTTATATTATATCAAAACACATGGTATATGTATTACATTAATCACATTATTTCGAATCATATACATCCACCATTCACATTGTCTATGTTATCCCAATCAAAGTCATAATGCAATCAACATTTCTATTCATAATCAAGTCTACCAAAATATTATATTCAATCTCAATTTCAATCACATACTACTCATACTTTTGATCATAGGTTCAATTTCACATTATACCATTTCTACCGTATCATTCAAATTCAGTTATATTAGACATAACTTACCTTGCTCTCGGTGAATGAAAAAGGGACTTATGTTTACTCGAGCGTTTACTTGATACATTAACTGCGTTTCACCTTGAGTAATCTAAGGTTTCTTCATTTAAAACGTATCACCGGCATCAAGCCTGCTAGGCACGGAGCCCGAATATATCACCGGCATTAAGCCTGCTGGGCACGAAGATCGAATATATCACCGGAACTAAGCCTGCTAGGCACAAAGCCGGAATATGTCACCGACACAAGGCCTGCTAGGGACAAAGCCCGAATATGTCACCTAAGCACTAAGTTCGCTAGGCACGAAGCCGAATATATCACCAAGCACTAAGCCTGCTAGGTACAAAGCTCGAATATATCACCGGCACGAGGCCTGCTAGGCAATAAGCCTGAACTATTTATCAAATCAATTCATCAACTTACATTTCTTAACACGTACACCACTATCAATTCATATTCACAAAAAACCAATTCACTTGTCAAACCAAATATACTAATTCATATTATCTTGCAAAACATAATCATCCCAATGTAAAACATACACATTCGGCTAACACCCATATCTTACTCAATTTAATCATTTAATTTCATTTCACACTTTCATAATTATTTCTTTACTTAACTTTAATTTAAGAACTTACCTCGACTGTCGACGGACAACTTAAACCGGCTATTCGAGAATTTTCATCTTTCCCCGATCCAATTCCGTTTTTCTTTGCTCTTGATCTAAAACACATTAAATTCAGCTCATTCAAGTACATTTCAATTCAATTTAGTCCCAAAACATGTAAACATGCAAATTACCATTTTACCCCTAAAGTTTCACATTTTTACTGTTTAGTCTTAATTGTACAAAACACAAAATGCACACAATTTGCTAAGACTATACAAAGGCCTAATATTCCTAGGGACTTTATAAGCCCTCTCATTTCATTTATTTTGAAATTAAGTCCCTCTAAAATTTTATTTTTACAAAATAGCCATAAATACAAAATTTCACCAAAATTTCTAATACAAAACTTGTAAATCTTTAACACATCTTTAATCTAAAACCATCAAATATCAAAACCATAAGAACACATCAATGGCCAAACCTCATATACACATGATTCTCAAAAATTCAAGCATGGGTTGGGTAATATACAAAGCAACGATCTCAAAAACGTAAACATTATCAAAAACCAAAATTCACACATACCTTAATCAAGCATTTGAATTGCCGAAATTTCAAGCTTTCTAACCCTTTATTTCTCTCAACATTCGGCCAACTTAGGAGAAAGATGATAGTGGCCTCTTTTTTTTATGTTTTATTTAACATATAATAACTTTATTTGTAAATTACTAATATAACCTTATTATAATAATTAAACTAACATATAACATAAGGTTAATGTTGACCATGGCCGGCCACTAACATATAAAATGGGCAAATTACCCTTTTAGTGCATCATATCAAAAAGCCATTAACGCTTGAGTACTTTTCACTTTAGTAAGCAACTTTTATGCTTTACGCGATTTAGTCCTTTTTGCTAAATTAAACACTCAAACGATTAAATTTTCATACGAAAAATTAATACACATAAATTCACATATGATAGACACAGAAATATTATATTAAAATATTTCTCGGACTCAGATTCGTGGTCCCGAAACTACCGTTTCGATTAGGGTCAAATTCGAGTCTGTTACAGTGTGTCTGTTTTCTCTGTTTTATAGGTCGTTGAAGCTACTGAAGGCTCGAGACCGTCAAGGATCGTCATCACACTACTAAACTTGTAACACCCTTTACCCGTAATTCCCTCCAAAATCAGGCACGAGACGTTACCGAAAAATTTACCTGATCGCCATTCAGACTCAACGTGACTACTCTCCTCGAATCGCTCCAACTACTTCACACTCAACCTATGATATCTCAATCGTACCCACGAGAACTCTCGAGACCATATCGAAATTTTTACGGTCCATAAAATTTCTTTTCATCTAAACAGGGAGTGCACACGTGCTAGATGACACACACGCCCATGTACTCACACCGTGCCCAAAAACCCCAACATTCTACCAAAACTCACACGGCTAGGGCACGCCCATGTGAAATGGGGGCACTCCGTGTACCCTAACAATATGCCCGTGTCTTTCGCCCGTGGGAAGTTACAGACTAATTTAGCACGGCCTGGACAGACCCGTGTCTCCTAACCGTAGGAAGATATTGACTTGATTCACTTGGCCTGGGCAGACGCCCATGTCCCTACCGTGTGTCTTACATGGTTCATGCACACGGTCGTGTGATTTGCCTATGGCCTATTCTAATTAGTAATAATAAGGTGCAGAGTTAGCACGGCCTAGACACACGCCCGTGTGTCTACCCGTGTGGCACATGAAGGCTATTTGCAAAGCTTCTAGCATCCCTATATCTTACTCTACAAGGGTTTAATCAACAAATTAACAAACCTCTCTTAATCCACATGCACTCACATTGATAACATTGAAATTTCATAAATGATTAAATATGCCATCTTTCATGGCAATTTAAAAAATTAATGTCTTAGTAAGAGCCAATACACCTTTGGTCAAAATAACAAAACAATCTAACTAGTCTAGTCCTATACATGCTATATAAAAAATCACTAATCTAATTATATCGAAGTAAGTAGATAGTGTGGGCGGTCTTCTAGTTATCGGCATATCCCGGCTTGGCTCTTAAGCCCTATATGACAAGAGAAAGAGAGACGAGTAAGCTTAAAGCTTAGTAAGTTCACATGTAAACAATATAACACTCCAAAATGAATGAACATTTTTATAGCATTATTTGCTAAGCAAGAAATCAATCTACATTCAGTATTAGGCTTACACATTTCCTTCATTCACACATCCCAATCACATCATAAGCATGATGCATACATTCAATAACACTTTCCCTGCACTAAGCATCACAAGGTCACTTAATGTAACACATCACCATCTCAAAATACATTACCTGGTGGTTTCGCACTTAACCCACCACCAGTCTTCATTAGGGTGGTATCACACATAGCCCACCAAGAAGGTTAATTACGATGGTATTGCACATAGCCCACCAGAAATGTTAACAAACGATGGCATCGACACAACCCATCGTAATTAAACAACAAGGTGGTATCGCACTTAGCCCACCATCAAAGTTTTATATAACACACCTACCTATCTATTCCATAATTCATACAAGAATTATTCATTAACTACCACTATCTATCTACTTGAGTTATACATGTTCTCAATTATGGTATGCACTGATTAACAACAATAGTGTACATGTAAAATGCATCGTTTACACGTAAACTTACCTCAATTCAAAACGTGTTAGGTAGCGATTTACTCAATCACCTTGCCTTTCCTACGGTAAGGTTGATTCCGCGCTCTTCTTGATCTATAACAATGAAATTCATTCGTTTGGATCATTCTATGATCATAATACATCAAACTCTACACGTGGGCAAAAATTACCATTTTGCCCTTGTACAATGGAAAAATTATGATTTTTCCCCTAGGCTCATAATTTATTTTTCATCACATTTTCTCAATAAACAAACATAGATGAACATTTATTTCCCTTACAACTACTCACCATTTCAACTATTTCATGCATTTAAGACACAAACTAAATATTTGCATTCAAGTCCTATTTAGGTGTTTTCATGTTAACACCTTTCACAAAAGTTGTTTCTCACCTCCCTAACACTCATTTTCTTCCATGAAAACTCAAATAACAACATAAATACTCCCAAGGCAAGTCTCTATACTTTCAACAATATCTCAAATTAGTCCCCTCATTAGCTAGCTTAAGCTTTGGGGACTCCAAAAACACAAAAATCATCAATTAAAACCACCTAAATCACTTACTAGCAAAGAGATGGCTTGGCTGAAAGTTTGAACTCCAAAATGCCCTATTTCCTCTTTAATTTTTAGTAGAAAGAGATGAATGAATAATAAAAGATGATAGTTTTTCTCTTCCCTTTATTTTATTCATCTTTTCTCACCTAACTCATCCAATTTTGACCAAAAATTAAATGCTCTTGTCTCCCCTATGCACATGGCCTGCCATAACTAGGTAAATGGCCTAATTGCAATTTAAAATCCTCTAAATTTACATTTTATAGCTATTAGGTACCCACACCTTATAAAATAGAACTTTCACACTTTATGCGATTGAGTCCTTTTCCACAATTAAGTACTCTATTACTAAAATTAAAGCATCAAAAATTTCCATATAGCCATATATTAATGCCATAACACATAAAATAATACTAAAATAATTTCTTCAACCTTGGATTAGTGGTCTCGAGACCACTGTTCTGGCTATCCCCAAAGTCAGGCTGTTACAACTCTCCCCCCCTTCTTGGGATTTTTGCCCTCAAAAATCTTACCGGTAAAAAGGTTTGGATATTGCTCTCTCATGGCTTCTTCTGATTCCCACGTAGCTTCTTTTACACCGTGCTTTTGCCACAACCCTTTTACTAAGGCTATGTCCTTTTTCCTCAACTCTTTCACTTCTCGAGCCAAGATTTTAATCGGCTCTTCCTCATATGTCATATCCGATCGTATCTCAATTTACGTGGGAAAAACAACATGCGATGGATCAAAACGATAACGCCTTAGCATTGATACATGGAACACATTGTAAATTTTCTCTAACTCTACCGGTAAAGCCAACCGATATGCCATTGGCCCAATCCTTTCGATAATTTCGTACGGCCTATGAATCTCGGACTCAGTTTACCCCTTTCGACCAAATCTCAATAATTTCTTCCACGGCAACACTTTCAAAAATACTTTGTCACCCACTTGAAACTCAATTTCTTTTATTTTCAAGTCTGCGTACGACTTTTGTCAGTCTGAAGCAGCTTTTAACCTATCCCGAATCACTTTCACTTTTTTCTCAGTTTCTTTAACTAAAGCAATCCGATGGATTTGCTTCTCACCCAACTCAGTCTAATACAAAGGAGTCCGACACTTATGACCATATAAGGCCTCATACGGTGCCATCCGTATGCTCGATTGATAACTATTGTTGTAAGTAAATTCGACCAAGGGTAGGTATCTTTCCCAATTACCTTAAAATTCTAACACACATCATCGAAGCATATCTTCAAGAACTTGGATTACTCTCTCAAACTGACCATCAGTTTGAGGATGAAAAGCAGTACTAAAATTCAACCTTGTACCTAAGGCCTCTTGTAACTTCTTCCAAAACCTCGAAGTAAATCTTGGGTCTCTATCCGAGATAATGGATATAGGCACTCCATGTAATCTTACTACCTCTGCAATATACAACTCGGCTTCTCTTGTGAATAATCAATACGTACCGGTATAAAGTGAGCCGACATCGTTAACCTATCAACGGTAACCCATACAGCATCTTTCTTTTTTAGTGTCGAAGGTAACCCCGCCACGAAGTCCATGGTGTTCCAATCCCACTTCCACTCGGGAACCATCACTGGTAGAAGTAATCCCGAAGGCACCTGATGCTTAGCTTTCACTTGTTGACAAATCAGACATCTTGTTACATACTCCGAGATGTCTCTTTTCATTTCTGGCCACCAATAGAATTTCTTGAGATCATTGTACATTTTCGATTGCCGGGTGTCTTGATAAATGACTATTATATGCTTCTTGTAAAATTTCTCGGATTAACTCATCATCTTTAGGTACACAAATTCTATCATGGAACATTAAACAACCATTCAAATTTACCCGAAATTCAGAATCAGCTACTGATTCGCACTTAGCTCTTTTAGCTAACATCTTGTTATCATTCCTTTGAGCCTCACATATTTGTTGGACAAATAGTGGCCTAGCTCTCAACTTAACCAGTATAGCACCATCATCGGACAATGACAAACTCGTGCCCATAGTTCTCAAAGCATACAAAAATTTTCTACTTAAAGCATCCACAACTATATTTGCTTTCCTCAGGTGGTAATCGATCTCTAGCTCGTAGTCCTTCAATAATTCAAGCCATCGTCGTTGCTGTAAATTTAACTCCTCTTGATTCATCAAGTACCTCAAACTCTTATGATCGCCAAATCTTTAATACGAAAATGATTGCGGCCAACTCTAAGTCATGAGTCGGATAATTCTTCTCACGTGGTTTTAGCTGTCTCGAGGCGTAAGCGACCACCTTACCCTCTTGCATCAACACACAACCGAGACCATTTAAGGACGCATCACTGTAGACCATAAAATCCTTTCCTGACTCAGGCTGTACCAAAACTGGTGCTTCTGTCAACAACGTTTTCAATCTCTCAAAACTCTGTTGGCATTTTTAGTCCATTCAAACTTAATATCATTCTGCAATAATTTCGTCATCAGAGTAGCAATCATAGAAAATCCCTCCACGAACCGCCTATAGTACCCGGCAAACCCAGAAAGCTTTTGACTTTTGACACGTTCCTCGGTGGTTTTCACTCCACAATAGCCGATATCTTTCCCAGATCAACTCTAATGCCTTCCCCTGACATAACATGTCCTAGGAATCCGACCTCTCGAAGCCAAAACTCGCTCTTGCTAAATTTAGCATATAATTGCTTATCTTTCAAGGTATGCAAGACAATTCTCAAATGCTTTGCATGATCACACTCATCTCGGGAGTAGACCAATATGTCATCGATAAAAACAACTACGAACTTGCCTAAATACGATTAGAAGATACGGTTCATTAAGTCTATAAAAACCACAAGAGCATTCATTAAATCGAACGGCATGACTAGAAACTCATAATGGCCATACCTCGTCCTAAATGCTATTTTTGGCACGTCTTGTTCCTTAATTCTCAGCTGATAATATTCGGATCTCAAATCAATCTTGGAGAACACCATAGCTCCCTTCAGTTGATCAAATAGATCATCTATCCTCGGTAAAGGATACCTATTTTTCACCATCACCTTGTTGAGCTATCTATAGTCTATACACAATCTCATCGATCCATCTTTCTTTTTCACAAATAATACCGGAGCACCCCACGGAAAAAAGCTTGGTCTTGCAAAACCCTTATCCGTCAACTCTTACAACTAGACCTTTAGTTCTTTCAACTCCAACGGCGCCATCCTATACGGAGTGATTGAAATAGGTTCCGTTCCCGGAACTAACTCAATTTTGAACTCAACCTCTCTGATTGGAGGTAGTCCAGGTAACTCTTCTGCGAATACATTCGGATACTCACATACAACCTACACGGTTTCACCCTTTTCCTCAGACTTTTGACTATTTAGTGCAAAGGCAAGATACGACTCACATCCTTTTCTCACAAATTTCTCAACTGCCATGGAAGAAATCATCGCTGGTAGGTTATCTGACTCACCAGATTCAACCGAATAACATCTCCATTTTCACACTTCAATTCAATAAATTTACTACCACAATTCACTAAAACACTATGGGCAGTCAACCAGTTCATACCAAGAATCAACTTAAACTCATCAAACGGCAGCAACATAAAGTTTGCCAGAAAATAATGACCCCTAACTATCAAAGGACAATTCATACACACCTTATCAACTAACACCTATTTTTCTAGGGAGTTTTATACTTTTATCACAAATTTAGTAGACTCGATAGTCATATTCAAACTAATTGTCAATCCCATATAAATATAAGAATGGGTCGAGCCTGGGTCAATCAAAGCAATAACAGAGGTGCTATAGAGAGAAAATGTACCCGTTATTACGTTCGACAATGAAACCTCTTCTCGAGCGAGAATAGCATAGGTTCTTGCTAGCGCCCGACCCTCTGACCTCACAGTAGGGTCTCGTGATACACCTCTACCACTAGTCTCACCTCCCGGGTTCTTTTGTGGCCTACTTCTAAAATATGCACTGCTTGATCTTACCTCCTGCTTCATTTCCTTGTCATCTCTTTCAAGACAGTTTCGAATGAAATGGTCGGAGGATCCACACTTGTAGCAATTTTGATTGTTTCCCCAACACTCCACAGTGTGATATCTGTCACAACTTGGGCACTCTGGCTTGGACTTTGGATTGCCCACACTTGCCATAAAGGTGGCCTGAAGTATTTAAATTCGAATACATATTACTTCGATCTCTCTAAGAATACCCGACTGACATAATCACCCGAGGGTTCCCTTCTCTAGACCTCTTCGATTGAGATTGATATGACTTGCTCATCGACCTCTTCCTCGCATCACAAGCCTCACTCAGCGCTTTCCTCTTTTCCTTACTCAATTCTTCGTCCTTACTAGCCCGATCCACCAGTATCACAAATTCTTTTAACTTTAAGATCCCAACTAAAAGTTTGATGTCTTCATTTAACCCATCTTCAAACCTCTTGCATAGGGTAGCTTCCGTGGATACACATTCCTGTGCATACTTACTGAGCCGAACAAATTCGTATTCATATTCTGCCACAGTCATTTTTCCTGGCTTTAACTCAAGGAATTCCTTCCGTTTCTGGTCTATAAACCTTTGACTTATATACTTCTTTCAAAACTCTTCCAAGAAAAAGTCCTACGTTACCCTCTCTTTGGGAACTACTGATGTCAACGTTTTCCACCAATAGCATGTCGAGTCCCTCAGCAAAGATACAGCGCATTTCAAACTCTCCTCGAGTGTACAGGAGAGTTCATCAAAAACCCTCATTGAGTTCTCAAGCCAGAAGTCTGCCCGCTCAGGGTCATCATCTTTGTTAGCTCAAAAATCTTCAGCCCCTTGCTTCCGAATTTTATCTACCGGGGGCTTATTTGTCCTCACTATTTCTACACCTTGGGGAGCCATAGAAACTGGCTGAGGTATAGGACGAGGTGGAAGAGGTTGAGCATTGGGATTAGCTCATACATACTCGGTGTATCAATTGCTCATCATTTGGAGAAAGGCTTCTTGAGCCTCTTCTCCTTGACCCCTAGTCTCGGGTTCACTTTGCACAGGCGCGGTCTCTTGCAAAGGAGCCGCACATTACTAGCTGCATCATTAATAGCCGATTGATGGAATCCATATACTACATAAAACAAATTTTTAAAATCATTAAAAGCCACCACACTATCATTATACGCTTATGGCATGTATAGCTAGACTCCCACACACTACAGTAGTCCTAGAACTTACTAAACCATAGTTTTGATACCACTAAATGTAACACCCCTTACCCGTAAATCCCTTCGAAATTGGGCATGAGACATTACCGAACAATTTACCTGATCGGCACTTAGGCTCAACGTGACTACTCTCCTCGAATCGCTTCAACTACTTCACACTCAACCTATGAGATCTCAATCGTACCCACGAGAACATTTGGGACCATATCGAAAGTTTTACGATCCATAAAATTTATTTTCATCTAAACAGGGAGTGCATGCCGTGCTAGATGACACACACACTGTGTGTAGTCACACACGCCCATGTGCTCACACCGTGCCCAAAAACCCCAACATTCTGCCAAAACTCACACGGCTAGGGCACGCCCGTGTACCCTAACAATATACCCTTGTCTTTCACCGTGTGAAGTTACTGACTAATTTAGCACGACCTGGTTACACCCATGTCTCCTAACCGTAGGAAGCTACTGACTTCATCCACGGCCTGGGCACACGACCATGTCCCTAACGTGTATCTTACATGGTTCATGCACACGGCCGTGGGATTTGCCCGTGGCCTATTCTAATTAGTAATAATAAGGTGCAGGGTTAGGATGATCTAGACACATGGTCGTGTGTCTACCCGTGTGGCACATGAAGGCTATTTGCCAAGCTTCTAGCATCCCTATATCTTACTCTACATGGGTTTATTCAACAAACTAACAAACCTCTCTTAATCCACATGCACTCATATTGATAACATTGAAATTTCATAAATGATAAAATATGCCATCATTCTTGACAATTTACAAAATTAATGTCTTAGCAATAGCCAATACACCTTTGGTCAAAATAACAAAACATTCTAACTAGTCTAGTCCTATACATGCCATATACAAAATCACTAATCTAATTATACCGAAGTAAGCAGATAGTGCGGGCGGTCTTTTAGTTATCGGCATATCCCGACTTGGCTCTTAAGCCCTATAAGACAAGGGAAAGAGAGAGGAGCAAGCTTAAAGCTTAGTAAGTTCACATGTAAACAATATAACACTCTAAAATGAATGAACCTTTTTATAGCATTATTTGCTAAGTAAGAAATCAATCTACATTCAGTATTAGGCTTACTTATTTCCTCCATTCACACATCCCAATCACATCACAAACATGATGCATACATTCAATAACGGTTTCCCTGCACTAAGCATCACAAGGTCACTTAATGTAACACATCACCATCTCAAAATACATTACCCGGTGGTTTCCCACTTAGCCCACCATCAGTCTTAATTAGGGTGGTATCGCACATAGCCCACCAAGAAGGTTAATTACGGTGGTATCACACACAGACCACCAGAAAGGTTAACAGATGATGGTATCGCACACAGCCCCTCGTAATTAAACAACAAGGTGCTATCGCACTTAGCCCATCATCAAAGTTTTATATAACACACCTACCTATCTATTCCATCATTCATACAAGAATTATTCATTAACTACCACTTTCCATCTACTTGAATTATACATGTTCTCAATTATGCTATGCACTGATTAATAACAATAGGGTGCATGTAAAATGCATTGTTTACACGTAAACTTACCTCGAGGCAAAATGTGTTAGCTACGATTTACTCAATCACCTTGCCTTTCCCACGGTCAAGGTTGATTCCACGCTCTTCTTGATCTATAACAATGAAATTCATTATTTGAGAACATTCTATGATCATAATATATCAAACATTACACTTGGGCAAAAATTACCATTTTGCCCTTATACATTGGTAAAATTACGATTTTGCCCCTAGGCTCGTAATTTATTTTTCATCACATTTTCTCAATAAACAAACATAGATGAACATTTATTTCTCTTACAACTACTCACCATTTCAACTATTTCATGCATTTATGACACAAACTAAATCTTTGCATTCAAGTCCTATTTAGGCGTTTTCATGCTAACACCTTTCACAAAAGTTGTTTCTCACGTCCCTAACTTTCATTTTCTTCCACAAAAACTCAGCTAACAACATAAATACTCTCATGGAAAGTCCCTAGACTTTCAACCATATCTCAAATTAGTCCCCTCATTAGCTAGCTTAAGTTTTAGGGACTCCAAAAACACAAAAATCATCAATTAAAACCACCTAAATCACTTACTAGCAAAGAGATGGCTTGGCTGAAAGTTTGAACTCCCAAATGCCCTATTTCATCTTCAATTTTTGGTATAAAGAGATGAATGAATAGTAAAAGATGATAGTTTTTCTCTTCCCTTTATTTTATTCATCTTTTTTCACCTAACTCATCTAATTTTGACAAAAAATTAAATGCTCATGTCTCCCCTATGTATATGGCCGGCCATCACTAGGTAAATGGCCTAATTGCACTTTAAAATCCTCTAAATTTACATTTTATAGCTATTTGATACCCCTACCTTATAAAATAGAACTTTCACACTTTATGCAATTTAGTCTATTTTCACAATTAAGTACTCTATCACTAAAATTAAAGCATCAAAAAATTCCATAAAGCCATATATTAATGCAATAACACATAAAATAATAATAAAAGAATTTCTTCAACCTCAAATTAGTGGTCCCGATACCACTGTTCTGGTTAGCCCCAAAATCGGGCTATTACAAAACTCTTTTTGGTACTATTTGAAAAATGTATATAGCTAGATATGGCATGTATAGGCTAGATATGTGTATATGTTTATGAAGTGAACTTAGCCATGGTTTTGGCTAGTTTTGAGTTGATAAAATGCTTGAATGAATGAGTTATATGATGCATATTTTTGTATGGTTTGGAGTACAAGAAATGGTCAAGTTTTTTAGTAAGTATTGGATGCATTATACTTGTGATGCTATGAGTTTTAGTTTTGTAATTTGGCATCGATGAAATTGGTATTTAATGTATAGATTGATTGGTCAATTTGGTATGTTTTTGGTTACCATATATGCATGTTATAATTTGGTAAATGCTGCTTGTTCGTATGACCTCTTTGGGTGGCATTTTGGTCTTGCAAATGACCTATAATGTCACACGGCCATGGCACACGAGTGTGCCTAGTGACCGTGGGGTAAAGTTAGTTGCTAGCTTAAGAGTACAAGACCACGGCACATGGGCGTACCTAGAAGCCGTGTGAGGAAGTCAGTAAATGGCCAAGTAGGACACGACCTTAGTACAGGGGTGCTTGATAGCCATGTTCTTTTGGCAGGATTGGCCACGGTTATGGTACACGGGCGTGCTTGGTGGCCGTGGTGTGTAGTCAGGTTTAACCATGGGTGTGTCTAGCAGTTGTGGAGGGCACATGATTGGCTCCCACGAGCATGTATCCCTTGTATTTTAGGAAAGTTTGTAAGTTTTTGAGAACTTTTATATATGTTTTATTTTAGTCCCGACTCGATTTATAAGCATGCTTAGGGTCTTGATGACTCATTTAAGGCATATTATGTGTATGCTTGATGAATAAAATGAATGAAATATTATGAAAGTTTCCAATCTGTCTGGTAACGCCTTTAACCCTAGTCCAACAACGAGTTACGGGTTAGGGGTGTTACATTTTGTTGGTATCAGAACTACGATTTAGTCAATTCTCGGACTAACGTAGTATGTCAGAGTCTAGCTATACATGCCATATATATGAATTGTGATAGTGTGATGAATCCTGACGTATAAAATATGATTTCTATATAGAAATGGATCCCTGAAGAGTTGTAGCTGACAACGTAGAAAGTAATGCGCCTACTCCAGCGCAAGGGATAGTGCCTTCTAATTTTAGACCAGCTAAGAGCGGTCAAGAGGGAGAAGATAAACAAGCTTTCTTCCAGATGATGAGTGAATGGTTCACACAATTCATGAGGAATAACCTGATTGTTTCCCAACCTCCACCCCCGATTAATCCCTCTCAGACATCTGATATACCTTCGACTACAAATCTGAATCAGTGGACTAAGCCTCAAGTTGACAAGATTCATAAGTATAGGGTGAAGAATTCTGGGCTACTAATGATGATGATGCTGAAAAGGCCAAATTCTAGTTAGAAAATACTATCCAAGTATTTAACGAAATGTCTTTGATTCTGAAAGAGTGCATAAAATGTATAGTATCATTAGCATAAGATACAGCTTATCAATGGTGGAAAACTCTGATTTCCATTATTCCGAAAGAGCGAGTTACATGGGAATTCTTTCAGATCGAGTTCCGGAAGAAATACATCAGTGAGACATTCGTTGATCAGAAACGAAAGGAATTTTTATAACTTAAACAGGGCCGAATGACTGTTACTGAATATGAATGAGAGTTTGTGCGATTAAATCAGTACACTCGAGAGTGTATATCATCTAAAGCTTTAATGTGCAAAAGATTTGAAGACGGTCTTAATGAAGATATCCGTTTCTTAGTCGGGATCTTAGAAATCAAAGAGTTTGTAGTACTCATTGATCGAGCATACAAAGCTGAAGCACTCGGGAAAGATAAAAGAAAAGTTGAGTCTGAAGCTAGAGATATGAGAAAGAGATATCCAAGCAAGTCATTTCAGTCTGCTTCGAAGAGATTTAGAGATGATCAAATTTGTTCAAGAGATAATGCGGGACATCCGAATAGAAATAGAGCTAGATCGCAAATGAGTTCCAAAAGTCCAGCAACTTCAGTGGCCAGTGTTGGTAATGTCTGGACTGAGAGACCTGAATCTAAACATTGTGGAAAAAATGCATCCGAGAAGCTGTAGATTAAACGACAGAGCTTGCTTCAGATGTGGATCGCTTGATCCTTTCATCCGTGATTGTCCTGAGTCTGTCGAGGCAGAGATTGTTCAGAATCTGTGACCTGATAATGTACCTATGAGAAGCAGACCTCCAAAGAATGTAAGAAATGTTGGTGGTAGTCAGAGGACTACAAGAGATACTATTGCAAGATCTAAAGCTTGAGCGCCTAAAGAGCTTATGCTATCTGAACTCGTGAGGAAGCTTCATCACCTGGTGTTATAACGAGTACTTTTACTCTTTATGATACTTCTGTGATTGTATTGATTGACCCTGGTTCTATGCATTCATATATATGCATGAATTTAGTATACAGTAAGACTTTTCTTGTAGAGTTTACTGAGTTTGCTATAAAAGTATCGAACCCTTAGGTAAAAGTGTTTTGGTTGATAAAGTATGCAAGAACTGTCCGTTGCTGATCTGATGCTTCTACCATTTGATGAGTTCGATATTATTTTGGGCATGGACTGGTTGTCTTTGCATGATGCTGTTGTGAACTGCAAAAGGAAGACTATCGATTTGAGATGCCCAAATAATTAAATTGTGCGGGCTAAGTCTAATGATTTGAATGGATTGCCTACTGTGATACCGGTTTGAAAGCTCATAGTTTTGTGAAAAAGGGATATGAGGCATATTTTGCTTATGTAATTGATTCAAAAATGTCTGAAAGGAAAATTAAGTCCAGTACCTATTGTATGTGAGTTTTCTGATGTGTTCCTTGAAGAGTTGTCGGGTTTACCTCCAATTCAAGAAGTTGAGTTTGGTATTGAATTGATGCCTGGTACGACAACTATTTTGATAGCTCCATATAGAATGGCACCAATAGAGTTGAAAGAGTTAAAGTCACAGTTGCAAGAATTGACCGATAGAGGGTTTGCTACCCCAAGTTTTTTGCCTTGGGGTGCTCCTGTTCTGTTTGTGAAGAAGAAAGACAGCACGATGAGAATGTGTATAGATTACCGTCAGTTGAATAAGGTGACCATAAAGAATAAATATATGTTGCCTTGAATTGATGACTTATTTTATCAATTAAAAGGAGCTACTGTATTTTCCAAGATTGATTTGAGATCGGGATACTATCAGTTGAGAGTAAAAGATTCAAACATACCGAAAACTACTTTCAAAATGACGTACGGGCATTATGTGTTTTTAGTTATGCCATTTGGACTAACCAATGCTCCTACTGTTTTTATGGACCTGATGAACAGAATTTTTAGACCCTACCTAGATCAATTTGTTGTAGTATTCATAGATGACATATTGATTTATTCACGTGATGAAAATGAGCATGATGAACACCTAAGAATTGTATTGCAAACTTTGAGAGAAAAGCAATTGTATGCGAAATTCAGTAAATGTGAATTTTGGTTGCATGAGTTTAGTTTTCTGGGACATATTGTGTTAGCTTCTGGGATTCATGTTGATCCGAGCAATATCTCTGCTATTCTGGATTGGAAATCTCTGAGGAACGTGTTCGAAGTCCGTAGTTTTCTGGGATTAGCTAGTTACTACCGTCGATTTGTAAAAGGATTTTTAGTGATAGCAACTCCATTGACTATATTACTTCAGAAAGATGTTAGATTTGAGTGGTTGGATAAATGTCAGAAAGGTTTTGATTTGTTAAAAGCTCTGTTAAAATAAGCTCCAGTGTTAGTACAACCAGAATCGGGCAAAAAATTTGTGATTTACAGTGATGCTTCATTAAACGGTCTGGGTTGTGTTTTGATGCAAGAGGGCAAAGTTGTAGCTTATGCCTCGAGACAATTGAAGCCACATGAAAAGAACTACCCGATGCACGACCTTGAGCTAGCTGCGATTGTGTTTGTACTTAAGATTTGGGGCCATTATCTGTATGGTGAGAAATGTCATGTGTTTTCAGATCATAAAAGTCTCAAATATCTGATGACCTAGAAAGATTTGAACCTGCGTCAAAGAAGATGGTTAGAGTTGTTAAAAGACTATGAGCTTGTGATTGATTATTATCCGAGTAAAGCAAACGTTGTTGCTGATGCGTTGAGTAGAAAATCATTGTGTGCATTACGTGCTTTGAATGGTAAGTTAAAATTATCTGATGATAGTTTTGTGATAGCTGAATTAAAAGCGAAACCATTGTTTATACATCAAATATGTGATGCTCAGAAGATGGATAATGAATTGTTATTGAAATGAGCTCAGTGTGAATTGAATTTCGAATATGAATTTCAAATTGTTGATGATTGTTTGAGATTTCGGGATCGTATCTGTGTTTTGAGAAATTCAGAGTTGATTCAGCTGATTCTGAGAGAAGCACACAATAGTAGTCTAACTGTTCATCCGGAAGTACTAAAATGTATCATGATTTGAAACGACACTATTGATGGTCTGGTATGAAACGAGACATTTCTGACTTTATTTCGAAATGTTTAGTTTGTCAGCAAGTGAAAGGTGGACATCAAGTTCCATCAGGTTTGTTACAACCGATTCTGATTCTTGAATGGAAATGGGATAGAGTGACGATGGATTTTGTTTCTGGTTTGCCTTTAACTCTAAGAAAGAAAGATGCGATATGGGTCGTGGTTGATAGATTAACAAAAATTACCCATTTTATTCCGATAAGATCTGACTACTCACTTGAGAGATTAACCGAGCTTTACATTTTTTGAGATTGTGAGGTTGCAGGGGTGCCACTGTCCATAGTTTCAGATAGAGATATAAGATTCACATCAAGATTTTGGAAGAAATTGCAAGAAGCTTTAGGCACGAAATTACATTTCAGTACAGCTTTTCATCCGCAGTCAGATGGTCAATTCGAGCGGATCATTCAGATTTTGGGGGATATGTTACGATGTTGTATACTTGAGTTTAATGGTTCATGGGAACAATATCTGCCATTGATTGAATTTGCGTATAATAATAGTTTTCAGACAAGCATCAAAATGGCACCTTATGAAGCTGTGTACGGACATAAATGTCGTACACCTCTATATTGGACCGAGCTTAATGAAAATAAGCTCCACAGGGTTGATTTGATAAAATATTCTGAATAGAAAGTGAAACTGATTCGAGATTGTTTGAAATGAGCATCTGATCGTCAGAAGTCTTACACGGACTTGAAATGAAAAGATATAGAATTTGAGATCGGTGACAAAGTATTTTTGAAAGTGTCACCGTGGAAGAAAGTGCTTCGTTTTGGACGTAAAGGCAAATTGAGTCCGACATTCATCGGACCGTATGAGATCATTGAACGTGTTGGGCTGTTGCTTATAGATTAAAGTTGCCCACTAAGTTAGAAAAGATTCATAATGTATTTCTTGTTTCGATGCTTCGTAGATATCGATCCGATCCGTCACATGTGATTGCCCCATCCGAAATTGTAATCGATATGATATGAAGTACGAATAGGAACCAATCCGTATCTTAGCTCGTGAAGTAAAAGAGTTGAGAAACAAGAAAATTCCGTTAGTGAAAGTACTATGGCATCATCACGAAATAGAAGAGGCTACGTGGGAGCCTGAAGATTCAATGAGACAACAATATCTGACTCTGTTTAACGGTAATATTTTCTGGGACGAAAATCCCTAAGGGGGGAGAATTGTAACATTTAGTTTATACCCTAGTCGAAACAGTGGTTTCAGGACCACAAATTCGAGTCCATATAATATTTTAATATTATTTTCTATGCCGTTGATATGTGACTAAGCATGTGTTAAATTCCGTAAGCTAATTTGTCCTTCTGTGTGTTTACTTTGACAAAAGAATGAAATTGCATTGAATGTGAAAGTTGCTTGCTATTTGTCCTATGTGTTGTGCCTTTTAAAAGTTATGGCCTTAAGTGGAAATTGCACCACTATTTAGTTGGTGGGTGGTTATGGTAAAAAATGACCTTATTATTTATGTTATAAAAATTTTGTTTTATAAAGCTAAAATTGGAAGTTGTTTATTACTGAATAATTAATAAAAATTGGCATGAAAATAAGCATTCATTCATGCATTCTTCACTAAAAATCAAAAGAAAAAGAAATGTTTATAAGCTCTCATACATTCAGCACATACAAGCTTGATTCAAGGTAAGTTTTTAGTCGATTTTTGATAGTTTCTACGTTTTTGCAATCGTTGCTTTGAGAGCTACAAAACCCATGCCTCAATTTGATGAATTGATGTTGTTCGTGAGAAATGCCATTGATGTTATGTTGAGCTTTGTGATAATTTATGGTGTTAAAAGAAAGTTTGGAGCTAGATGAATATGTTTTGTTCTTGAATTTTTGATGAATTTAGCTAAATAGGGCTAAATTGAGAAAATAGCAATTTGAGGGACTAAATTACAAATTTGATGGAAAATGTGGACTTGTATGGTCCCTAGAGAAATTTGGCTATGCATGTGTGCGAACATATTTTGTATATTTGATGTTTTAAGAAAAATGGACTAAATTGATAAATTGTGCAATTATGAGGGTTAATTCGTAAATAGCCCTAAATGTGTGTCCTTGGATTGAATTGAATGAATTAGTGAATAAAAGGGTTAATTCTGAATATGTTTAGATCAAGAAATGAGGAAAATTAACTTAGATCGCGGGAAAGCGAAAGTAATAGGGTAGCCATTTTCATTCAGTTAAACCGAATCCGATGTAAGTCACTATGCAAATAAACGTACTTGTATGAAATTGTGGTTGCTCATGGGACTAATGTTGATAATGAATGCTTATGAGAGGTTATCCATATGAATTCTAAGATAAGTTCGATATAGTGACAACGTCTGAGAAGTCCCGTACGAACCTAGGAATAGATAGGATTAGCTATGTCATGACATAGGTATCTGTTTTGTTTTATCATGTAAGACCACATCAGGGACGTTGGTGTTGATTTGAAATTTTGTGTAAGACCACGTCTGGGACGTTGGCATCGATATGAGCTTTACGTGTAGGACCATGTTTGGGACGTTGGCATCAATATGAGCTTT
The DNA here is from genome assembly GCA_025506655.1 of Gossypium rotundifolium. Taxonomy (NCBI): domain Eukaryota; kingdom Viridiplantae; phylum Streptophyta; class Magnoliopsida; order Malvales; family Malvaceae; genus Gossypium; species Gossypium rotundifolium. The sequence continues at coordinate 44,551,339 of CP106732.1, read as the reverse complement.
ACGTGTAAGACCATGTCTGGGACATCGACATCATACTGATTCGTATAAGACCCTGTCTGGGACAGTGGCATTGATATCCGAGTGCATGTATGACCTCGTATGGGATGTTGGCACTGTACGACTATTCTGATCTTTCTGAGCATCCTACTAGATTCATAAAGGTTCATCAGGCAAGTCTGTGATACGAATTACAAATTTGAACTATGAACAATTATGTGATTGTAAATCTGTTTCAGGTACACTGATTATACATTAATTATGAATACAAGGTAAGCATCTATGTGATCTTACTATGATGTTATGTTTATGGAATCAATGATATGATATGTAAAGTTTTGGCTAGATGAGCTATATACTTATATGATTCTTGAATTGTGAAAATGTTAAATGTGATCACAAGTATATGAACCAAAGCACATTTGTGATAGTATGCTAATATGGGATGTGCCAATTTATCTACTTGCATAATATGCATTCTATGTTAAGTCTATTTGTATATTAACTTACTAAGCTTTTGGAAAGCTTACTCTATGTGTCTGTTTTCTCTATTTTATAGGTCGTCAAAGCTACTGAAGGCTCGGGACCACCAAGGATCGTCATCACACTACTAAACTATTTTTGGTACTCTTTGAAAAATGTATATAGCTAGATATGGCATGTATAGGCTAGATATGTGTATATGTTTATGAAGTGAACTTAGCCATGGTTTTGGCTAGTTTTGAGTTGATAAAATGCTTGAATGAAGGAGTTATATGATGCAAATTTTTGGTATGGTTTGGAGTACAAGAAATGGTCAAGTTTTTTAGTAAGTTTTTGATGAATTATACTTGTGATGCTATGAGTTTTTTTTTGTAATTTGGCATGGATGAAATTGGTATTGAATGTATAGATTGATTGGTCAATTTGGTATGTTTTTTGTTGCTATATATGCATGTTATAATTTGGTAAATGTTGCTTGTAAGTATGACCGAATTTGGTGGCATTTTGGTCTTGCAAATGACCTATAATGTCACACGGCCATGGCACAGGGGCATGCCTAGTGACCATGGGGTAAAGTCAGTAGCTAGCTTAAGAGGACACGACCATGGCACACGGCGTGACTAGAGGCCGTGTGAGAAAGTCAGTAAATGGCCTAGTAGGACACGACCTTAGCACATAGGGGTGCTTGATAGCCGTGTTGTTTTGGTAGGATCGACCACGTTCAGGGTACACGGGCGTGCTTGGTGGTCGTTGTGTGTAGTCAGGTTTAACCACGGGGAGGACACACAGGTGTGTCTAGTAGCAGTGGAGGGCACACGGTTGGCTCCCAAGGGTATGTATCCCCTGTATTTTGAAAAAGTTTTTAAGTTTTCAAGATCTTTTGTATATGTTTCGTTTTAGTCCCGACTCGGTTTATAAGCATGTTTAGGGTCTCTATGAGTCTCTTAAGGGACATTGTGTGTATGATTGATGAATGAAATGAATGAAATTTTATGGAAGTTTTCGATCTGTCTGGTAATGCCTTTAACTCTAGTCCGGCGATGGTTACGGGTTAGGGGTGTTACAAAGATTGAATTGACAATTTACCTAATTATAAAAATAAAACAATCCTGAATAATTATATCAATTGAAAACTTGAAACACTAATAATACGAGCTTCTTCTTCAAGTTGTTGAATTTAAGTGTATAAGCTCACTTAATCACAGAACTAATAATGAATATACTTCAAATTTTTTAAGAACAAACCAACAATAATACGAAAGAACTTTAGCAACTGAAATATAAAACATAGTTAGGCAACTTCTCAAAATCAAATCTCGACAGAAAGGTTAGTCAAAAGAAACGGTGATAACAATTACAAGATGGGTTTTGGGTTAATATTAGTGGGTGAATCAATAAAAGGGTTGTTAGGATCAAAGGGGTTCACTAGGGGTTAATTGTGAGGGTAGGCTTTTTGGTGGAGTAAGTGGGTTAAAACCTAGGTGCCTTTATCATCTCAGTATATCAAATCAAAGGTGTGGTCTCAACATGTATAATTGAAGCAAGTTTTGGAATAACAAATCAATATTGACACACTCATAATTAAAAAAAGAATGAACAAGAAAAAATGTATGCTCTTAAGGCTCAAAATCTCACAAAAATTATGGTTTTTGATGTCAACCATGTAAATTTCAAGCTTCAAGGTAATATTCAAATTTAGGTCCACAACCTAGCAAATTTTTAATTTTGAAAATAGACTCATCATGATTGATTTTCTAGTCTCCTAAAGTTTAAATCATCAATGCTCAATTAACTATGACTTAATCCAAAACATATCAATAAAAATCATAAATCAACAGAAATTTCATTCTAATTAGTGATATGAGAAAATTACTTAAGACAACATATCATTCAGTGATTTGAGAATAATACAAAAAGTTAGGAACGTTTCAAAATGAAATTCACCCCCACACTTAAGATGTACATTGCCCTCAATGTACAAAGATATATATTCACAATATAGTAAGAAAATCATAAGTTAGGGAGAGAAGTGAAACTTCCAGAATTTTGGATGGAGTTAATGAAAAGAAACCATATAGGATTGGAGAGAGGTGAACGTAGGGGAGTGCCTCAAACCATTTGAAATTGAATCCTTGAAACAACCAGCCTAATCTTATTGTATCCTAAGCTAAATCTTAATGGCATGAAGAATAAGAAGAAAATAATAAAGAAAGTAAAAATAAGAATAAGAATAAAAGTAAATAATGGAAAATGGGTATGTGTTCAAGAAGAAAGGGGAAAGGGGAAGAAGATTTGGGGAAAAATGAATAGAAGAAGGGGATTTTAAATAGAGATTAGGGATCTGGTGGTTGCCCACGCCCTTGTACCTACCTGTGGTGGCCACATGGCCACAGCCACGGCCGTGTGCAAGGTCGTGTGGGTATGAAAACATGCACCTAAAAGTCTAGTTAGTTCTTAGCTAGATGCTTAAATTTGAAAATTTAAAATTAATGGGGTTAGTGCTTGGGTTGCCTCTCGAGAAATTATCGTTTAAAGTCTTAGCTTGACTTTCCTCTCATTCGCACATTCATGGTGGTTTGAGGAGTTGAAACTCCTTTCCCTGCTATCAGTTTTATGATTCTTATATAGTTCGAGTTGGGTAGTGTTTACCTTAAAAGTGCCGAATGTAGGATTACTTACCTCGACTACTCCATATGGGAAAATATTCAGTATCGTGAAAATGATTTCTTTGTTCGTTTCAAAGGTCTGAGCTGGAGATTCGAGGGTCTATTTTATCTAACAGTACCTGATCTCCTATTTTGAAGTGATTTTATGTTCCTATAAGCTCGTCTGGGGGTTTGTTTGGTTTCACTTCGTGTGGTTGTGATTTCTCCTTGAAATGTGCTTTCCACTCATCTAGTTCGTTGACCTGAAGCCTTTGTTCTTCCTGAATTACTTCTTTATCGGCACGAGGTCTAAGATCTGGCTCAGTTATGTTATTTTATGGTGCTTCATGTAAAGAAAGTTGAACCAAATGATTATCAATAGAATATATGTTCTCACCTTTATCACTCGATGTCCTAGCTGAGTCGAGAGCTTGAAGACTGATTGATTCGTCACCTACATGAAGTGTGAGTTTACCTGTACCAACATTAATTTTAGCTCTGGCAGTTGCTAAAAAGGGTCTTCCTAAAATTAAGGGGATACAATTGTCTTCATCCATGTCTAAATCAACAAAGTCTACTGGGAATATGAATTTGTCAATTTTAACTAGTACATCTTCAATTATAACCCTAGGAATTCGAATAGTCTTATTAGCTAATTGAATACTTATCCTAGTTTGTTTAGGTTTCCCTAGACCTAGTCGTTTAAACATTTTATAATGCATAACATTGATGCTTTCCCCTGAATCAGCTAAAGCATTATCAATAGATAAACTACCAATTAAACATGGAATTGTAAAACTCCTTGGATCATTTAATTTTGTGGTAGTCTATTTTGCAACATTGATGAGCACACTACATTTAGTTCCACATGTGATTCCTTGTCTAACTTCCGCTTGTTTGTTGAAAGCACTTTTAAAAATTTCATTGAATCTGCATCTGAGAAAAAGCTTCAAGAAATGGCAAGTTAATATGTAATTTCTTTAAAAGTTTAAGAAATTTACTGAATTGTTCGTCTGTATTGTCTTTCTTCATCGCATTGGGGTATAGTATACGAGGTTGGTATTCTTTAATTACCGGTTTTAGTTTTTCTTCACCTACCTCAACCTTACCTTTGCCTACCACAAGTTCTTGCCTCAGGTTTGGTTCGTCTAACCCTTCACTATCATGACCTGTTATGGCTGGAAGTTGCTCTTTTGGGTTAGTTTCAGTGTTGCTTGGTAAGCTACCTTGTGGTCGTTCAGAGATCAGCTTAGCAAGTTGCCCTAACTAGTTCTCAATCCCTTGAATCGATGCTTGCTAATTTTTAAGTGTTTTGGAAATGTGTTTCTGACATCGCTATGAATTTTGTCAGCATTTCCTTAAGGTTCGGCTTCTTTACCTATGAGTGGGGCTATTGTTGGAAGTTTGGAGGCGGTGGTTATCTTTGATTTCCTTGACCACCCAATGAGAAATTGGGGTGGTTCCTTCAACCTGGATTATAAGTATTACTATAAGGGTTATTTTGAGATTTAAAATTATTACCCATATAGTGAACTTGCTTGTTTTCAGCGCTCGGGTTGTAAGGTGGATATTCTGTATTGCTCATCCCTCCTCCATTCATATCGTACTATATAGCTGGATGTACATGTGAAGAACCACATAAGCCATCAGTTATCTTAGTTAAAAATTCTACCTGGTTTGATAGCATGGTTACTGCGTCGAGGTTGAAAGCACTGGCGGCTTTTGTTGGCCTTGTCCTCGTGACTTCCCACTGACATCTCTTCAATGAATTCGTAGGCTGCCTCAGGTGTTTTGTTATTCAAGGTTCCGCCGGCGGCTGAATCAATCAACTGCCTGGTTAAGGGGTTCACACCGTTGCAAAAAGTTTGGACCTGTAGCCACAAGGGTAATCCATGGTGTGGGCACCTTCTCAATAGATCTTTGTATCTCTCCCATGCATCGTATAGTGTTTCTAGATCCATCTGCACAAAAGAATAGATATCATTCTTTAATTTGGCCATTTTGGCCGGAGAAAAATATTTTAATAAAAAATTTCAGTCATTTGTTCCCATGTAGTGATTGATCCTCGTGGAAGAGAATTCAACCACTATTTAGCTTTATTCCTCAAAGAAAAGGGAAATAACCGAATACGGATGCATCATCAGAAATGCCATTTATTTTGAAAGTATCACAAAATTCTAGGAAATTCACCAAGTGATTATTTGGATCTTCATCCTACAAACCATCAAACTAAACAAATTGTTGTATCATCTGAATTGTGTTAGGTTTCAGTTCAAAATTATTTGCAGCAATAGCAGGTCTAACAATACTAGGCTCAGTTCCTATTAAATTAGGTTTAGCATAATCATACATAGTTCGAGGAGCATGATTTCGGCCACCTCCTAAGGTAGTGGATTATTCTCAGCCATCTCTTCGGTAGTATTAGTTTCGTCTTCTTGCTCTTCTTCTATGTAACTTAAGCTTTGCCTTATTTCTTTACGATTTTTACGAACAATACCTTTAATATCACTGTCGTAAATTAAGGGTCCTGTCGGGTTCCTTCTAGTCATAAACTAGAGGTACCTACTAGGAACAAATAAAAAGTAAAAATAAAATTAGAAAAGTAAAAATAAAATTTAATTAAAAATAAAATATGGCTAAAGTAATAAAAATTGAGCATTCTTAATATTTTAGTTCCTCGGCAACGGCGCCAAAAACTTGATGGTGGTCGAAAAAGTCTTAAAATTTATATAATGAATGATTGAGCCTAGAAACTAACTATCACCACAATTCAAGCAAGCGCACCTATCGAGCAGTAGTATAGTTTAGTGGCAAGATCGGATTATCCAACCCAAAGGAACCAAAAGTACTACTACTAACTTTCTTCTTATTATTTAGCCTAATAATTAAGAGAATGATTGTTTAATCTAAAATTAACTAACTACTAAGCTAAAGATGCTAAGACACAGAGAAGGAATTAGGGAAATACTTGTGGGAAAAATCAATTGATTAAGATAATACCCGAGGAAGAACCCACCTAGACTTCACTTGTTATCTAACTTTGAGCCAGATGATTTATTCACTTGACTTGATCCGTATGATTCCCTAATTTATATTAATACCTCTCTCGAGGCTACTAACATCTAACCCTAGGTTGATTAATTGATATCTCTTTCTAATTAAAACCCTTAAAATTGCATTAACTCGATCTATGGACTCTCATATTAGGTTTGACCTTAATCTGGCACATTTTCGTCATCCTATCTCTAGGGTTGCGATCAACTACGCTTAACTATGCTAGATCTACTCTTAAACAGGGAATATTCATCCTCTGCCTAAACACATCAATACTTAAATCAATATCCTGAAATATCAAAGTAAGAATTAAGAACACATAATTAAGAACAAATCAAGTATTTATCATTGAGCTCAAAAACCAATAACATGATCCGTCATAGGTTTTATCCCCCTCAGGTATTTGAGCGGTTTAGTTCATAATCATAAAAGAATACATCTCAAAAGAAAAATAACAAAACATAAAGAAAACCCTAAAACCCCCTAAAGGAATTGAAGGAGAGATCCTTAGTCTTGAGTGTGATCCTGGCTTCCGGGATGGATCAACTGGCTTTCTTCAAGTGAATCCCACAATTGGGCCTCTCCGGCTTGGCTCATTGGCCTAGCTAAACACCCCCTTGAAGGTTGGCCTCTAGGGTGTTTATATACACTTTTGGAATGTCTTTCTTTGCCTCTAAGTACCCTAATCCAAATGAAACTAAAACAGGTCACGGAAGGGACATGCCCGTGTGGCACGATCGTGTGAATCGAGTCCAAGCCGTGGTCGGATTTGCTAGAGAGGCACGACCATGTGTCTCGGGCCCAAGACGTGTGCATTTCGTACTTTGGCCCATTTTCTCCGTTTTTGGCCTGTTTCTTATTCCTTTCATCCTCCGGTGCTCTCCTAAGTATAAAACATGAAATTAAAGGATTAAGAGCACCAAATTCCACAATTCATGGAATTAATCATCCAAAAGTATGCTAAATGTGGGATTAAAATATGAACATATTACGGTTTATCACTATACATGCCATATCTAAATATATACATATTTCAAAAGTACCGAAACAAGTTGAGTAGTGTGATGATGATCCTCGACAGTCCTTGAGCCTCAGTAGCTTTGACGATCTATAAAACAAAACAAACACACACACAGAGTAAGCTTTCAAAGCTTAGTAAGTCATATACAAACTAAACTTAGCATACAATACATATAGCCAAATTAATATAATGGTACTTATAGTTCTCATAGCCAATTCATCGCATAAACTTTGGCACATTTGCTTACACCAAACTTGCCACATACTTTATTACACATATCACATATGTACTTAGCTTATTCAAGCATATTTCCATACTTGCATCTCATTCACATTCTCATATTTAAGAACACATTTCATCATAGTAAATCCATATAGATTCTTACCTTTTATACACAATTAGTGTACATATCAAACGTACCTGAAACAAGATATATAGATCACATAATCATTTGTATCTCAGATTTTCCCGTTGAAACAATATGAATCTAATAGGAATGCTTAGAATGCTCGAAATAGTCATACAATGCCAACGTCCTAGATGAGGTCTTACATGTACTTAGATATCGATGCCACTGTCCCAGATAGGGTCTTACACAAATCAAATACGATGCCAATGTCCCAGACATTGTCTTACACGTAAATTTCATATCGATGCCAATGTCTCATATGTGGTCTTGCATGAATTCTCAAATCAACACCAACGTCCCAGACGTGATCTTACATGAAATCACATAATAGACACCTATGTCATGACATAGCTAATCCTATCTATCCCTAGGTTCATACGGGACTTTTTTGACATTGTCACCATGTTGAACATATCTCTGAATTCTTGTACACAACATCTCATAAACATTTATCATTATCAATAATCATATGAATATACATAATTTAATATAAACACGTTTATTTGTATAAGGACTTCCCTCGGATTCAGATATTCGTTTGGACTCAATTATTCAACTACTTTTGCTTTCCCACGATCTAAGTTCATTTTTCTTCGGCTCTTGATCTATACATATTCAAATGTAATCCATTTATTCACTAATTTATTCAATTTAATCCATGAACACACAGTTAGGGTAATTTGTAATTTAGCCCTCACATTTGCACATTTAATCAATTTAGTCTATTTTTCTCAAAACATCAATATACAAAATCATCATATATACATACTTAGCTGAATGCTCATTTATCTTATACCAGCCCATATTTTCCATCAAACTCACAATTTAGTCCATCAAATTATCATTTTCTCAATTTAGCCCTAATTAGCTAAATTCATCAAAAATTCAAGAACAAAACATGTCATTAGACACATATCTTTCGTTTAACACCATAAATCATCACAAATCATATAAGTCCATCAAAGTCTCATTTCAAAAACATCATCAATTCTCAAAATTAAGACATGGGCTTGATAGTAGACTAAGCAACAATCTCAAAAACATAAAAATCATTAAAAACCAAAGTTTAAACATACCTTAATTCAAGCTTGCAAGTGCTGAATATGTGAAAACTTTTTAAACCCTTATTTGCTTTTAATTTTCGACAAGAAGATGGATAAAAATGGCTTATTATTTTAGCCTTTTTTTTATTATCATCATATTATTAATTTTGTAACTAAATTAGTCTTATACTTAACATACATACATGAAAACATTAAGGGCATTTAAGATCTTTTTCCATTCACTATCTAAATATTGGCACAATTGCCTCATAAAGCCTTTCCATTTAAAATCCATTTCCATTAGGCACTTAATAAATTAGAATGCCACTTTTGAACTTTATGCATTTTAGTCATTTTGTCAAATTAAGCATACAGACAGATAATTTAACTTACTGAACTTTTAACACATCCTGAATCACATATCAAGGGCACACAAAATAATATTTAAATATTTTACTGACACAAATTTGTGATCCCAAAACCACTGTTTTGACTAGGGTCTAAACCGGACTATTACAATGTTTCTTTAACTTTACTTACATCCAATAAAATGTGCACATTAAGTCTTTTATTGACCTTAAGGATAGAATGAGGCATAAAGGAAAGCTAATATACTTTCTGAGTGTACAGCAGACCATTAGAAGGCATTTTGGACAAATACTGGATGATATGTCGCAACATGGGAGATCTGATGTCCCAAGATAGAGAAAGGACTGGAGAAAGTAAGAAACTGTCTTTAATGTCGCGACACATGCTTAGGGTATCAAGACATACCTCTGAAGATGACTACAAAGGAGCATAGTAGTTGCTATGTTGTAACACCCCAAACCCGGCCCAAAAGTTAGGCCCGAATCTGGCGTGTCACATTGAAGTGTTTTTCAAAAACCATGTTTTCATTGAAAACCCTCCTAAATATTTAAAACTAAATGTCTCAGTTTGTGTTCATTCAATTTCAAAACGTGGTTCACTGAAAAGTTAATCACTTTTAAAAACGTTATTAACTTCGTTAAAAATCTCTTTTAGTTGTGGAAGCTAATTTAAGGTAAAGAAGCTTAAAATGTATGTTTTTAAAAATAGTAATTGGGTTGAAAACTCGTCTACGTATAACAGATATAAAATGTAACAAAATCTCAAATTCAGAATTAAATCTAGAGAGGCCTTATTACAGAAATTAAAACCTAAAACAGAATTTAAAACATATATAAAGCCCAAAGCATAACAGTTACAAGCCCACAGTCAAGTCAGTTAAAACACGGTCATACGATCACAGTCAAATCAGACAAATTCATAGTCTAAGTCGGTCATTTACCCACAAGGGAAAAATAGTCATTTTACCCTATAAGGGTATTTCGATAATTCTACCCTACAGGGGTATTTCGATAATTCTTCCCTATAGGGGTATTTTGATAATTTTTCAAACCCATGGTATTTTGATAATTTTACAAATCGGGGGGTATTTCGATAATTTTACAAACTAGTGGTATTTCTATAATTTTGCAAATCGGGGTTATTTCGGTAATTTTGCAAACCATGAGTATTTCGGTAATTTTACAAACTAGGGCTTAACGACCCAATAGAAGGTCCACCATTGCCTTGAGTGACTTAAGTAACCCAAATAGACACAACGATGTAAATGGGCCTAAGGCCCATTATTCAGCTTAAGTGGGCCCACACTTGTGTGGCCCAATTAGCCCAGAAATAGCCTCGGCTATACAAGCATCACAATTCAAACCAATAGAAACCATATAACATGAATTTTATCCATGTGGCCCTCAAGCCCATTGGGCCCACATGGCCCATTTCGGCCCAACGAGGCCCAAAGTAGCCCAAGACCACGAGAGCGCTCATGGTGGCCTCTACAAACTAACGCCCATGTTCGGGGGCTCGGTTCACCACACGTACGATCTCCCGCTCGTGTGACATCATACGCCATATTTCTGGCTTTTTAGCATTTTTCGATCTACAGTCATAGCAGTGAATAACACATACTTTTGGCTTTTTAATCGGTTATCAACCATAGCATACACTTACACACACTATATCGGCTTTCTCACCGACTATCGAATATAGGGTACTGTTACATACCTGATCATGTAGAGTACTAAAAATTATGATCGCTAGAACATATATTGAAACATAACATTCAGTTAATCACTTATCAAATAGTGTTAGAAAAACTATTAACAACCACTTAACCGAGTGGTCGACTACCACTTGCTTTGACTAGATCGGTCGACTGTGATTAGTCGACTCGAACCAGAGTTTGGTGCACCTTTGCCATCACTTAATCACTAGCACCCTCTTTATATCACCTAATTCCAAAATGGTACTGACTGCCTACCTTGAATAGCATCCGGTTCCTCTCTTTAACCACTAATCAAAGCTACCTTCCAAAACTTGACAAAATCTGTAGAGCATTACCACCTTATTAACTAAGACCGTGAATGACAAAGTTTGGAACCAAAAGAACAACTTACCACTACTTAGGAGTATTCGGCCTCCTAAGGTACAATTGAGCCCACGAGGAACAGTCACACTCCTATCAAAAATAGTGGATAAAGATAGTGTTAAGGAGGAAGCTTATATCGATAAAGAAAGAAAAAGGGAGAAAGACCAAAAGGTATTCGGTCACGCAAAACAAATGAGAGAGGGAGAGGGTGGAGAAATTCAGTTTAGAGATGAAAGAAAAGAATAGCCACAAACATGTAAGAACAACTCCTATATTCGGCCTTTCAATTCTATACTAAAATGGCAAAGAGGTAGAAAGGTTGCACGAACAGTAAAATTCCAGAATACACACGGCAATACAGAGAAAAGAGGAAAATAAATTGAAAATAAAGAAAGCCGAAATGGCACAAAATAATTTGGCACTAAAGGAAAAAATGTCCTATGGCCGAGTTTGCACAATGGGGAGTTCAAGTTTTGGCAAACAACCCTTCCCATGACAAATTCCCTAACTTTCTCCTTCAATTTAGCCACCAACCGAGTTTGAATTACAATCAAACTACTTCATCAATCTTCTTCCCTTGAAACACTCCCCTAAATCACTCAACCTGCAATTCAAATTTCCTTGAAACACTCATGACCAAGTCATCCACTGAGTCTCAGTCCAACTCCACCTCCTTCCATTGCCATCAGTAAAAATAATCCCTATTTGCACAAGCGAGGATTCGAACCTCTGATCACTAACTCACTTGTAACGCCACCTCCACAAGACCACATCGCTCCTTGTGATATAAATTCATCCTAAAATATTCTTAAAGCATACCCACTAACATCAAGGCTCCTTTAAGAGAAAACATAATTTTTTGCTAAAGCCCAGGTTTGAACCCAAGACTTCTCTAATACTTCTCAGGACCCTTAACCACCAAAGCAGACATACTTTTATGTTATTCACATGGACAACTAAATTCCAATTCCGACGGCACGTGAAGCCCATTTCTTTTAGGCCCAAAATTTGGAGAGTTACATATGTCGTAATATAGGCCCTAGTGTATTGTGACATCGACCTTGTGATGAGAATAAAACACGAAGTAGGGGAATTTTAGTCTACACAATTGAACTTAAAACTCAGGAACATTAGCTAACCCAGGGTTAAGGACAACGTCTACTTAAAGGCTATAAATAGCCTCATTTGGCACACATTATGGTCACAATCCATTAGCTTATATTCTCTTTTTAAACTTAAGTTTTGTTTTCTTGCCTTATTTAGGATTTCATAATTCAGTTTATTTGTTATTTGTTTCTTTCAAGAGTTCTGAGTTACAAAGAAGATCAACTGTTATAGATTTGCACTTATCATCAATATCAATCAGGCTTTTCTCAAACTCTCTATTTCAACCCATTCCCTATGTTTAATTCTTCCATCTATTCCATGTTATTTATGAAAGCTACGAGGAACTAATCCATCTATGGGGGATTAACGAGTGGAAGCATAATCTTTTAACTACTTTGGGTTATTCAATGGACCAACTTCTTGGGAAAGGAAGAATGTGAAACAAACCCTAGGCCTGACAACCATAGGAAGTCACCAAGGTGGGAATTAACCAAAAATTGGTATTGCCCATTCTTGAACACCTATACCCCAAGCTAATATAGATTGTGAGGTTAGAAGGTAAGTAGTTCTTGCTGCCTCATTATGTTAGTGGAAGATCAGAAGATCCTACTAGGGTAGCGACTAGTTGATTGACGAAGAACCCGAGACAATAATTGATTGAGATTTCTGAATCGAGCTAATCACCCATCTTCAGATTTGATTCACTTTATTTCTCTCTACCTCTTGTAATTTTAATTCTTTTATGTTATTTTATTAATTTAAAAACCTTAAAACAATATTTCTTATTTGACTCCCGTACTATAACTAAATTAAAAGTATTGATTTGGTCTTTAATTGTTTAGGTTAAGATTGATTTAGTATTCGCCTCTCTTGGGTATGATCCTTAGAGTACTGATAACTCTTAAAAAGAGTAATATTTCAAGTCTCTAAACTGAGGTATATGATTGTAATTAAGAAAATATGTTTTCATTTTAGACTTATTACTAGAGCATTACACACTAAAGCTTGGATTGTATTTTAACTGTAAATTTATGTTACTTTTAATTGCTTTTAAGGGGTTTGGTATTCTTTGGTGGTAGGTGTAGGCAGTGTTGGAATGCCAGTACCCCCGCGTGCAAAAAAAAAAAATCCAACTTCTAAACCATGGATCCATGTGAGGGGAACGAATCAGGGTGAAATAATGGTTTCAAAATTATCGAAACTTCAATCTGAGTAGACAGCGACGCCTCGACAATGAGAATTCTGATCTACTATCGAATCAAGCCACAACCTTTTATGATTTTGACCTCTACATAATCTAGCTAGTTTGACGATGAACGGAAGAAATCTCCAAAACTATTTTGGAGGTTTCTTTGCTTGACGACTGCTAGACAGACCTCACAAGCAAAGTTTTAATTTTTTTAGGGTTTTCTTGATAACTTGAGTATACTATGATATACAAATTAGTATGATATCTCTCATCAACTTATTTGAGCATGGCCATGCATTTCTAGTCTCACTCAATCAAGTGGCCTAAGATATTACTCCCATTATGTAGGGGAGACTTATCCTATATTGATCAACCATATCCCTCTACATAGATTGTGGTATATTCAACATCAGCTTTTACAGAATAACAAGTGACGGTGTACGTTTGACTGTGTCAAAATATACAACTCACAATGTTGGGATAATGATGATCTCAAGTCTAGGATCATATACATATTAATCACTATGAGTAATGTTGTGACAATTACATAATAATCCAAAAAACATACTCATAGCGGGTCAGTCCAATATGGTGTTCTCTAACACACATATTCATGCATTGATTTTGACACTCCATATTAATGACAACACTTTATCATCAATCAACTACATGTTAGGCTTAATGCATTATTATTGTCCTAGTCAACAATAATACTTGACTAAGGATCTTTTAAGAATAATCATATTATTCTCAGGACATTATTATAAAACAGTTTATTTGTACACATAAAAAAAATTGAAATAATAATGACAATGACTTATATTAATGATCGTGTGTCGGAGTCTTAAAAATTTATATAATGAATGATCTAGACTAAAAACTAACTATGAGAATGACATGAGGCAAGCGCACCTATCGAACAGTAGTATAGTTTAGTGGCAAGAGCGGATTGTCGAACCCAAGGGAACCAAAAGTTCTAATACTAACTTTCTTCTTATTATCTAGCCTAAGAATTAAAGGAATTGTTGTTTAACCTAAAATTAGCTAACTACTAAGCTAAAGATGCTAAGACAAATAGAATGAATTTGGGAAATACTTGTGGGAAATACCAATTGATTGAGACAATACCCGAGGAAGAATCCACCTAGACTTCACTTGTTATTTAACTCTGAACCAGAAGATTTATTCACTTGACTTGATCTGTAGGATTCCCTAATTTATATTAATACCTCTCTCGATGCTACTAACGTCTAACCCTAGGTTGATTAATTGAAATATCTTTCTAATTAAAAGCCCTAGAATTGCATTAACTCGATCTATGGACTCCCATATTAGGTTTGACCCTAATCCACAGATTTTCGCCATCCTATCTCTAAGGTTGCAATCAACTTCGCTTAACTATGCTAGATATACCCTTAAACATGGAATATTCATCCTCCACCTAAGCACATCAATACATGAATCAATATCCTGAAATATCAAATCAAGAATTAAGAACACATAATTAAGAAAAAAATAAGTATTTATCATAGAGCTCAGAAAACAATAACAAGATTCGTCTTAAGTTTCACCCCCCATCAGGTATTTGAGGGGTTTAGTTCATAATCATAAAAAAATCTTAGAAGAAAATATAAAACAAAACATAAGAAAAACCCTAGAACCCCCTGAAGGAATTAAAGAAGAGATCCTCAGTCTTGAGTATGACTCCGGCTTCTGAGGTGAATCAACTGGCTTTTTTCGAGTGAATCCCACAATTCTGGCCCTCCGGCTTGGCCCCTTGGCCTAACTGAACCTCCCCCATAAGGTTAGCCTCTAGGGTGTTTATATAGGCTTTTGGAATATCTTTCTTTGCCTCTAAGTACCCTAGTTCGAATGAAACTCTTCTTTGTTGCGGAAGGGACATGTCCATGTGGCGCGGCCATGTGATTCGGGGCCAGGCCGTGGTCGGATCTACTAAGGAGGCATGGTCGTGTGTTTGGGCCCAGCCCATGTGCAATTTGTACTTTGGCCCATTTTCTCTATTTTCAGCCCCTTTTTCATTGTTTTCATCCTCTGGTGCTCTCTTAAGTATAAAACATGAAATTAAAGGATTAGGAGCACCAAATTCCACAATTTAAGGACTAAATCATCCAAAAGTATGCTAAGTGTGGGATTAAAATATGTACATATTATGGTTTATCAATTAATAAACATGGTAAATCAAGTATGTTATTACAACCATCTCATAATTGATCTTTGGGAATATTCTTATAGGTAGGATGAAAGAAGCACGAGATGGAAAAGAGAACAAAGGAGTTGAAACATTGCCATGGCGATTGGTGGGATAGTTTGCAAATAAAAATTTCATGGTAATTCCAAGAAGATAACACAATATTCATTCCATGTCACTCTCAGCCAGTTGTACGTGTACTAGATAACTCATCCTGAAAAAGAGGAGAAAACTATGTATGCTGATATGTATGGATCTACCTATAAAAGGAGGAGAGAGAAGAGAAGAAACACACACGGATTATGGGTGGAAGAGAAAAGAAAGAGAGTGGTTACTCTCTCTGCAATAGAATCCTATGGAGAAACTGCGTGGAAAATTTAGAAGAGAAGAAGAGGGTAGCAACTAAAAAGAGGAGATCACAGATACAAAGAATAGGAAGAGAAATCTACCTGGGTTTTGTGTAAAATCTTGAGAAGAAGCTAGAGTGTAGCGAGAAATTCCTGCAGTTCTACTTTTGTTCTATTTTTCTTGGTTTTAATTTATGTGATTCATAAAACTTGAAGAATGTTGATGAATGCTTAAATTTTGGATTTCATTTCCCAACCCATTAGCTAATTATCTTTGGGTTTGTAACACCCTTAACCCGTAACCATCGCCGAAATAGGGTTAAGAGGCGTTACCGGACAATTCAGAACTTTTAGGAACATTTCACAACATATAATACATCATCATCATACCATAGCAAATTATAATCATAAAGTCCCTCAAATAGGTCTATGAGACCTTAAACATGCATTAAGGAGGGGTCAGGACTAACCCAAACTCATACAAAATTTTTCTGAAAATGAAACATTTTTCAAAGTTATAGAGGTCACACACCCGTGTTGGCAGGCCGTGTGCCTCAAACGGCATCAGACACACCCGTGTGTCCAAGACATGGCAAAACAGGGCATACATACTGACTTGTCCACATGGCCAAAAACACGCCTGTGTGCTTGACATGTGGTCGACACTAAATTATTTCACACGGCCTGTCATATGCCCGTGTGTCTGGCCCGTGTGTGTAACATCCCAAAATAGGGCCTAAACATAATAGTGGTTACGAAACCATGAATCTGAGATATAAAAGTTTATTACGATTAATTATTTTGATTTATCGAGTGATTAAATACATGTGTTAGAGTATCAATAAGAAATTTTATTGATTGCATGCTTAAATTGCCTATTAGGACCTACTTGCAAAAGTTGCTAAATAGGGGTTCTAATTCATAAGGTACTTGATTAAAATGGAGGTTTGAAGTAGGAATCCTTAAATGGTAATTAGACCATTATATTTTCCATGGACAAAAATGGACATACATAGATAAAAATAACTAAAGTTTTAATGAAGGGCATTTTAGTCATTTGGAATTAAAAAGGAATTAAATGGGAAAAAGATGGTAAAATGTTGTCCATCTTCTTCATTAGGCTGAAATGTCAAAGGGGACATGATAGCTAGGGTTCCTTCAACTTCTCAAGCTTATAGTAAGTGCATCCAAGCCCTGTTCTTAATGTTCTTTACGTTTTTTAGAGTCCTGGTAACTTGATTTAACTTATTTAAGCAATAATTCAACCTAGGGTTCATATTTGGAAAAATACCCATATGTGAAATGTGTTTATTTTGATGTTTTATGATATAATATGAAGTTTGAAATTAAGTTAAATAACTTTTGCTAAGCGATTTTAAGTGAAAAAGAGTAAAACGACTTAATCGGTAAAAATACCTAATGTTCATAAGTACATGTTGCTAAGCGATTTTAAGTGAAAACGAGTAAAACGACTTAATCGGTAAAAATACCTAATGCTCATAAGTACATGTTAGAGCGAGAATTTGATGTTGTCATAGAAGGGAAAAATGATCAGCATGTCATAAAACATAAGAATAAGGGATAAAGTTTAATTTCTGAGCTTTGGGGAAAATGTGTAAATATGTAAAAGTTTAGGGGAAAAAATCATAATTTTGCCAAAGTTAGAGTCAAGGACTATTTTAATAAATGTGAGTATTAAATAAGCTAAAATTTCTATTATAGATAAAGAGGAACGAAATCTAGAGTTAGAGAGGGAAAAGAAAAGGATAGTGGACTAAATCAATATAGTTGATCGTATTTTATTCCGAGGTAAGTTTGCGGTAAATAAATGCAATATTCTATAATTTCACTTTTAATACTGTTAAATTATAGCATTTACATATTTATTCTGTAAATTATCATTTAATGACTCAAGCATGAATTGACGAAGAATCAATCTCAAAAAGTCTCAGCTGAACCTTAGGAATGTGTAGGATACAAATGTCATGACATTAGGGTTTAAGGAAATCATGAAAGACCATGTCAAGAGATGGCATTGATAAGTTACTATAAGGCAAAGATCCCATCTTAGACCATGCCAAGGCATGGCATTGGTGAGTTCATAAGGCAAGGATACCACATAAGACCATGTCAAGACATGGAAATGGTAAGTTTCAAAAGGAAAGGTACCTGTGTGTCCTTATTATTCCAAGTGGTTTAACAGAAAATTCAAAGAGTATACCAAATGAAAGGTAAGACAAGTTCATGCTAAAAAGGTACATGTAAGAATTGAAGACTTAATCATATTGAGTTAAAGGCTTAAATGATCTTGATAAGAAAAGAATAAGATAATTCATTAAGAATGTTATTATTCATTTACATGAAAACTTACTAAGCTTTATGCTTACTCCCATTCCTTTCTCTCTTTTTATAGTATCGCAAGCCAACTCGGGAATCGCAAGGATGTTGGAGATCGTTTCACACTATCAAAGGATTATCTCGGTACTTTGTGACTCGAAACGTTTTAAGTTATGGCATGTATAGGGACTTAGCCATTTTTTGTGTATGTCCTTATGATATGGCTAAATGATGGCTTGTAAATACTTGATAATGATCAACCTTTAAAATGGCTAGTAAAGAACATGTTTTGGGTGTTATGTATGCCTAAATAATAGTTATTACAAAGAAATTATGAAATAGTAAAATTTGCAATGGAACAGTTTTTGGACAGTAGTAGTGACATGATTTTGAAAAATCACTAAGGATAGTAGAAATGGAATTAGGGTGTGAATGCGGTATATAATTAAATCTTATTGAGTCTATTTTTATATGAAAGAAACGGTGTAGGAAAAAGAATTGTATAAGATAAGAACATTTATTTTTAGTGAAGAGGGGTCAGAACCGCCGGATAGTGTAACAAGGGAGAATTTAACTAATAAACTGTACTAATGGACCACATCAAAAATTTTGATAATATTATAGTAAGATGATATATGAGTCTAGTTTCAGGGAAAATTTACAGATCTAAATTTCGAGTTCTGTAACTCGAGTTAAAGTCAATTTCGTGACTATGACACCAATGGACAATTTCATTATAAATAGTGAAATAAATTATTTTGATTTGTTTAAGAAATCAAAAACTTTTTAATGTTTTCGATTTGGTCCCGAACCGTTTCAATTGCATGTTTTAGGGCCTCGAATGCCCTTTTTAGGAACATATTGGATGTATGTGAATGAATTAATTTTAAAAGAAAATTTTTATGCCCTGAAATAATAAGTTAAGTCTGGCAATGCCTCGTACTCGACTCTGGCGACGATCTAGGGTAAGGGGTGTTACATTTATTGGTATTAGAGCGAGAGTTTAGTCGGTTCTTGAAATATTCAGTATGAGTAAGAGTCTAACTATACATGCCATACTTATATTTTGATGATTTGACAACTCCTAACGATTTTAAAAATATTTTTCTTTTATAGTTATAGAACCCGAACGAGTTGGTCCAGATGATGTATAGAGTAATGTGCCCGCTCTGCAGAAGGGATGGTGCCACCAGATAGTAGTGAAAGGCCCGTTACACCTAGCAAAGGAGGAGGGGCTCGAGAAGCCTTCTTCTAAGTTATGAATGAACGATTTGCTGAGTTCATTCGTACGAATCCAACCTCTAGACCTTCACCCCCTCATGATCCTCAGACCACCCATGTATCTTCCCCAGTCACAGATACAGTCAGAAGAGAAAAGCCACCTGTTGACAAGATTAGAATACAAGGGGCCGAAGAGTTTCGGGCTACCAAAGATAATGATACAGAGAAAGCTAAATATTGGCTAAGCTAAATTTTGGCTCAAGAATACTATCAGAGTCTTTGTCCAGTTATCCTGCACACCGAAAGAGTGCATGAAGTGTGTGGTGTCACTTTTTAGTGATTCAGCCTCTAGTGATGGAAGACACTTGTGTCAGTAGTTGATAAACCATAAATTTAACATATTTTAACCCCATATTTAGCATACTTTTGGATGATTTAGCCCTTAATTTATGTAAAAATGTGCTCTTAATCCTCTCTTTTCATGTTTTATACTAAAGAAAGCACCCGAGGACGAAAATAATGAGCAACAGGCTTAAAACGGGCCAATTTGGGCTAAAGTGGAAATCGACATGGCCTGGACTTCAATTTACACGGTCGTGCCTCAATTAACAGAATCGAAACACGGCTTGAAGTCGATTTACATGGGCATGTACCATGGCCATGGCCCTGTTGTGGAAAAGAGGAATTTCACTCGGAAAAGGATACTTATGGAGAAAGAAATGCATTCCAAGAGCCTATATAAGAACCCTAAGTGTAACATGACAGGGGGCGGTCAGTTAGGTAGTCAGCTAGGCCAAGGAGCCGAGCAAAAAGGCCAGATTCGTGGGAATCACTCGAAGATAGCCAGTTGATTCATCTCAAGAAGCCGTAATTCTACTCAAGATAGTGGACTTATCCTTCAATTCCTTTAGGGGGTTTTAGGTATTTCTTATGTTTTGTTTTATCTTTTCTCTTGAGATGTTTTTTTTATCATTATGAACTAAGCCCTTCAGATACTTGAAGGGGATGAAACCTAGATGAATCTTGTTATTGCTTTCTAAACTATATGGTAAATACTTAGTTTGTTCTGTGTTGATATTTCTGGGATATTGATTCAAGTTGAATGTGCTTAGGTGGTGGAGCAAAAGTCCCTGCCTAAGAGTAGATCTACCATAATTAAGCGGAGTTGATCGCGCACCTAGAGATAAGGTGACGATATTTTACCGGATTAGGGTGAAACCTAATACGGGAGTCCATGGATCGAGTTAATGCGATTCTAGGGGTTTTAATTAGAAAGAGATTTCAATTAATCAACCTAGGGTTAGATGTTATTCGCCTCGAGAGAGGGTTTAATATAAATTAGGGAGTCTTACAGATTAAGTTAAGTAAATAAATCGTCTGGTTCAGTGTTAGATAACAAGTGAAGTCTAGGTGGATTCCTTCTAGGGTATCGATGTAATCAACTGAGTTTTTCTAAAAGTTATTTCTTCAATTTGTTCTTTTTGTCTTTGCGTCTTTAGCTTAGTAGTCAGCTAGTTTTTTTTTAGTTTAATCAATCAATCACTTCATATTTAGGCTAAATGATAGAGAGAAAGTGAGTATTAGTACTTTTAATTCCCTTGGGTTTGACAATCTAGTCTTGCCTAAACTATACTACTGTTCGATAAGTGCACTTGCCTTAAGTCATTGTCAGAGTTAGTTTCTAGGTTCGATCATTCTCTTTATAAATTTAAAAACTTGACAAATTCAGACGATCAAGTTTTTGGCGCCATTGTCGGGGAGTTAAATTATTAAGAAAACTCTATTTTTATTACTTTAGCCATTTTTTTATTTTTTCGCAATTTATTTCACTTTATTGTTTTTGCTAATTTTATTTCTTTCTTTTCCTAGCAGGTACCTCTAATTTATGACTAGAAGGAACCCGAAAAGACCTCTAATATACGATAGTGATATTGAAGCTATCACTAGTAGGAATCATAAAGAAATCAAGCGAGCCTCAAATTACCAAGAAGGCGAATCCAATCCTACTGAAGGGATGGATGAAAATAATCCACCCCGAGATGTGGGAGAGAACAATGCTCCGCATACTATGTATGATTATACTAAACCTCATTTAACAGGAGAAGAATCTAGTATTGTTAGGCCTACTATAGCTACTAATAATTTTGAATTAAAGCCTAACACTTTACAAATGATTCAATAATTTGTTAAATTTGATGGTTTGCAGGACGAAGACCCGAATACTCATATAGCTAATTTTTAGAGTTCTGTGATACCTTCAAAATAAATAGAGTTTCTGACAATGCCATACGGCTTCGGTTCTTTCCCTGTTCATTAAGGAAAAAAGCTAAACAATGGTTGAACTCGTTATCACGAGGGTCAATAACCACATGAGATCAAATGACCGAGAAATTTTTATTAAAATATTTCCCACCGGCCAAAACGACCAAATTATGGAATGACATTTCTTCTTTTGTGCAGATGGATTTAGAGACATTATACGACGCATAGGAGAGGTACAAGGATCCCTTGAGGAGATGCCCATACCACGGATTACCTTTGTGGCTACAAGTCCAAACTTTTTACATTGGTGAAATCCCTTAGCGAGACAACTAATACATTTAGCAGCCGGTGGAACTCTAAATAACAAAACTCCTGAAGCAACATATGAATTCATTGAAGAGATGTCACTTAACAACTATTAGTGGCAAGTTACAAGGATAAAACCAACAAAATTAGCCGGAGTTTTCAACCTCAATGCAGTAACCATGCTATCAACATAGGTAGAGATGATGAATAAAAAGCAAGTACATCTAGTAATGCAATGCAATGCGAGTGGAATTGTGGCGAATCCTGAGTACCCACCCTACCAACCGGGCACAGAAAGCAAACAGATGAACTATATATGTAATAATTTCAGATCTAACAATAATCCTTATAGTAATACCTATGATCCAGGTTGGAGGAACCACCCAAATTTTTCATGGGGAGGTCAAGAAAATCAAGGAAATAAAAGACAACAACCTCCCCCAAATTTTCAAAATCAGTCCTATCCACAGGAAAAGAAGCCCAACCTCAAAGAGATGTTGATAAAATTCATGACAGCCACAAAAAACAGTCTCTAAGACATTGAGGCAA
Organism: Gossypium rotundifolium; assembly: GCA_025506655.1. NCBI lineage: Eukaryota > Viridiplantae > Streptophyta > Magnoliopsida > Malvales > Malvaceae > Gossypium > Gossypium rotundifolium. The sequence goes on along the minus strand of CP106732.1, from coordinate 44,528,711 downwards.
CACTTAAAATCCAACAAACATCGATGGAAGGGATTAAGAACCAAGTGGGGGAACTTACTAAGTCAGTCGGGGAAGTTACAAATTCAGTTGGACAACTTGCAAAGTTAATGTCCAAACGACCGTAAGGGCATCTACCAAGCAACACGAGATTAACCCAAAGGAGCAAATCCAAGCCATAATAGCTCAAGAAAATGTCAGGTTAGATAAACCGAATTCAATACAAGAAAGTAAGATAGAGGAAGGTAAAATTGAGGTAACCCAAGAAAAGCCAAAACTGGTAATCAAAGAGTACCAACCTCGCATACCTTAGCCTAAAGCATTAAAGAGAGACGATACAGAGGAACAGTTTGGTAAGTTTCTTAAACTTTTAAAGAAATTACATATTAACTTACCATTTCTTAAAGCTCTTTTAATAGATGTCGGATTCTCAAAAATTTTAAAACACCTTCTGACAAACAAGCATAAGTTAGACGAGGAACCACATGTGGAACTGAACGTAGTATGCTCAGCAACGTGGCAAAATAAAATACCATGAAAGATAAAGGATCCTAGGAGTTTTACAATTCTACGTTTAATTGGTAGAATAATAATTGATAATGCATTAGCTGATTTAGGGGCAAGTATAAATGTCATGCCTTATAAAATATTTAAACAACTAGGTCTAGGGAAACCCAAACAAACTAGGATGAGTATACAATTAGCTGATAAAACTATTAGAATTCCTAGGGGCATTATTGAATATGTTCTCATAAAGATTGATAAATTTATTTTCCCAGTTGATTTTGTTGTCTTAGACATGGATGAGGACAATTCAATTCCTTTAATTTTATGAAGACCTTTTTCAGCAACTGCCAAAACTAAAATTGATGTTGGTGTAGAAGAACTTATACTCAGTGTAAGTGATGAATCGAATGATGAAGGTGAGAAAGTAAATTTAGTTGATAACAATTCTATTCATATTTCACCATAAGAAAAAGCACAAAGCTGCAAACCTGAGTCGGATCATAAACCTATCCCAACAAAGAAGAAATATATGAGGAACGAAGCCTTCAGTTCGATAAACTAAAGGAGTTGAAGACCCAGAACCACATGAAGTAAAATCGAAGGAACCCCCAGAAGAACTCGTAAGGACATCGAATCACTTCAAAATAGGAGATCAGGTATGGTTAGATAAAGTAGATCCTCGCATCATGACACCAAACTCGAATTCAAACACAGACATCCCTCTCGAGGTACAAAATATCTTCCCATATGGAACAATTGAGGTAAGTAATCCCATATTCGGCACTCTTAAGGTAAATTCTTCCCGACTTAAAATTTATCATGAATATAAATCTGACAGCATGAGGGAAGATGTTCAAACCTTCAAACCACCATGATTATACAAACGAAAGGGAAATCTAGCTTAAGACTTTAAACAAGTGCTTCTCGGGAGGCAACCCGAGAATTAACACTATCTCTTTATTTCTATTTTTGGTTATTTCTTTTCTATTTTTATTTTCTCCTTCTCTAGAATTTTAATAAATCAAAGTGCGATTCCTGCACCATACGGCTTAGCACACGCAGCGTTGTCGTGGTCGTGGGTACTTCAAATCACCGTACTGTTATGGCAGGGATGGTACGCGTCAGAACGAACCAATTTTTCAAAAGTCATTGACCCAACCACCGTGCCACGGCCGTGTAATGCAGCCGTGGCTGACACTGAGAGATTAGATGGTCGTGGCAAACTACACATGGGTGTGGGTAGAACGATATGCCCCACACCACGCCGTGTCACGCGACCATGGATGAAACTGACTTTCCAGACACAGGCTGGACACGCCTGTGCTACCCAACCGTGCCAACATACTGACTTTTTAGCAACGGGTGTGACTTGCTAAAAAATGGGCATAGAGAATCAACATGCCTAGACACATGGACATGCGAGGCAACCGTGTGAAATGACACGCCCTCAAGCCACAGGCGTGGGAACGTACCAGAATTGAGCCCCTATTTAAACACCAACCCCACCCTTCCCATTCTTCTACTTACCACCTTTATTCTCCTTTCCCATTACCAGATTTCTCTCATCTCCTTACAAATTCTCTAGACCCTTAAGCTATATCATGACAAAGAAGCATAAGAGGCCAACCAAAATCTCCTCAAAGGAGACTTATTCACATGAGTTCATGTCGGTAGCTTCAGCTACTCAACACGCCAAGGGTCTTCAAAACCTTTTCGATTATAATTTTCTTTTCTCATATCCTTTATTTTCCTTATCTACTCAACACTCGAAGTGTCATGTTCATCAGGCTGCTAGGAAATCAGGCACTACATCCTTAGAAATCACCCCCACCTCGCAAACAATCTATCAATAAGGACTCTTCAGTCCATTAGTCTTCTCTTTTAATTTCAGTCTTCTTCTTAGTCTCCTTCGCTTTATTTTCCTTGTCTTTAATTATATTATTAATATATTTTTAATATTTCTTTAGATTTTCTTGCAATATCTTTCCAGGCTACCAATTTCTTCATCTAGCACAATGCTTGTCGATAGCCACCCTACCAGGACCATAGAAAATGCCACCACCGCACCTCTAAGTCATCATTTACCATGACCATTGCCAAACTCTCAGAGTCATCCAAAATTTAGGAAGTGTTACTTCTCCCCTTCTCTTTGATTTCATGATTATTTATCTATCTTTGTACATTAAGAGAAATGTACATCTTAAGTGTGGGGAGGAGTACCTAACTTTTTCCATTATTTTCAAAACCCTGAATTTTATCTAGTCTTTAAGTATTTTTCTCATACTACTAATTAGGGTGAAATTTCTAATGATTTATGATTTTTATTAATATGGTTTGGATTAAGTCATAGTTAATTATGCATTAATGATTTAAATTTTAATATACTAGAGAATCAAGCATGATAAGTCAATTTTTCAAGAATCAAAAAAATTTTAGGTTGTTGAACTAAATTTGAATATTTCCTTGAAGTTTGAAATTTACAGGGATTGATGTCAAATACCCATAATTTTTGTGAGATTTGAGCCTTATAGAGCATATATTCTTTTCCATGCTCACTTTATTGATTATGAACATGTCAACACTGAATTGTTATTCTAGAACTTGCCTCAATTATACACGTCAAGACAACATTATTGATTTGATATACTAAAATGATAAAGGCACTTAGGTTTTAACCCACTCACTCTACTAAAAAGCCTACCTACATAATTAACCCCTAGTGAACCCCGTTGATCCTAACAACCCTTTTTATTGATTCACCCAATAATATTAACCAAAACCCCTTTGTATTTGTTATCACCATTCTTTTTGACTACCCTTCTATCGAGAATTGATTTGACCAGTTGCCTAATTAGCTTATTTCAATTAATAAATTTCTCTCTTTATTACATATCCATTTTAGTTTGTTCTTTAAAAAAATCAAAGTATATTCAGTATTAGTAATATAAAAAGTGAGATTATGCATCTAAATTTCAATTATCGAAGAAAAAGCTCGTATTATCAGTTTTAAAGTTTCAATTGATGTAATCATTATTTTCTAGTTCATTGTTTATAGTTAGGTAATTTGTCAATTCAATCTTGATTCTAAAACCTTCTAATTCACCCTTTATCCACACCTTTAACCGAAGCCCCATTATAACCCTATTAAAAACCTTTTGATTTGTGTATCATCTCATATTACAGTGGTGGAGATTTGATTTTCAGTCAAGCCTATGGAATTAACTTTCCAGGTTAGACTTATGAGTGCTTTTTCTTGAACCTTAAACACTTTGAGTGCTTTGAGTGAATCTTTAGTGAGAATGTCAATCCTTTTCAGTTTTGAATTAGAGGTAATCATTTAGATAAGTGGAGACACCTATGCTTTCATGCTACAAAATATATGACTTAGAATTGTTTGAATCTTTAAGAGTCTTTGAGTTAAATTATCCATGTATGAATTATCTATGAATTATGATGAGGCATTGTTGATGAGAATTATAAATTGTGGAATGTTCGTTTTAATTGAAAGTTGAGAATTTTGCTTGAGGACAAGAAAAGATTAAGTGTGGGGGTATTTGATAAACCGTAAAAGTAACATATTTTAACCTCATATTTAGCATACTTTGGATGATTTAGCCCTTAATTTATGTAAAAAGGTTCTCTTAATCCTTTCTTTTCATGTTTTATACTCAGGAAAGCACCCGAGGATGAAAAAATGAGAAACAGGATTAAAATGGGCCAATTTGGGCCAAATTGGAAATAGACATGGCCTGGACTTCAATTTACACGGTCGTGCCACAATCAATAGAATCAAAACATGGCCTGAACCATGATTCACATGATCGTGCCTCAATCAACAGAATTGAAACACGGCCTGAAGTGGATTTACACGGGCGTGTGCCATAGCTGTGGCCCTGTCGTGGAAAAGAGGAATTTCACTCGGAAAAGGATACTTAGGGAGAAAGAAACAAATTCGAAGACCTATATAAAGACCCCAAGTGTAACCTGAAAAGGGGCGGTCAGTTAGGCAGTCATCTAGGCTAAGGAGCCGAGCCAGAAGGCCAGATTCATGGGAATCACTCGAAGATAGCTAGTTGATTCATCTCAAGAAGCCAGAATTCTACTCAAGATGGTGGATCTCTCCTTCAAATCCTTCAAATGGTTTTAGTGATTTTTTATGTTTTGTTTTATTTTTTCTCTTGAGATGTTTTCTTTTATCATTATGAACAAAACCCTTCAAATACCTGAAGGGGATGAAACCTAGATGAATCTTGTTATTGTTTTCTGAATTATATGGTAAATACTTAGTTTGGTTTTAATTATGGTGCTTAATTCTTGTGTTGATATTTTTGGGATATTGATTCAAGTTGAATGTGCTTAGGTGGTAGAGCAAAAATCCTTGCCTAAGAGTAGATCTACCATAATTAAGTGGAGTTGATCGCGCTCATAGAGATAGGATGACGAGATTTTGCCGAATTAGGGTGAAACCTAATATGGGAGTCTATAGATCGAGTTAATGCGATTCTAAGGGTTTTAATTAGAAAGAGATTTCAATGAATCAACCTAAGGTTATACGATATTCACCTCGAGAGAGGCTTTAATATAAATTAGGAAGTCTTACGGATTAAGCTAAGTGAATAAATCATCTGGTTCAGTGTTAGATAACAAGTGAAGTCAAGGTGGATTCCTTCTAGGGTATGGACATAATCAACTGAGTTTTTGTAAAAGTTATTTCTTCAATTTGTTCTTTTTTTCTTTGCGTCTTTAGCTTAGTAGTCAGTTAGTTTATTTTTTAGTTTAATCAATCAATCACTTCACATTTAGGCTAAATAATAGAGAGAAAGTGGGTATTAGTACTTTTAATTCCATTGGGTTCAATAATCCGGTATTGCCTAAACTATACTACTGGTTGATAGGTTCACTTGCCTTAAGTCATTCTCAGAGTTAGTTTTCAGGATCGATCATTCTCTTTATAAATTTTAAAACTCGACAAATTCAGACGATCAGTAGTACCAAAATAAAGAGTTACCTAGGATTTCTTTTAGGAGGAGTTTCGTAAGAAATACATCAGTCAAATGTTCATTGGCCAGAAAAGAAAAGAGTTCCTTGAGTTAAAACAGGGTAAGATGACTGTGACTGAGTACGAACATGAATTTGTCAAACTCAATAATTATGCTCGAGGGTGTGTGTCTACAGAGGATATCATGTGAAAAAGATTTGAGGATGGGCTCAATGGTGATATTCAACTGTCAGTTGGTGTTCTTGAGATAAAAAAGTTTGTTGTTTTCATTGAACGAGCTTGTAAGGTAGTAAAGTTATTGAAAGGAAAGGGTAAAGCTAAAATTGAGATGCAAGATACAAAGAAAAGATAGATGAGCAAGTCGTTTCAGTGTACATCCAAGAGGCCTAGAGAGTTCTCTACGATATCTAATTTTTCAGTCATGTATTCCAGCAGAAATAGAGGTAGAAGATTTATGGGTCCGAAAGCTCAAACCACTTCGATTGTAAGTGTTGGCGGTATTCAAACTGATAGACCCGTGCCCGACGTCATCCAGGTCAATGTCAAACAACTAAGACTGGTTGTTTTCGATGTGGTGCACCGGATCATTTTATTCGGGAGTGCCATGAGATGGTTGAAAGAGAAGTAATACTGAGTGTAAGATCAGGCAATGCCCCTATTAGAGGCAGACTTCAGAGAAATCAATGAATAGGGCAGGTAGAGGTACATTTAGAGATTCATCAATGAGATCAGATGTTAGAGCATCCGCAAGGACTTATGGTTTCCGTGCTTGTGAAGAGGCATCTTCCCCCGACATAATTACGAGTACATTTTCTCTTAATGATGTTAATGTTATTACTTTGATTGATCCGAGTTCAATCGATTCCTATGTTTGCATGAAATTGATGCTTAGTATGAACATGCCCATAGAGTTTACGATTAAAGTATTGAATCCATTAGGTCAGTATGTGTTAGTAAACAGAGTATGTAAAAATTACCCTTTGATGATTAGAGGTTACTGTTTTCTAACCGATCTCATGCTATTGCCATTTGATGAGTTTGATGTGATTTTTGGTATGGATTGGTTAACTGCACATGATGTGATAGTGAATTGTGGAAAGAAATTCATTGAGTTGAAATGTGAAAATGGTGAAATTCTTTGGGTTAATTCAGATGAGTCAAATAGTTCACTTACCATGATATCTTTTATGTCTGCTTAGAAATGCTTGAGGAAATGATGTGAAGCTTATCTTGCTTTTGTGCTGAATACTAAAAAGATCTAGAGTTGAAATTTGAATCAGTGTTTGTGGTACCACACCTATTTCTATTTCTGCTTAGAGAATGGCTTCGATGGAATTGAAAGAATTGAAAGCTCAGCTGGAGGAATTAACTGATAAAGACTCTGCAAGACCTAGTTGTTCACCATAGGGTGCATCAGTGTTATTTGTGAAAAAGAAGGACGGTTCTATGAGATTGTGCATAAACTATCGGTAGCTTAACAAGGTAACCATCAAGAAAAAATATCCATTTCCTAGAATAGATGATTTGTTTGATCAACTGAAGTGGGCCACTGTGTTCTCTAAGATAGATTTGAGATCCGAATACTATCAATTGTAAGTTAAAGAATCAGATATTTGAAGACTGCTTTCCGAACTAGGTATGGTCACTATGAGTTTCTTGTGATGCCATTTGGCTTAACTAATGCTCCCGCCATTTTCATGGATTTAATGAACCAAATTTTTAGATCTTACTTGGACAAGTTTGTAGTTGTGTTCATTGATGACATCTTGATATATTTTCATAATGAGACTGAGCATGTAGAGTATTTGAGAACAGTTTTACAGACTTTGAGAGATAATCAGCTTTATGCCAAGTTCAGCAAAAGTGAGTTCTGGTTACGGGAAGTCTATTTTCTTGGACATATTGTCTCAGGTGAAGGTATTAGAGTTGATCCGAGCAAGATTTCAAGCATTGTTGATTGGAAGCCTCCTAGGAATGTATCAGAGGTCAAAAGTTTTCTTAGTCTTGCCAGTTATTATAGAAAATTTGTAGAGGGATTTTCCATGATAGCTACTCTATTGAGAAGATTGCTACAGAAAGCTATCATGTTTGAATGGACTGAGAAGTGTCAGCAGAGTTTTGACAAGTTAAAAGCATTGTTGACTGAAGCTCCTATCTTAGTACAACTAGAATTAGGTAAAAAGTTTGTAACTTACAGTGATGCATCCTTGAGTGGACTAGGCTGTGTACTTATGCAGGAAGGAAGGGTAATTGCTTATGCCTCTAGACAGTTAAAGCCACATGAGAAAAATTATCCGACACATGATTTAGAGCTAGCTGCTATTGTATTTGCATTGAAAATCTAGAGACATCACTTGTTTGGTGAGAAATGCCGAATATTCACTGATCATAAAAGTTTGAAATACTTGATGACTCAGAAAGATCTTAACTTGAGGCAAAGAAGATGGCTAGAGTTGATTAAAGATTATGAGCTAGTGATTGATTATCACCCGGGTAAGGCAAATGTTATTGCTGATGCTTTGAGTAGAAAATCTTCATTTGCATTAAGAGCTTTGCACACTAGTTTGGCCTTATTAGATGATGGTTCTATCTAAGCTGAGTTGAGATCTAAACCGATGTTTCTTAAAGAAATTTGTGAAGCTTAGAAGGATGACAGTGAGTTGCAAGCCAAAAGAGTTCACTGCGAGTCAGGTGTAGAGTCTGATTTTCAAATTAGCTTTGACGGTTGTTTGATGTTCAGAGATAGCGTATGTGTACCAAATAATGATGAGCTTATTGAAAGATGTTACAGGAAGCACATAGAAGTTCTTTGTCTATTCACCCAGGTAGTACAAAGATGTATAATGATTTGAAGAAAATGTATTAGTGGGCAGGAATGAAAAGAGATATTTGAGTTGTTTCTAGATGCTTGATCTGTTAATAGGTAAAAGTCAAACATCAGGTACCTTCAGGTTTATTGCAGCCTATATTAGTTCTCGAGTTGAAATGGGACCAAGATACTATGGATTTTGTGACAGGATTGCCTTTGACACCGAGAAAAAAAGATGCAGTATGGGTTGTGATTGATAAGCTAACGAAATTGGCTTATTTAATTCCAATTCGTATGGTTTATTCATTGGACAAGTTGGCCAAGTTGTATATTTCAGAGATAGTCAGACTACATGGAGTACTGTTATCGATTTTCTAAGATAGATATCTGAGATTTACTTCACGGTTTTGAAATAAATTGGAAGAAGCTATTGGTACAAAGTTAAGTTTTAGTACAGCTTTCCATCCTCAGACTGATGGTTAGTCAGAGAGAGTTATTGAGGTACTTGAAGATATGCTTAGATGTTGTGTATTGGGATTTCAAGGTAATTGGGAGAAATATTTGTCGTTAATAGAGTTTACCTATAATAATAATTATCAATCGAGTTTGACGATGGCACCTTATGAAGCTTTGTATGGGCGTAAATGTCACACACCTTCGTATTGGATAGAGCTTAAGGAAAATCAGATTTACGGGGTTGATCTAGTCAAAGAAATAGAAGAGAAAGTAAAAGTCATCAGAGGTTGCTTAAAAGCAGCTTCAGATAGATAGAAATCCTATGCAGATTTGAAAAGAAAAGAGATTGAGTTTCAAGTTGGTGATATGGTATTCTTAAAAGTATCCCCGTGGAAGAAAGTTCTCAAATTTAGCAAGAAAGGAAAACTAAGTCCACGTTTTATTGGACCGTTTGAAGTGACTGAGAGAGTTGGGCCATTGACATATCGGTTATGTAACACCCCAAATATTAGGCCTAGAAGAAATAGGCTTCACGTATCGGAAGGATTGGAATTTAGTTGTGCGAGTGAATAATGCAATTGAATGTTTGCTTCAGTGGTTAAGGGTCCTGAGAAGTGTTGGAGAAGTCCTAGGTTCAATCCTGGGCTTTAGTAAAAATTTTGGTTTTAAGTGGATAAAACCCTGGATGCTTGGATGTAGGTGTTAAAAAATGACATAAGGAAGCATTTGGTCTAGTGGTTGTAGCGTCATTAAGGTTGCAAGGGAGCCTGGGTTCAAGTCTTGGCTCTTGTAATTTGTTTTGGTTTTTTTTTAAGGAACCTAGACATTGACCTTTAGACCTTTTAATTTATTGAAGGTAAAATGTGACACAAAGAGAGTGGGTGATCTAGTGGCAAGGTGGCGCTACATGTGTGATAAGGAGTCTGAGGTTCGAGGCATGGCATGCACAATTGTATGTTTATTTTGTTGCTTGAGCTGGGGAGGTGTCGGAATTGGACTGCAACTCTGTGGTTGAATTGGTCACAAGTATTTGAATTGAATTTGAGTGGGGAGTTGGAGGAAATCAAGGAGAAAATTAGGTGGAGGGATTAGGGGAGATTTTTTAGGAATTTGAAAATGGGAGAAGTTGCAGCTGAATTGGGTAGGTGGTATGTGCATATTCGGCTAGGGAGTCTTTTTGTGCATTTTCATCAATTGTAAGTGCTTGGAAGGGATTTCTTTTCTCCTTTTGGCAAGTGGTAGCTGAATGTTTTGTGACCATTCAGGCATTTACGTGTTGGGATGCTTCATTCATCTTTGGCTGATTTTAATCTCCCCCATCTTTTTAATTTTCCAGGTAATACCCAACTTTGGGATAAAGTTTAATTTCCGAGCTTTGGGGAAAATGTGTAAATATGTAAAAGTTTAGGGGGAAAATCATAATTTTACCAAAGTTAGAGTCAAAGACTGTTTTAATAAATGTGAGTATTAAATAAGCTAAATTTGCTATTATAGATCAAGAGGAACGAAATCCGGAGTACCAGGGAAGGAAAAAATAGTGGACTAAATCAATATAGTTGATCGTATTTTGTTTCGAGGAAAGTTTGCGATAAATAAAGGCAATATTTTATTATTTCACATTTAATACTATTAAATTCCAGCATTTACATATTTATTTTGTAAATTATCATTTAAAGACTCAAGCATGAATTGACGGAGAAGTAATCTCAGAAAGTCCCGGTTGAACCTAAGGAATGTGTAGATACAAATTTCATGACATTAGGGTTTAAGGAAATCATGTAAGAGCATGACAAGACATGGCATTGATAATTTACTATAAGGCAAATTTCCATGTAAGACCATACCAATGAATGGCATTGGTGAGTTCATAAGCCAATGATACTACGTAATACCATGTCAAGACATGGAAATGGTAAGTTTCAAAAGGAAAGGTACTCGTGTATCCTTGGTACTCCAAGTGGTTCAACGAAAAATTCAATGAGTATACCAAAGGAAAGGTAAAACAAGTTTATGCTAAAAAGGTACATGTAAGAATTGAAGATTTAAGCATATTGAGTTAAAGGCTTAAATGATCTTGATAAGAAAAGAATAAGATAATTCATTAAGAATGTTGTTATTCATTTACATGCAAACTTACTAAGCTTTATGCTTACTCCCATTCCTTTCTCTCTTTTTATAGTATCGCAAGCCAACTCGGGGATCGCAAGGATGTCGGAGATCGTTTCACACTATCAAAGGATTATCTCGGTATTTTGTGACTCAAAATATTTGAAGTTATGGCATGTATAGGGACTTAGCCATTTTGTGTGTATGTCCTTATGATATGCATAATGCCCCGAATTTGGGCCTAGAAGTATTAGGACTTGAGTATGGGTCCGTAAGGAGGCTGTAAATAGGCATTAAATTATGTAAGGAAATGACACAATTAAATGTCTACTCAAGTGGTTAAGGGTCCTGAGAGGACTAGGAAAAGTCCTGGGTTCAAGCCTGGGCTTTAGTAAAATTTTGGATTTAAGTTAATAAAACCTTGGATGCTTGGATGTGGGCATTTTAGATTATTATGATAAAAAAATGACACTAGGAAGCATGTGGCCTAGTGGTTGTGGCGTCATTAAAGTTGTTAGAGAGCCTGGGTTCAAGTCTTGGCTCTTGCAGAATTTTAAAATTTTGCTCTTAAAATAATCTGGACACTGGCACATAAGCTTTATTAATATTTGCGCATGTTTTAAGTCACAAAAGGGCTTGTGGCCTAAGGTGGCATGTGGAGTAACCTTGAGGTCTGAGGTTCGAGTGTTAGCACAAGCATAATGGGGTATTTATTTTGCAGTTGGGATGGCTAGAATTTGTGTTGCATTAGAATTTTGATGGATAAGGTTGTTTTGGAGAGATTAAAGGAGTGATTTATGGAGGAAAAATAGGAATTTGAGTGGGAAGGGAAGTGTGTGCCAATTTGGTCTCTAGACTTTGGAGAGTTCGATTTTGGTAGAGGCAGAATTAAGCATTTTTTCCAAGTAAGCCATTCGTGTTGTAGGGAGTAGCTGTACAGTTTGTCGAATTCTTTTAGTGCAAATTTCATTTTTTTTTGTGGGAGATTTGTGCAATTAAGGTTTCTTTCCCTTTTATCAAATTTTACTTCTTTATCTCTCTACTAAATCGTTATTCTATCTTTCTCTCTACCTTTTTCTTTATATTGGCAAATACATCTTCCTCTTCTTTTTCTCCAATATTATGTTGGTTATTCTTTCAATAACTGAATCTCCCTTTGTTTTTTTCTTCTCTCTTTTTCGTTTGCTTTACTTGGCCGAATGCATAATCTTCTCTTTCCAAAAATTCTCTTTCCCCTTCTTTAGTTTGTTTCAATCCGTATCTGTTATCACCCTTTTTCTGTGGGAAGTTAGCCGAATACTGCATTCGTTTCACCTTTGCTTTTGTCATTGTTTGAGCAACTATCCTCTGACGTTCGATCAAAAACTCCTTTTCTGGCATTGAGTTCAAGTAAGGGGTTTCTCATGTAACATCCTGAATTAAGGGGCCTATAAGTGTAGTGTGTGGTTATGTGTAATGTGTTAATTAGAGTGTTAGGGGTCTAGATTAGGCTCAAGTTTGGGCAGAGGCCTTAATCGAATTTCCTGATTGAACACTTTAGTGGAAAGCCTGGTAGGATAGGGCTTAAAGGAGGTTATCTGCGTTTTAGAACATAAGTGGGCTTGTGGCCCAGTGGCAAAATGGCGCCACTAGGAGAGCATAGAGGTGGCATCAACTGAGGACGCCCAAACTCAAGTTGCATGAAGCCCAATTCTTTTGAATTAAAGTTAGCTAAATTTCGGCGTTTAGGTGGGTAAGGTTGGACGGCAACAAAGCTTGAAAATAGGAGGGATTAAATAACTTGGACAATGTGGATAATATATTGATAAAGGGAGGAAGAGGTGGTGTTATCTATGCCTCTTTTGGAGGTGTGCTTGGATAAAGATAAGGGAGGAAGTTTAGGAATTATCTGCTGGCCACAGTGATGGCCGAAATTCCAACTCTGAGGGGAGGAGGAACCGATTTCGATGGGGCATAAGGGGTGCCGAGATTCCCCATGTATAGTAGTCTAGTTTTAGTTTTAAAAAAGGCATTTTCGGTTTTTAGATGTTAAGTGCTGAAATTTTAAGTAGTCAATGGAGGGTTCTCTTCTTTATTTTCGGCTTTTAAGGTTTCCATCTTCTCTTTTCTTCTTTTCTGAATAAGAGCCGAAAACTCCCTTAAGCAGTCTTTTTCCCCACACTTTTCTATCATTGCCGACTCTGCCCTAGATTTGCCAAAATTCTTCTTTTTCCTATACTGTTTCTATCACTTCTTTACGTTTGATATTGTTCATCCCTCTCAATTAGTTGTCTCTAAAAATCAAAATCATAAACCCCATTTGATTTCTTCATAAAGACCGAACCTCCTTAGATCCCTGTGCATCATCTTTCTTTTGATTATCGCAGAAGCCGGAATCTTCTAGGAGTTGTCAAAATCTTTGAAAAGGTAGGTGTCGATTTCTTCTGTTCATTTTCTTCTCATTCAGTTTCTAGAGGCCAAAGTTGAAAGGCTTATAGGCGTGGTAAAAGTAACGTTTAGATTGTTCTTGTGTTCACATCTTGGGTCGACACTTCGAGAAATAGGAGTAGATCGAATCATCTAGATTTCAAAAGCCGAAAACCGTTAATCTCTAAGTATCCTATCTATTTAGGGATTTCAAGGTAAGGGGTTTTCTTTAGATTCTTGTTAGATTTGCTATCATATTTGAGATCCTAAAATCATATGAAATGGTTTAACAACCCTATTTCGTTATAGTAGTTCTGACAAGGACTTTTGATGGAATCAAATATGGATCAGGAAAAGGAGAGGATTCGGTCCATTAACCTAATTTCTAAGTTTAAGAAACGAAGCGGTGTCTGCTATTCGAGATTGACCACAGGGTTGTGGACCGACTTTAGAACAAAATCCTAGACTGTTAGCAGTCGTAATGGCTATTGATAGTGTTGACATAAAAAGTACTATCCTGTCGGTAATTAGGTGTGTAGATCTCTATCGCACTCATTAATTTGTATTATATTTATGTTGTGGGCTAAAGGCCAGAGAGAGAGGTTGTGTGAACAGTCGTATTACTCAGAAGGGGTAGGCAAGGGATGCTAGGTACGTAATCATAGAAACTTCTCTATGTGTATTGAAATATGTGAAAGTATGAGATCTATTTAGATGGCTTAATGTTTTGATTTTTGCGTATACGCATGCATGGGATGGGATTGATTGATGTGAGGAAGGGGAGTAGGTCGCGAGGCGATCGGTGGCTTTGCCACATAGGTCACATAGTGATCGGTCTTTATAACAGGCAGCATAGCTGTCGAAATACTATAATGTATTACTGAGGTCGCATAGCGATCGATGGCTTTGCAACATAGGTCACATAGTGATCGGTCTTTCTGACAGGCAGCACAGCTGTCGATATGGTGTGTAGCGAATGGATGGTTGATTGTAGAAATTCCCACAGTGTGATGGTTGGTACGGGGGTGTGTAGAGGATGGACTCTTAGGTTTGGGATGGGCTATGTTGCATGAAATATTCTATTGCCGTTGTGTGGGCCAAGGACCATAATGTGTTTGTGGGTCCAAGGCTTTTATGTGTTTTCGGGATTTTCACACTGAGTCTTGGTGAGTCACCCTATTATTTTTCCCCAACTTTTCAGATGAGTAGTAGATCGTAGACATGGGAGCCGATGTGGACTCGAGGGGCCATCAAGATTACTATCTACATACACTGTTTTCGGATTTTCTTTTGAATTTTAATTTTTGAGAATATTTTTCTAATAAGGCTTCCACAACTTAGGTTTTCGATTTAATTTTTTTTTTGTTATGTTAGGTTTTTATAAACTTATGTTTTTTTTAAAGTCTTAATTATAAAATGAAATGATAAATGGGCTTTTCAAACACAATCAATGCGAATGCTTAAAGTTGTTTCAAAAATTTCACAATTATTTGATTAAACGGCTATAATAAACTAAGATTTTCAAAACCCTTCAAGGCAAAGTTTTCAAATTTCAACTCATTGCATACCAGATCCGGTCATGACGTATGGGCCAGGTTTGGGGTGTTACATTTTGGTATCAGAGCCCAGGGCTGTGAAATAGATCCAGTAGTGGTTTGTAAAATTGAAAAGTACTTGGGAAAAGTTTCAGTTGAGATATGGCCTTCGAGTCTAGCGACACCCGATCCATGCAGGTAAGTATCCTAAACTCATTGTGTGATATGCATGTTGGGCTTGTTGGGCTCCATAGGGACGTAGGCTAGTATGATTAGAGCTTGATGGACTTTAGGGTTAGTATAAATAATTCTTCAAATCTCATAAACTGAATTTCTAATAAAACATGTCTGTGAACAAGTCACAGGGTTAGGGTGTGGAACAGGCATATGCATGTCTAGGATTGGATCCACTCAGAGCTTGGTATTTAAGCGGCCCTAGCGGCTCACCTTCTCTTCACTGGAATCCTACCTAATGCGTAGTGATTATTCACCTTAGCCACGAAGACTTGTTGACGGGCCAAAATTTATAGCTAAAACCCAAAAGGGACCATCACCCTGTCTTTGTAAAATTTCTTATATACCCTTAATTTTATAAATTACCCAGAATATCCTAAGTTTGAGAAAATTACCTAAATACCCTTGATTTGTAAAAATTTCCTGAAATACCCCTAGTTTGCAAAATTATCGAAATACCCATGAATTTCAAAATTACCAAAATATTCCTATTTTGTAAAAATTACCATGATACCCTATTTTGAAAATTATGAAAATACCCCTGGGTAGTGAAATGACGAAAATACCCCTAAGTGATGAATGTAAGTTCATGGATACTGCTTGTATGTTGATGTGTGATGGATGTTGATTGAATGTGTTTTCTAGAATTAGGAAATACAGACCTGAGAATTGAACCTGGAATTCAAAATAACTACTGTTAAAACTACTTTCCATAAGACCATCCGTTATTAATCAGTGGAAGAGAGTATTAATAATTCATAAAATTTCTAATCAGATAAATCGCGAATGGTAGAATGAGCACTAGGAGACGTGGTGTGCGTGGATAAGATAGAGGTAGTATTACTGTGTCAGAACCCGTAGGGTCTGGTCACGAGTCAGGGAATGAGGTACCAGTGCCACCAGCTGTGAAGGCAAAATTTTAAGATCAGATGGCCGGAGATGATGCTGTATCTCAGGCAATGTTATGAGTTTTAGAGAGAGTTATGGGAGCAGGCATGGGCATAGGTGCCCAAAGTCTGTGCCAAAGCGACTTAGAGCCAATGGGGCAGAGGTGTTTAAAGGAATTTCTGGTGTAGCTCCTAACACAGCAGAGTATTCATTGGAAGCAATGGAGCGTATAATGGATGATCTTGACTTCACGGAAGAGGAGAAGTTGAAGGGAGTGGTGTCTCTTCTCCGAGATGAAGCTTATCAATGGTGGCTTATCGTTCAGGGAAGTAGGTCGGTGGCGGCTTGTGAAGCAAAATTCTTACGCCTTAGTCGTTACACTCGAGGGATAGTGGCCACAGAACATGAGTGATGTGTTCATTTTGACCTTAAGGATGATCTACGTGTGTTCATAGCTCCACAATAAGAGCGGGGATTTACTGTGCTTGTGGAGAAAGCTAAGATAGTTGAGGAGGTGAAACAGACGAAAAAATTGAACTGGGATAGAGATAGGGGTGGATGTAAGAGAAATTTTGGATCATCAGGGACAACCGTGCTACTAAGAAAAGATGTAGGTCGGATGAACCGAGACGGGCTGAAAGACCTGTTGCTGCTAGCCAAACACGAAAGGGTGCTCGATGTTGTAAGTTCCATGTAGGTGAGTGTTGGGCAGGCAGTGGGAAGTGCTTTAAGTGTGGATCTACGGATCATCAGATAAGGGACTGTCCTCAGCCACGGGATGAGGTAGGACCCATAGGGCAGGGAAATGCTCAGTCGGGTAGAGGAGGTCAGCAGCCGCAGAGGGGTCGTGGTCCAGCCAGAGGTGGTAACAATTTTGATCGAGGCCGAGGAGCACCAGGCCAAGGGGCAGGAAACACTGAGGCGAGGCAATCGGGGTTGGTCTATGCTACTAGACATCGAGAGGAGGCTGATGTACCGGATGTTATAACCGGTACATTTTTAATATTTGGTTTACCTTACACCGCATTGATTAACATCGGGTCGACACATTCATATGTTGCTAGTAGTGTGTCTGGAACTTTAAGTTTGGATTCTGAGATTACCCCTAGGGCAATGATTGTAATTAGCCCATTAGGACAATCTGTGGTAGTAGATAAACTTTATCGGGAGGTACCCTTATAAGTTCAGGGAATAGTTTTCTGAACGGATCTGATGGAATTATCGTTTGGGGAGTTCGACTTAATATTAGGCATGGACTGGCTGATGAAGTACCAAGCTAACTTAGATTGTGTAGCCAAGCGTATGGTGTTAAGAACCCCCGAGGGAGGTGAAGTGTTAGTGATAGAAGAAAGGGGGAATTGTCTGTCGAATGTGGTGACTGCCCTAAGAGCGAAAGAATGGTGAGAAAAGGATGCGAGGCAGTTTTAATGTTTGTACGGGCTTTGGAAGCCAAGGACTTAACTATTGGGGACGTTAGGACAGTGAAGGAATTTCCTGATGTTTTCCCAAAAGAGCTTTCGAGATTACCTCTGGATCGAGAAGTGGAGTTTGGAATCGATCTTCTTTCGAGAACGACACCAGTATCTATTGCTCCTTATAGAATGGTGCCAAAGGGTTTGTGGAATTGAAAGCACAAATCTAGGAGTTGTTGGATAGAGGGTTTATTCAAGCAAGTGTGTTGCCTTGGAGAGCACCGGTGTTATTTGTTAAGAAGAATGATGGTTCAATGCATATGTGCATTGACTATCTCCAATTGAATAAGCTAACAATCAAGAACAAGTATCCGTTGCCAAGGATTGATGACTTGTTTGATCAGTTGAAAGGGGCCTCAGTATTTTTGAAGAATAGATCTGAGGTCATGGCATCATCAGCTTAAGGTCAAGAGGCAGATATTCATAAGACGTCTTTTAGAACTCGCTATGGACATTACGAGTTCAGGGTGATGCCATTTTGGGTTGACTAACGCACCAGTAACATTTATGGATATGATGAACCGAGTGTTCCAACCCTACTTGGATCGGTTTGTCGTGGTATTTATTGATGACATCTTGGTTTACTCAAGATAAGAGGAGGAGAATGATTCACATCTGCGAGTGGTTTTGTAGATTGTGATGGAGAAGCAACTTTATGCCAAATTTAGGAAGTGCAAATTCTGGCTAAAGGAAGTTACTTTTCTAGGTCACGTTGTGTTAGCGAGAGGGATTAGGTGGACCTCGAAAAATTGAAGTGGTGTTGAATTGAAGTCGCCTAGGTGCGTGGCGTAAATTGAGTTTTCTTTGTTTGGCCGGGTACTTTCGAAGGTTTGTTGAGGGATTTTCTTCAATCACAGCACCATTGACTAAGTTGTTACGGAAAGGAGTTTCGTTTGTCTGGTCTAATAAGCAGCACGATAGTTTTGAGAAGTTGAAAATGATTTTAACGGAGTATTGATTTAGTCGGAGGCTGTGAAGGAATTCATGATTTATTGTGATGCGTCACACACGGGACTAGGATGCGTGTTGATGCAGGATGGAAAGGTTGTTGCATATGCTTCTACGCTTAAGACTCCACGAAGCAAATTATCCCACCCATGATTTGGAGTTGGCGGCGGTGGTTTTTGCCTTAAAGATTTAGACACACTATCTGTGCGGGGAGAAATCTGTTATTTATATAGATCATAAAAGCCTAAAATACCTTTTGACCCAAAAGGAGTTGAATTTAAGGCAGAAAAGGTGGATCAAGTTGTTAAAGGATTATGATTGCTCGATCGAGTATCATTTGGGCAAGGCTAATGTTGTGGCTGATGCTCTAAGTCGTAAAGTAATCAATGACTTGAGAGCAATGTTTGCTCACCTTAGTTTGTACCATTATGGGAGTTTATTGGCGAACTTCAAGTGAAACCCTCATAGGTCAGTCAGGTTAAGGAGAAGCAACAGGCTAATGAGTTGCTAAAGGAGAAGTTTCATGTAGGAATAAGCGATGGATCGATGGATCGATGGATTCAGTGTGGATGAGGAAGGACTATTATGTTATCGAGGGAGAGTATGCATGCCAAAAGATCCTGAATTAAGGCATAGGATTTTGCAAGAAGCGCATGGTAGTCCATACGCTATACACCTTGGAGAGAGTAAGGTGTATCGAGATTTATGAGAATAGTTTTGGTGGCCGGGGTTAAAATAAGAGGTGATCGAATTAGTGGGGAAGTGTTTGACCTATCAGTAGGTAAAGGCAGAACATCAGTTACCATCAAGGTTGTTGCAGCCAGTAAAGATTCCACAATGTAATTGGGAAAGGATCATAATAGACTTTGTTAGTGGGCTACCTCTCACGCCTACTAAGAAAGATTCGGTTTGGTGATAGTTGATCGCTTGACAAAGTCTGCTCATTTCATACTGGTATGAGTTGATTACTCTTTACAGAAATTGGCTAAGCTATACATAGCGGAGGTGGTGGGGTTGCATAGAGTACCAGTATCGATCATATCGGACTGAGACCCTAGGCTCACATCACGATTTTGGAAAGCGTTGCATCAAGCGTTTTGTATGAAGTTGGATTTTAGTACAGCATTCCATCCTCATACTGATGGTCAGTCTGAGCGAGTAATTCAGGTCTTAGAGGACATGTTAAGAGGTTTGTCATTGATTTCAAGGGTAGTTGGGAAGAGTTTTTACCGTTGGCAGAGTTTGCGTACAACAATTGTAACACCCCTAACCAGTATCCGTCGCCGGATTAGGGTTACGGGGCATTACTATTTAAATCACAACTTTTGATCAATCACTTAAGTCATATCTGAAGATAATCGGCTTTTAACTATGTAATAGTCATGACATTTAAATAAACCTCTCTCATACCAAAATCAAATAGAACCAACACTCAATTGATCCAATGCAAACCTAAAATTTGTTAACATGCGCATAATTGAGCCACATAAATTTAAACAACTTATTCATTACTTTTGCATGCACTAATCGTACTAAATTTGCATACAATTCAAACATATACAATCTCTTTTGTCTAGATAAGCAGAATAAGATCAACTTCTAAAATCTTAATTTAGTAAATGTAATACATGGCATAATAGACTCAAAATTAAGCTATCTTTCATCACATACATACACATATTACCACTTTGAATTTATACAATATTAAAGCATATGGCCGAATGCCATCAAAACCATATTTCCCTCATTTGGCTATCTCATTACTGATTCACATAGGACACACTAAATACTCATATACCTATAACTTCCATACCCGGATTTTCCATTCAAGTACATGTTCATTAATATTCTCTATTACCGAATACAAAGTTTACAAGGCTAACTCATGCTTCCAAATTACACATCCAAAATAATATGCACTGAGTCCTAATCCAACTCACTAAACTACCACCCCTATTCACATATAAAAAGGTCTATCAAAATCTCATATAGGTGATCACATATCAAACATATCATATCTAAACATCATTCGATCTAACATTCAATAAACTAAACAAAAGTTCAAACCTAATATCCAACTATCCAAGAATAATATATGTATGTACTCACTTACACAAATTGAATCAAATAGCCTAATACAATCATACATTATTGAACTTAATTTTATCTAGTAAGTGACCAAATCAAATACACACACATGTCATAACATTATTTAACACATATATCTCACATACTATAACTTAAATATGCATCCATCATTTACTTTATTGACTAAACCGAATATTACACCAAGCTTACCATTATTCATTGTCAATCATAAATCCAAACATTATAAATGTATATACCATATATTAAGCTCATCAACATGAACTAATTTATAAGTCATTCATGTCATAACCTAACATGCATAAATAATAGTACCACTCTCACACATGATTAAACCATAATCAAGCATAAATAATAGTTCATGGCATGAGCGAACTATATCATCAAAACATGATACAAGTTATTCAAAATAGATAGACATTTTCGCATGGCTAGCATATTTACACTATTACAAAACATTAGTTATACGGTTTAGTCTAGCCTATACATGCCCTTTTAAATACCAAACTAAGTTTTCAATACCAAAAGAAAGTCGATAGTGTGGTTGACTTCACAGATGATCCTTCGAGCCCGTAGTTCGAATCAAAATCTATAAAACAGAGATAGACAAAGACACACACACAAGAAGCTTACTAGCTTAGTAAGTCTCAAGCAAATATAAATGTAATGAGCATACATTTAAACATATTAAAATCAAGCTTATAGTATGAAACATAATTATTTCATTATGTAAAATATAGATAGTGAATAATAGTAATGCTCTTTACTTAAATATCGTTGCTATGACATCGTGAACCTGTACATTATCAATTCATATGAACCAATCTAGGCATCGATCTTCTATTTCTACTTATACACAAGAACAAACGCTTTTGTCACACTCATCACTGATCTTTAACTATACAATAAGAATTTTAGTTCACTTCATTCCTTACTAAAATGGTAGGTTAATTCTTACCTGAACTTTTACCACATAACACTATATAAACATCTCACCTTGTTTGATTTTCAGAATCTCCACTTATAGCATATCACCGGCATAAAGCCTGCTAGGCATTTAAAGCCCAAAATAAATCACCGGCACTAAGCCTGCTAGGCACTAAGCCCGAATATATCACCGGCACGAAGCCTGCTAGGCACTAAGCCCGAATATATATCACCGGCACAAGGCCTGCAAGGCACTAAGCCCGAATATATCACTGGCACAAGGCCTGTTAGGCACTAAGCCCGAATACATACACAAACCAATCACATACTTCACATTTTTCCTAAATAATATATCAAAGATACACATTAATCTCGTATTGTCAATTTAGGCATTCAAGCCAATTTCACAATGTACATTCGGCTATTACAATAATATACCTTCAAATTTATCGAACAATATCATTTAATAGTTTGTAAATAATTCCATGACTCATTTTAGCTTAAGGACTTACCTCGGTTGTCGATAGACCGTGCAAATCGGCTTATTCGAGAACCTTCATCTTTCCCAATCTAAATGCTTTTTCTTTGCTCTTGATCTAAAACACATTCAAATTTAGCTCATTCAAGTACATTTCATCTCAATTTAGTCCCTAATCACATAAATAGGAAAATTACCATTTTACCCCTACTATTTTAATACTTTGCAATTTAGTCCTATTTGCATAAAACTCAAAATACATCAAATTTCCCCATACTCCTTAAGGGCCGATTATGTATAAGGACTATACAAGTCTATTTCTTTCATTTATTTTACAATTAAGCCCTCTAAAATTTTATTTTTATAAATTGGCCCTAAAAACACAAATTCACCAAAACTTCCAACACATAATATACTAATTTTTAACCTATCTTTCATCTAACATCATCAAACATCAAAATCTCAAGAATTCATCAATGGCTGATTCATATATACACACTAATCTTAGAAATTCTAGCATGGGTCGGGTAATATACTAAGCAACGATCTCAAAATGTAAAATTAACAAAAATCGAGCTAGATTTCTTACCTAATTAAGCTTGAATAAGGCCAAATGTTTCAAGGATTTTCTCCCTTTTTCTTTTGTGTTTTTCGCCAAAAGATGAACAATGCATGGCTTTTTTATTTTTTGTTTTATTAACATATATTAATTAGTTTATTTTAACATATAATGTAATAATATATATTATAAAAATTCAAACACTATTATATGCATCAAGGTGGCCGGCCATTAACCTAAAAATGGGCTATTTGCCCTTTTAATACCTCACATTTAAAAGCCATGCTCAATTTAACACATTACACTTTAGTTGGCCACTTTTACTTTTTACGCGATTAAGTCCTTTTTATCAAATTCAATACTTAAACGATAAAATTTTTCTACGAAACTTTCACACACATAAATACATACTTAATAAACACTAAATATAATATTTAAAATTTTCTTGGGCTCAGATTCGTGGTCCAGAAACCACCGTTCCGATTAGGGTCAGATTCGGTCTATTACAACTCTCCCCCCTTAAGGATTTTCGTCCCCGAAAATCTTATCGTTAAACAACGTCGGATATTGTTGCCTCATTGAATCTTCAGGCTCCCACATTGCCTCTTCAACTCCATGTCGATTCCATAATACTTTCACTAAGGAGATCTTTTTGTTTCTTAACTCTTTCATTTCCCGAGCTAAAATACAGATCGGCTTTTCCTCATACGTCATATCAGATTGTATCTAAATCTCGACGGAGCAATCACATGTGACGGATCCGATCTGTTCACGGAGCATACAAATATTAAATACATCGTATCTTTTCTAATTCGAGGGTAGCTTCAATCTATAAGCAACAGTCCAACAAGTTCAATGATTTCATACGGTCCAATGAACCTCGGGCTCAACTTGCCTTTTCCGCCAAAACGGAGCACTTTCTTCCATGGAGAAACCTTTAAAAATACTTGATCTCCAATCTGAAATTCAATATCTTTACGCTTCAAATTAGCATAAGACTTTTGACGATCCAAGCGACTTTCAAATTGTCTCTAATAATAGCTACTTTCGATTCAGTTTCTTTAATCAAATCAACCCTGTATCTTATTCTCACGAGCTCACCCAAAGATAATGGTGTTCGACACTTTCGCCCGACAGGCTTCATAAGGTGCCATTTTGATACTAGATCGAAAACTATTATTATAAGAAAATTCAATCAAAGGTAGGTATCATTCCCACGCCTTCAAACTCGAGAACGCAACATCTCAACATGTCCTCAAGTATCCGAATAGTTCGCTCGGATTGACCGTCTGATCATGGATGGAAAAGTCAGACTAAAATGAAGTTTAGTACCTAAAGCATCTTGCAACTTCTTCCAAAACCACGATGTGAATCTCGTGTCTCATCTCAAACAATGGAACTCGGTACACCATGCAATCTCACAACTGTGATACGCATAATTCAGCAAGTTTATCAAGTGAATAGTCCGTCCAGATCGGCACAAAATGAGCCGATTTAGTCACCTATCAACTATAACCAGACGGCATCTTTCCTACTGGAGTCATAGGGAGACCGGATACAAAATCCATTGTAATTCTATCCCATTTCCATTCGTATCATGATTGGTCAAGTAGTCCAGATGGAGCTTGATGCTCGACTTTTACTTGTCGACATTAAGCACTTAGAAACAAATTCAGATATATCCCGTTTTATGCCAGGCCACCACTAGAATTGTTTCAAATCGTTATACATCTTCGTGCTACTTGGATGTATCGATAGTCGACCACTATGAGCCTCACTCAAAATCATCTGTATCAAATCTAAGTTCTTTGGAACACATATTCGGCTTTTAAAATTCAAACAATCATTTGCATCAATCTGAAAATCGATTCGCACTTTTCACAATCGAATTCGACTAGCAATCAAATCTTCATCAACTTTCTATGCATCACAAATTTGCTGAATAAACATCGGTCTTGTTCATAACTCGGCTATGATCGAACCATCACTAGACATAGCCATCTGTGCATTCATTGCACGAAGAGCAAATAATGATTTCTGACTTAACGCATCCGCAACAACATTAGCTTTTCTCGGGTGATAGTCAATCACCAATTCATAGTCTTTCAACAGTTCTAGCCACCTGCGTTGTCTCAAATTCAGTCTTTCGAGTCATTAGATACTTCAGACTTTTGTGATCCGAGTAAACATGGCATTTTCACTAAATAAGTAATGACGCCAAATCTTCAAGCATGAACATAATGGTCGCAAGCTCTAAATCATCGTCGGGTAATTTCTTTCATGCGGCTTCAATTGTCTTGAATCGTAGGCTACAACTTTGCCTTCCTGCATCAAAACACAGCCCAAACCATTTAAAAAAGCATCAAAATAAACAACAAATTCTTTACCCGATTCAGGCTGAACTAATACTGGAGCTTCTGTCAAAAGGGCTTTCAGCTGATCAAAACTTTTTCTGACACTTTTCTGACCACTCGAACCTGACATCTTTCTGTAATAACTTTGTCAACGGGGTAGCTATCATAGAAAAATGTTTCACAAATCGTCGATAGTAACCCGCAAGTCCCAGAAAACTTCGAATCTCAGAAACATTTTTCGGTGGTTTCCAATCAAGTATAGCCGATATTTCGTTTGGATCAACTCGAATACCTGATGCTGAAACAACATGTCCCAAAAAGCTGACCTCTTTCATCCAGAACTCACACTTACTAAACTTCACATACAACTGCTGATTTCGCAAAGTTTGTAGTACTAATCTCAAATGCTCAGCATGTTCAATTTCATCTTTGGAGTAAATCAATATATCATCAATAAACACTACCACAAATCGATCCAAAAATTGTCTAAAAACCCGATTCATCAAATCCATAAAAATAGCAGGTGCATTAGTAAGCCCAAAAGGCATAACCAAAAACTCAAAATGTCCGTACCTCGTCCTAATGCGCCTTTGGTACATCTCAGATATCTCGACTCAAGAATCGATAGTAACCCGATCTCAAATCTATCTTCAAAATATCAAGCCCCTTTCAACTAATCAAACAAATCATCAATCTGGGTAACGGTACTTATTCTTTATAGTTACTTTATTCATTGCCGATAATCAATACACATTCGCATCGCTCCATCTTTCTTTCTCACAAAAGAATGGTGCACCCAAGGAGAAACTTGGTCGCGAAAGCCCTATCTTAGAAACTTGGTCGCAAAGCCCTATCTGTTAACTCTTGCAACTGTGCTTTCAACTCTTTTAGCTCGATCGGTGCCATCCGATATGGAGCTATTAAGATCGGAATCGTTCCCGGAGCAAATTCAATGCCAAACTCAATCTCTCGTACTGGGGGTAAACCCAGTAGTTCTTCAGGAAACACATCTGGGTATTCACATACAATTGGTACGGATTCAATCTGTTTCTCATACAATTTATTATCCAATACATAAGCCAAATAAGCTTCGCACCCTTTTCTCACATACTTCCGGGCTAACATCGAGGATATAACTATAGGAAACCCACCTAAATCACTGGATTCAATTCTAATGATCTTACCATTCTGATGTCTCAAATCAATAAGCTTTCTTTTACAATTCACCATCAGATCATGCGGTTAACCACCATTCCCAAAATTATATCAAACTCATTGAAAGGCAACAAAGATTAAATCGATTGGGAAGCAAAATCCCGAATCATCAATGGGCAACCTTTACACACTTTATTAACAAACACACATCTACCCAAAGGGTTGGATACGTGAATCACAAACTCAGTAGACTCAACTGGAAGAGTCTTACCGAATACCAGAGTGTCACATACATATGAATGGGTCGAACCAGATCAATTAATGCAATCACAAGAGTATCATAAAGGGTGAAAGTACAGGTAATGACATCCGGAGAAGCAAGATCCTCTAGCTCGAGTAACATAAGCTCTAGTTGGAGCTCTATCCTCATATCGATCTGTTGTGTTCTTTGTCCCTCTCGACTACCACCTACATTGCCAGAATGCCTGGGTGGTCTACCCAGATCGATGCACTACTCGGTCTAGAGTTCATGCTATATTCACTCACCTAACATCGGGCACTCTCAAATAAAATGGTGCGAGGATCCACATTTAAAGCAAGACCGGTCACGAACTCTACAACTCCCGTAATGCCATTTTCCACAATGTTTGCATTCAACTTGATTCGTGGGACGTTACCAACACTCGCCATCGAGGTAGCTCGGGAGCCCACTGGAGGTCGATCACATCTAAACGAATCTAAAGTAGCTTTGTGTTGACTGAAGTCATCTCTAAACTTCTTAGATGTGGAATGGAAATTCTTACCCGACGATCTTTTACGGGTGTCTCTAGCTTCATCTCAACCTTTCTTTTCTCCTTTCCAATCTCTTCACTTTGTAAGCTCGCTCGACGAGTGTCACAAACTCTTTGATTTCAAGAATTCCAACAAGAAACTTTAATTCTTCATTCAAACCATCTTCAAACCTTTTGCACATAATGGCTTCATTGATACACACTCCAGAGCATATCGGCTCAATCGACAAATTTTCGCTCATATTCGATCCACGGTCATTTGCCCTGCTTTAGTTCAAGAAATTCTTTACGCTTCTAGTCGATGAACCTCTGGTGATATATTTCTTTCAAATTCATTCGGAAGAAATCCCACGTCACTTTTCTTTTGGAACCATCGATACTAGTGTATTCCACCGGTGATAGGCAAAGGTCCCAAGCAAAGATATAGCACATTTCAAACATTCGTCTGAGTGCGTGATAGCTCATCAAGTACCGAATAGTGTTATCAAGCCACATTTCATTTCGCTCACATCATCATCATCATTAGCCTTGAATTCTTCGCCCCAAATTTCCTAATTTTATCAACAAGAGGCCTACTAGATCTCATTGATCTATCATCGAAGGGTGTGAAGGTACCGGAGTTGGATTATTCTGGGGTGGAGGTTGTTGTGCAGCTTGATTATTCTAAATAAATTGGGTAAACCATTTATTCTTCATTTGGTAGAAGGCTTGTTTAGCCTCTCCCTCGTGGTTACCCGTAACTAGTTGAGAGTCTAGTGACACTGATCCATGTGTGAGACCGGTAGCGACACTCTCCACATCATCGCTCTACGGCTCTATCGGATCGAATCCATTTACTATATAAAATACAATTGAAATTGTCAAGTCACCACACTATCATATATACAATTTAAAGGCATGTATAGCTAGACTCTTACATACTACGGTAGTCCTAGAATAGACTAAACCGTAGCTCGATATAATAATGTAACACCCTAACCAAAGATCCGTCATCGGATTAGGTTACGGGCATTACTATTTAAATCACAACTTTTGATCAATCACTTAAGTCATATACAAAGATAATCGGTTTTAACTATGTAATAGTCATGACATTTAAATAAACCTCTCTCATACCAAAATCAAATAGAACCAACACTCAATCGATCCAATGCAAACCTAAAATTTGTTAACATGCGCATAATTGAGCCACATAAATTTAAACAACTTATTCATTACTTTTGCATGCACTAATCATACTAAATTTGCATACAATTCAAACATATACAATCTCTTTTGTCTAGATAAGCAGAATAAGATCAACTTCTAAAATCTTAATTTAGTAAATGTAATACATGGCATAATAGACTCAAAATTAAGCTATCTTTCATCACATACATACACATATTATCACTTTGAATTTATACAATATTAAAGCATATGGTCAATGCCATCAAAACCATATTTCCTTCATTTGGCTATCTCATTCTCGATTCACATAGGACACACTAAATACTCATATACCTATAACTTCCATACCGGATTTGCCATTCAAGTACATGTTCATTAATATTCTCTATTACCGAATACAAAGTTTACAAGGCTAACTCATGCTTCCAAATTACACATCCAAAATAATATGCACCGAGTCCTAATCCAACTCACTAAACTACCACCCTATTCACATATAAAAGGTCTATCAAAATCTCATATAGGTGATCACATATCAAACATATCATATCTAAACATCATTCGATCTAACATTCAATAAACTAAACAAAAGTTCCAACCTAATATCCAACTATCCAAGAATAATATATGTATGTACTCACTTACACAAATTGAATCGAAATAGCCTAATACAATCATACATTATTGAACTAAATTCTTATCTAGTAAGTGACCAAATCAAATACACACACATGTCATAACATTATTTAACACATATATCTCACATACTATAACTTAAATATGCATCCATCATTTACTTTATTGACTAAACCGAATATTACACCAAGCTTACCATTATTCATTGTCAATCATAAATCCAAACATTATAAATGTATATACCATATATTAAGCTCATCAACATGAACTAATTTATAAGTCATCCATGTCATAACCAAACATACATAAATAATAGTACCACTCTCACACATGATTAAACCATAATCAAGCATAAATAATAGTTCATGGCATGAGCGAACTATATCATCAAAACACGAAACAAGTTATTCAAAATAGATAGACATTTTCGCATGGCTAGCATATTTACACTATTACAAAACATTAGTTATACGGTTTAGTCTAGCCTATACATGCCCTTTTAAATACCAAACTAAGTTTTCAATACCAAAAGAAAGTCGATAGTGTGGTTGACTTCACAGATGATCCTTCAAGCCCGTAGTTCGAATCAAAATCTATAAAACAGAGATAGACAAAGACACACACACAGTAAGCTTACTAGCTTAGTAAGTCTCAAGCAAATATAAATGTAATGAGCATACATTTAAACATATTAAAATCGAAGCTTATAGTATGAAACATAATTATTTCATTATGTAAAATATAGATAGCTGAATAATAGTAATGCTCTTTACTTAAATATCGTTGCTATGACATCGTGAACACATACATTATCAATTCATATGAACCAATCTAGGCATCGATCTTCTATTTCTACTTATACACAAGAACAAACGCTTTTGTCACACTCATCACTGATCTTTAACTATACAATAAGAATTTTAGTTCACTTTATTCCTTACTAAAATGGTAGGTTAATTCTTACCTGAACTTTTACCACATAACACTATATAAACATCTCACCTTGTTTGATTTTCAGAATCTCCACTTATAGCATATCACCGGCATAAAGCCTGCTAGGTATTTAAAGCCCGAAATAAATCACCGGCACTAAGCCTGCTAGGCACTAAGCTCGAATATATCACTGGCATGAAGACTGCTAGGCACTAAGCCCAAATATATATCACCGGCACAAGGCCTGCTAGGCACTAAGCCCGAATATATCACCGGCACAAGGCCTGCTAGGCACTAAGCCCGAATACATACACAAACCAATCACATACTTCACATTTTTCCTAAATAATATATCAAAGATACACATTAATCTCGTATTGTCAATTTAGGCATTCAAGCCAATTTCACAATGTACATTCGGCTATTACAATAATATACCTTCAAATTTATCGAACAATATCATTTAACAGTTTTGTAAATAATTCCATGACTCATTTTAGCTTAAGGACTTACCTCGGTTGTCGATAGACCGTGCAAATTGGCTATTCGAGAACCTTCGTCTTTCCCCGATCTAAATCCGTTTTTCTTTGCTCTTGATCTAAAACACATTCAAATTTAGCTCATTCAAGTACATTTCATCTCAATTTAGTCCCTAAGCACATAAATAGGAAAATTACCATTTTACCCCTACTATTTCAATCTTTGCAATTTAGTCCTATTTACATAAAACTCAAAATACATCAAATTTCCCCATAGTCCTTAAGGGTCGAATATGTATAAGGACTATACAAGTCTATTTCTTTCATTTATTTTGCAATTAAGCCCTCTAAAATTTTATTTTTACAAATTGGCCCTAAAACACAAATTCACCAAAACTTCCAACACATAATATACTAATTTTAACCTATCTTTCATCTAACATCATCAAACATCAAAATCTCAAGAATTCATCAATGGACGATTCATATATACACACTAATCTTAGAAATTCTAGCATGGGTGGGTAATATACTAAGCAACGATCTAAAAACGTAAAATTAACAAAACCGAGCTAGATTTCTTACCTAATTAAGCTTGAATAAGGCCTAATGTTTCAAGGCTTTTCTCCGCTTTTTCTTTTGTGTTTTTCGGCCAAAAGATGAACAATGCATGGCTTTTTTTTATTTTTTGTTTTATTAACATATATTAATTAGTTTATTTTAACATATAATGTAATAATATATATTATAAAAATTCAAACACTATTACATGCATCAAGGTGGCCGGCCATTAACCTAAAAATGGGCTATTTGCCCTTTTAATACCTCACATTAAAAAGCCATGCTCCATTTAACACATTACACTTTAGTTGGCCACTTTTACTTTTTACGCGATTAAGTCCTTTTTATCAAATTCAATACTTAAACGATAAAATTTTCTCTTAAACTTTCACACACATAAATACATACATAATAAACACTAAATATAATATTTAAATATTTCTCGGGCTCAGATTAGTGGTCCCAAAACCACCGTTCTGATTAGGGTCAGATTCGGTCTGTTACAACAATAGTTACCAGTCTAGTATTCAGATGGCACCTTATGAAGCATTGTACGGATGGAGGTGTCGTACTCCTACTTGTTGGATGGAATTAGGGGAACATCAAATTTTGGGATCGGAGTTGGTTACCGAGACAGAGGAGAAGGTTCAGTTAATAAGGACTCGATTAAAAGAAGCGTCAGATAGACATAAGTCATATGCTGATTTGAAGCATAAGGACATAGAGTTTGCAGTGGGTGACAAGGTGTTCTTGAAGGTATCGCCATGGAAGAAAGTACTGAGGTTCGGACGGAAGGGTAAATTAAGTCCCAGATTTATCGGACATTATCGGGTGTTGAAACGAGTTGGACCAGTAGCGTATCAACTAGAGCTACTTTCTAAGCTAAGCCAGATTCACAATGTGTTTCATGTCTCTATGTTGAGATGATATCATTCGGATCCAACTCATGTGGAACCTGTGGAGGAAATCGAGGTAAGACCTGACCTATCATTTGAAGAGGAACCAGTGAAAATCTTGGATTGTGATGACAAAGTGCTACCAAAGAAGACAGTTCCGTTGGTTAAGGTTCTATGGCGAAATCATAGTTTTGAGAATGCTACTTGGGAACCAGAAAAGACGATGCGACAGCAGTACCCCCATCTGTTTTGATCAGGTAATTTCGAGGCCAAAATTTCTTTAAGGGGGTAGAACTGTAACATCCTGAATTAAGGGGCCTATAAGTGTAGTGTGTGGTTATGTGTAATGTGTTAATTAGATTGTTAGGGGTCCAGATTGGGCTCAAGTTTGGCCGAGGCCTTAATCGAAATTCCTGATTGAACACTTTAGTGGAAAGCCTAGTAAGAAAAGGCTTAAAGGAGGTTATCTGCGTTTTAGAACAAAAGTGAGCTTGTGGCCCAGTGCCAAAATGGTGCCACTAGAGAGCATAGAGGTGGCGTCAACTGAGGAGGCCCAAACTCAAGTTGCATGAAGCCCAATTCTTTTAAATTAAAGTTATCTAAATTTTAGCATTTAGGTGGGTAAAGTTGGACGGCAACAAGGCTTGAAAATAGGGGGATTAAATGACTTGGATAATATGGATAATATACTGATAAAGGGAGGAAGAGGTGGTGTTATCTATGCCTCTTTTGGAGTTGTGCTTGGATAAAAATAAGCGAGGAAGTTTAGGAATTATTTGCTAGCCACAGTGATGGCTGAAATTCCAACTCTGAGGGAAGAGGAATCGGTTTTGATGGGGCATAAGGGTGTCAAAATTCCCCATGTATAGTAGTCTAGTTTTAGTTTTAAAAAAAAGGGGCATTTTCGATTTTTAGATGTTAAGTGCTAAAATTTTAAGTAGTCAAAGGAGGGCTCTCTTCTTAATTATCGACTTTTAAGGTTTCCATCTTCTCTTTTTCTTCTTTTCTGAATAAGAGCCGAAAACTCCCTTAAGCAATCTCTTTTCTCTCACTTTTCTATCATAGCCGACTCTGCCCTAGATTTGTCAAAATTCTTCTTTTTCCTATATTGTTTCTATCACTTCTTTACGTTTGATATTGTTCATCCCTCTCAATTAGTCCTCTCTAAAAACTAAAATCATAAACCTCATTTTATTTCTTCAAAAAGACCGAACCTCCCTAGATCCCTATGCACCACTTTTTTTTGATTATCGCAGAAGTCAAAATCTTCCAAGAGTTGTTGAATTCTCTGAAAAGGTAGGTACTGATTTCTTCTGTTCATTTTCTTCTCATTTAGTTTCTGGACGCCAAATCCGAAAGGCTTATATGCATGGTAAGGTTATCTTTTGAGTAACATTTAATTGTTCTTGTGTTCACATCTTGGGTCGGCCCTTCAGAAAATAGGAGTAGATCGAATCATCTAGATTTCAAAAGCCAAAAATCGGTAATCTCTAAGTATCCTATCTATTTCGGGATTACAAGGTAAGGGGTTTTCTTTAGATTCCTATTAGATTCACTATCATATTTGAGATCCTAAAATCGTATGATATGGTTTAAGAACCCTATTTCGTTATAGTAGTTCTGATAAGGACTTTTGATGGAATCAACTATGGATCAGGCAAATGAGAGGATTGGGTCTGTAAACCCAATCCCTAAGTTTAAGTAACGAGCAGTGTCTACTATTCGAGATTGGCCACCGGGTTGTGGACCGACTTCAGAACAAAATCTTAGACTATTAGCAGTCGTAGTGGCTACTAATAGTGTCGACATAAAAAGTACTATTCTATCGGTAATCAGGTGTGTAGATCTCTATCACACTCATTAATTTGTATTATATGTATGTTGTGGGCTAAAAGCCGCAAAGAGAGGCTATGTGAACAGTCGTATTATCATAGAAACTTCTCTATGTGTATCAAAGTATATGAAAGTCTAAGATCTGTTTAGATGGCTTTATGTTTTTATTTTTGCATGTACGTATGCAAGGGATGGGATTGATTGATATGAGGAAGGGGAGTAAGTCGCGAGGCGATCGGTGGCTTTGCCACATAGGTCACATGGTGATCGGTCTTTATGACCGACAGATAGCTGTCGAAATACTATAATGTATTACTGAGGTCGCATAGCGATCGGTGGCTTCGCCACATAGGTCACATAGTGATCGGTCTTTATGACAGGCAGCACAGCTGTCGATATGGTGTGTAGTGGATGGATGGTTGATTGTAGAAATTCCCACGGAGTGATGGTTGGTACGGGGGTGTGTAGAGGATGGACTCTTAGGTTTGGGATGGGCCATGTTGCATGAAATATTCTGTTTTCATTGTGTGGGCCAAGGCCCATAATGTGTTTGTGAGCCCAAGGCTTTTATGTGTTTTCGGGATTTGCACACTGAGTCTTGGAGACTCACCCTATTATTTTCCCTAACTATTCAGATGAGCAGTAGATCGTGGACATGGGAGCCGAGGCGGAATTGAGGGGCCATCAAGATTATTATCTACATAGACTGTTTTCAGATTTTCATTTGAATTTTAATTTTCAAGAATATTTCTGTGATAAAGCTTCCACAACTTAGGTTTTCGAGTTTTTTTTTGTTAAGTTTTCATAAACTTATGTTTTTTTTAAAGTCTTGATTATAAAATGAAATGATAAATGGGCTTTTCAAACACAATCAACGCGAATGCTTAAAGTTGTTTAAAAAATTTCACAATTATTTGATTAAACGGCTATAATAAACTAAGATTTTCAAAACCCTTCAAGGCAAAGTTTTCAAGTTTCAACCCATAGCATACCAGATCCGGTCATGACGTATGGGCCGAGTTTGGGGTGTTACATCTCAAGTGGGCAGAGGCATTCAAAATTTTCTATTGTCAATCGATCATATAGTTGGGGTAAGTTGATTCATTGGCTAATTGCCCTATGATGTTGGTATTGGGATTTTAAGTCATATTCTATGAATATTTCTATTTAATAAGACTCGTTGCTTAAGCAGATATTCATTGAGGGGTCTGTAATCCTCTTTCTTCGGTGATCTATGTAGGTTCAATCCACGCTCGTTCAAGCAAGGCGTTGGTAGGTAATCTTTGAATGGGTTTTGATTAACTACTCTTTCAATTCATGTGTTAAGGTTTTATCCGAAGTTACTGTTATGATAGGGTTGACATTCGGGGGTTTCTGCGCTATTCGAAAAAGGTATGTATTGGTACTATAATTGTAATCGGTCAAAAGCCGATAGAGTGTGAATGTTTTTCGCATGGTGTTAGCTGTAGCAGCAAATGTCGAAATGCCGACTTACCGAAAAGTTGAAAAGTCAAGGGTTGGGCTTTTGGGCCACATGAGCATGTGAACGCCCTTGTGATGAATCGATCTCTTGAAACATAGGCATACATCGAGGAAGGCCGCTATGAGCGATCTCATGGGCTTGGGCAAGAATGGGCCATATGGGTTATATGGGCCTATGGGGCTGAATGGGTAAACTTTAATGTTAAATGGGATGTAGATAGACTTGTCGTGTCGCACACACGACTCAGGTAGTTCAGGGCCTCGTTGGGCTCAGTGGGCTTGTACGCCCACACGGATAAAATGTATATGTTGTGGTAAGTGGTGTTTGGACTGTGACGTTTGTCTAACTGTGGCTATTTGTAGGCTAATTGGGCCACACGATTGTGTGGGCCCACTTGGGCCAAGTAATGGGCCTCAGGCCCATTTAGACCGTTGTGACTATTTAGGTTACTTAAGTTGCTCGAGGCGACGGTAGACCTTCTGTTGGGTCGCTTAGACCCCGATTTATAAAATTATTGAAATACCCCCAGTTTGCAAAATTAACGAAATACTCTCGGGTTGCAAAATTATGTCAATACCCTCGGGTTGTAAAATTACCAAAATACCTCTAGTTTACAAAATTATCGAAATACCCTCGGGTTGCAAAATTACCAAAATACCCCTAGTTTATAAAATTACCGAAATACCCTCGATTTGTAAAATTATCAAAATACCTCCAATTTGCAAATTTACCAAAATACCCCTAGTTTGCCAAATTACCAAAATACCCCATGTTTTCCAAATTACCAAAATACCCCCTATTCACAAAATTACCTAAATACCCTTATTGGGTAGGATTACTGAAATACCCTTATAGGGTAAAATGACTATTTTGCCCTTAGGGGTAAATGACTGACTTAGACTATGAATTTGACTGACTTGACTGTGGGCGTGTTACTGATATGTTGTTAATATATGTTGAAATGACAGTTACTTAGCATGGACATTTTGCATCCAGGTGTAATGATTGAACATGGCATACACGACATATTGCATAGGGTTGGGAAATTGATACGAATGAAGTTCTGATAGGGTCGCACAGGTTGCATGACGACTGTGGATCCAATATTGTTCTGTTAAGGTCGCACGGGTCGCATGAGATGACTGTGGACCGACGGACAGCTTAAGACCGTATAATCTGACTATGGCTCTATGCCAACATAAATATGGCTTTGTGCCAATCATATTTACCCGTGGCTATGTGCCTAACACATATATCGATGACTCTGTGTCGATCATATTTACCCAAGGCTATGTGCCGATTATATTACCGTCGTTGATGGCTATGTTGTAATAGTCTGGTTTAGACCCTAGTCAAAACAGTGGTTTTGGAACCACGAATTCGAGTTAGTGAAATATTTTAAGATTATTTTTAGTTCCTTTGATATGTGACTAAGCATGTGTGGAAGCCTCGTAAGAAAATGTGATCATTTGTGTGTTTAATTTGTCGAAAGGATTAAATTGCATAAAGTGTAAAAGTGGCCTTTTAACTGATTAAGTGCCTAATTGATGTAGCTTTTAAGTGTAGAGGCCTTATGAGGTAATTATGCCAATATTAAGATAGTGTATTGTTAATGGACAACAATGACCTTGAATTATATTTGTCTTATATGTATATAAAAGGTCAATTTAGTAAATGAATTACAAATGTCTTATAATTAAAACATAAAAGCAAAAACAAGTCATTTTTTGTATGTTGGTTGGCCAAATTTATCAAAGGAATAAAACATTCATGGCTTTTTAGGTTTTGGTTATTAAAGTCATTGATACAAGGTATGTTTTTAATAGGGTATCGATAATTTCTACGTTTTCGTAATTGTTGCTTCGAATGCTTCAAAACCCATGTCTTAATTTTAAGAATTGATGATGTTTATGAAATTTTCCATTGATGAAATGGTGAGCTTTGTGATGAATATTGGTATTAAATGAAAGATATGTGTTAAATGAACATGTTTTGTTCTTGAATTTTTTGATGAATTTAACTAATTAGGGCTAAATTCTGAAAATAGTATTTGGAAGGATTAAATTGTGAATTTTATGAATTATTTGGACTTATATGAGATACATGAACATTCGGCTAAACATGGATATATGGTGATCTTGTATATTTGATGTTTTGTGAAAAATAGACTAAATTGATAAAAATGTGCAAATACAAGGGTTAAGTTGCAAATAGCCCTAAATGTATGTTTTTGGATTGAATTGAATAAGTTGATGAATGAAAGGGTTAAATTTGAATATGTATAGATCAAGAACTAAAGAAAACGGACTTAGATCGGGGAAAGAGAAGGTAGTAAAATAATCGAGTCTGAACGAATATCCGAATCCAAGGTAAGTCGATATACAAATAAATTTATGTGTATTAAATTTTGTATTTTTATATAACTTTTGATAATGATAAATGTATACAAGGTGATGTATACATGAATTCCGAGATAGAATCAACATAGTGACAATGTCCGAGAAGTCCCATTTGAACCTAGGAATAAATAAGCTAGTCTATGTCATGACATAGGTGTCTATTATGTGTTATCATGTAAGACTGCGTCTCGGACATTGGCATTGATTTGAGATTTTATATAAGACCACATTTGGGACGTTGGCATCGATATGAGATTCGTGTAAGACCCTGTTTGGGACAGTGGCATCGATATTTGGTTACATGTAAGACCATGTCTGGGATAGTGGTATCGATATCTAATTAGATGTAAGACCACGACTAGGACGTTGGCATTGTACAACTATTCTGAGCACTCTGAGTATCCTATTAGATTCCAAACGGTTCAACGGGAAATCTGAAATATGAACGACTATGTGATTGGTATTTTCGTTTTAGGTACGCTTGTTATGCACACTAAGTGTATATGAAAGGTAAGTATCTACATGAACTTACTAAGATGGATATGTGAAATGAAATGATAGAATGATATGTGAAGAGATGTTTAAAAGAGCTATCTGTATATGTGACATTTGAGTTGAAGAATGTGGTCAGATGTGGCTAAGCAAATGAGCCAAAGAAATATAAGTGATGAATTTTCTATGAGAACCATAAATGTCATTGTATCAATATGGTTATGTGCATTTTATGCTAAGTTTATTTGTATATGGCTTAATAAGCTTTTGAAAGCTTACTTTGTGTGTGTTTGCTTTGTTTTATAGATCGCCAAAGCTACTGAAGGCTCGGGGATCGTTGAGGATCATCATCACACTACTCAAACTATTTTGGTACCTTTAAATATGTATATAACTTGATATGGCATGTATAGGCTAGTTAATTAGTATAATTTGATATTTGAACTTAGTCATGTGATGTGGCTAGTTATGTGTTAGTATTATGCATTTGTAAATACAGTATATGATGTTGGTTTTAGTATGATCTCATGACCATGAAATGGACAAGTTTATGGTAAGCATATGAATGCATTATGATTATATATGTTTAAGCAAAGAAATGGTTAAATTTATGGTAAATGTGAATGAAGTATGTTTGAAAGTATATTTCTTTTAGTTGGGCAAAGTGGTATGATTAGAAAGAAGATTGGATGTGAATATTGGTTGTTTAGTTTCACTTATCTTTGGATGTTAATTGTGCATGAAATGAATTGGTGTATAGCTAGGAGAGATGACCCTAGTGTGGGTGGTATTTTGACCTTACAAGTGGTCTGTTTTGCCTACACGGCCGTGGCATAAGGGCGTGCCTAGTAACCGTGTCGTTAAGTCAGTAGCTAGCCTAATGTTACACGACCATGGCATACGGACGTGCCTGGTGGCCGTGTGGATAAGTTAGTATACAAGCTCTATTTTGGCACGGTCGAGACACATTGGTGTGTCTGGTAGCCATGGAAGGCACTCGGCCTTCCCACATGGGCGTGTGGCCTCTATAACTTAGAAAAGTTTTAAATTTTTGAGAATTTTAGTATGTGTTTATTTTAGTCCCGACCCTATACTAAAGTATGATTAAGGTCTCGTTGAACTATAAAAGGGACACTTTGATTGCAATTTATGAATAGTTGTATGAAATGTCTGTAAAAGTTTTTAATTTGTCCAATTCGGTGATTGATACGAGTTAGGGGTGTTACCTTTGGTTGGTATCAGAGCTACGATTTAGTCGATTCTCAGACTAACGTAGCGTGACAGAGTCTAGCTATACATGCCATATATCTGAACTGTGATAGTGTGATGAGTCCTGACGTGAAAAATGTGATTTTTGTACAGCAATTGATCCCGAAAGAGCCGTAACTGACGATGTAGAAAGTAATGCACCTACTCTCGCTCAAGGGAAGCGCCCTCTGATTCGAGACCAGCTACGAGCAGTCAAGAGGGAGAAGCTAAACAAGCTTTCTTCTAGATGATGAGTGAGTGGTTCACTCAGTTTGTGAGAAATAATCCAGTTTTTTTACAACCTCCGCCCCGGTTAATCCCCCTCTGACATCTTTTATGCCTCCGACTATGAATCTAAATCTAATAAAGGAGCCTCTGGTTGACAAAATTCGTAAGTATGGGGCTGAAGAGTTCAGGTCTTCCAATGATGACGATGCTGAGAAAGCTAAGTTCTGGTTAGAAAACACTATTTGGGTATTTGATGAGATGTCTTTGACTACAGAAGAAAGTATTAAATGTGTTGTATCACTGCTACGAGATGCAGTATTCTAGTGGTGGAAGACTTTGATTTCTATGGTTCCAAAGGAACAGGTCACTTGGGATTTCTTCTAGTATGAGTTTCGAAAGAAATATATCAGTGAGAAATTCATTAATTAGAAATGAAAATAATTTCTAGAACTGAAACAGGGCCATATGAATGTTACGGAATATGAACGAGAGTTCGTGAGTCTAAGTCAGTATGATCGTGAATGTGTATCCACCGAGGCAATAATGTGTAAAAGATTCGAAGACGGCCTTAATGAAGATGTCTGCTTGCTAGTCGAGATTTTAGAGATAAAAGAGTTTGTTGTGCTTGTTGACCAAGCGTGCAAAGCTGAGGCACTCAGGAAAGATAAAAGAAAAGCTGAGTCTGGAGCTAGAGAGGTGAGAAAAATATTTTCGAATAAATCATTTCAGTCTACTTCGAAGAAATTCTGAGATAAGCATAGTCGTTCAAAGGTTAATATGGGACATTCGAATAGAGATCGAGTGTAACATCCTAGAATTAAGGGTTCTTCACTTTATGTTTTTTGTGTGTTTGGCTTGTTCTGCTTGTTATTTTGGTGGTTTAGGGGTCTTGAGGAGGCTCGAGTTCAAGCCAGAGCCTTGGTAAAATTTTGCTTTTTGGGCTCTTTTAGGGGGGAGAGCTGGTTGAAGTAGGCTTTAAGAGTATTTTCTAGTGTTTGTTGACACAAGAAGGAGTGTGATAGAGTGGCAAGTGACACCATAGGGAGCTAGGGGGTGACACCAAAAGGGTAGCAGAGAGGGTGAAGGTTCGAATCCCCTCTATTGCAATATAGGACTTTATTTTTTGCGCTTAGGGAGGTAAGGTGTTGGCATTCGGCTAGACTTTTTTGGTGGAGTTTTGAATGAGTCAAATTGGTTTGAATGAATGGATGAGAGGTAATAGAGGAGTTGAAGTGGTCAAATGGGTTTGAATGGGTGTTGGGGAGCAAATTGTGGAGTAAAATAAGGGATTTGGTGATGGTGGAGTTGTTGGCCGGATTTGAGGAGTGGTTGGGAGGCGAGTTTTGGCTAGAAGTGTTTTTGGGGTAGGCATGTTCGATTTTTGAGCTAAAGGAATGAGGTACCATTTTCTTTTAGAACCTATAGGCATTGTGGTTGCCAACTTTTGGTCATATGGGAAGGGGGTGTGTCGTTTTTGCCTTTTAGGAAGAAGAGTAGAAACTGAAACCATTCTTAGAGCCCTCCCATTTCCTTTGCATTTGGTCACCTTGTGTCACTTCTTTGTTACCAAAAAAATCGTAGTACACCCTAACCTCTACTCTTTTCTATCATCTCCCTTCTTCTTAACTTTTGTTCTTTCTTTTTCTAAGCTCTCATTGATAGCCGAAGTCCTTTCTTCTCCCATTTGAAACCTACTCTTTTTAGCTATACCATAGCCGAACCTCTCTATCATTGCCTTTCCTGCCAAGCCAAACCCTCTTCTTTATCTCTTCTCCTCTACCATTTTTTTTACTAGTCGAATCTTTTCCTGATTTCATCTTTTCTTTAGTCAAACCCCAGTTGCTTATTTTCTCTTTTCTTCTCATTTCTTTTTTGTTCTAGTGTTTGAAATCGAAATCCCTACTTCTGTCATTCTTGTATGGTTCCTCTATAGTTGAACTTAGGGTGCCTTCTATCATTGCTGCCAAAGCCAAATCTCCTTGGGTTCCATTTGGCTTTTCTCTATTCTAGGTAAGGTTCTTTCTTTTATTCTTCTTATGGACATGCTCTTTATTCTTTTTTGTTCCAAGTTGAAGTTGAATTCCTCCTGAAGATAATTAAATTCATTTCTTCCAACTTGTGTTTATTTTAGCCGAACCTCAGGCAAAAAAGGGCTTGTTGGATTGCCAACAGTCTCCTCTTCAATTTGGTCCTATCGTGGAAGCTGAACAATTGTAGTCTGAAGCTGAAGGACTATTGGTTGTCGAACCTTACCATTCCATTCGAGTTCGTGAGGTAATGAGATTTCCTTGATTTTGGTTTGATGATTTCCTTTTTCTTTTGTTGCCTTAACCGAATTTCTTTGATGGACATCCAAACGTTTTTCTTTAAGTACTGATCAAGTCTCTTATCATGGATATGAGTGCTAGCCGATCCAAGGAGGGTGCATCTAAGGATCCTGAGGGGAGCGGACCCGTGATTTCTGCTCCTAAGTTTAAAAGACGTGCGGTGTTGGCGATTCGTGACTTTCCACCGAGGTGTGGTAGAGAGCCGATGTTTGCCTGGGATAGGAAAATCGTGGTGGTTTCTTTTAGTGAAAGCGTCAACGTAGAGAGTCTAGTTTTACGCGTAA
The DNA here is from genome assembly GCA_025506655.1 of Gossypium rotundifolium. Lineage (NCBI taxonomy): Eukaryota > Viridiplantae > Streptophyta > Magnoliopsida > Malvales > Malvaceae > Gossypium > Gossypium rotundifolium. The sequence goes on along the minus strand of CP106732.1, from coordinate 44,487,015 downwards.
TAGGTGTGTAATGCTTACACTTTTCTTATTATTTTGTGTTAATAATTGTGTTGGCTGAAAGCCAGAACGACTATATAGACAGTCAAGATACCTTTGTGGGTGAGGTTGGAGACACTAGGTAAGTACTTCTATGATTCTACTTTCAAATGTATGTATGTATGATGCAATTATCTATTGTACGTTGGTAGTATGTTTGCATTCATCTCAGTATGATAACATGCTTACATGGGTTTTGGGATATGATTGAAAGGGGGAAGTGCAATTCAATGACTGTCACAGTGGGTTGGCCCCACATATTTTATTCAGTGACTATGTCTCAGTGGTTTGGTACCACAATGGTTTGGCACCACACATATCTATTAGTGATTATAACAGTGGTTTGGTAGCATAGTGCGTTGGCCCCAGATATATTTATCAGTGATTGTAACAGTGGTTTGGTACCATAGTGGGTTGGCCCCATATATTATATTTGTGACTCTGTCACAGTGATTTGGTATCACAGTGGTTTGGAGCCACAATGGCTTGGTGCCACAGGTGTTTTGCTGATTCCGGTGATGTATAGGATGGAACACTAGGTTGGGCTGGGTTACATTGCATACACTTGTATTGTGTTGGGTTGTGGGGGCTAAGGCCCAATGTGCATCTGTGGGCTTAAGGCCTATTGCATTATAAGGGGAATTGCACACTGAGTCTCAGTGACTCACCCCTCTTCTTAATTTTGTAGGTAAGCACTATATCGCAGATTTGGAGCCGAGGCAGACTTGAGGTGGCCATGCAATGTTTTTCTCGTAAATTCATTTCTTTTATTTTAAACTTATTTTAATTTGGGATTTTTTTATGTAATAAGGCCGCTATAACTTTAATTTGGGTTTTGATTTAACACTGATATTATATATTTTATAAACTATGAAATACGGGGTTTTTCTAAAGTTAAAAACATAAACAAATAGTTTTCAAAGTGTTAACAAAAGATGGCTCGCGAATAACTAATTAATTCAGAGATTTTATTAAAACCACAACATTATTTTCAACTGTCACGTTTATTACATTCCTCAAAAACAGCTTTTGAAAGATAAAAATAAATTTTTACGATGTTTGTTCAATCTAATATGGATTAGTAAGAAACTCATGAACGACTTTTTAAATTATTTTCGGGATAGAAACACTATTTAAAAAAGTTTGCCCAAATCATGATGTTTAGTTAAAATTTTCAAAATTTTCTTTCCCGTAACATACCAGACTTGGTCATAACATAATGATCGAGTTTGGGGTGTTACATCAAGCTAGATCACAAATGAGCTCCAAAACTTCTGAAACTTTAATAGCAAGTGTTTGAAATGTTAGATCCCAGAAACCTGAATGTAAACATTGTGGAAAAAGGCATCCAGGAAGTTGTAGATTAAATGATCGAGCTTGCTTCAGATGTGGATCATTAGATCATTTCATCTGTGATTGCCCAAAGTCTATTGAGCAAGAGACTGCCCAGAATTTGAGATCTGACAATGCTCCAGTGAGAGGTAGACCTTCCCGAAATGTAAGAAACATCGTGGTAGTCAAAGAACTACGAGAAATAATATCGCGAGTGTAACACCCCAAAATCGGCCCATACGTTACGACCGAATTTGACATGACACATGAAAAGAGTGCATAAATAAACTTCTGACTACTTTAAAGTTGGTGATATTTGGGAATCATTAAAATAAACAAGTTTGGTCTTATAGATGTTTGATTTAAAAACTTTTTATCTTGATAGGTTGTTTCGTATTACGGAAAACTGAAATAAAGATGTTTAAAATCGTGACTTTTGAAAATAATATTTGAAGCTCAAAGGAAAATCTAAATTTAATTATTAGTACATATATATATCCATTAATTATAAAATTCGTTTGTTGTTCATTCTTAGAAAATTGATATATATGATTTCAGAAAATCCCTATTTTTTTTAACATTTCATGAAAAGCAGTGTATAAGTTGAAAACATAAATCAAATTAGAAGTCCCAGAGGCCTTATTAAAACTTTTATTCCAAAAATAGTAAAAGTAAAAAGATAAAGCGGAAAAGAAATTTACTACGGTTTGATAATAACATTCCTAAAGTATGGCCTCCACCAAGTCATCCATGGCTCCAAATCTACTGAGCATTACCTGCGAGGAGAAAGAAAAGGGGTGAGTTACAAGAACTCAGTGTATAATCCCCTTACCATCATCCACTGTGCTCGAACCAATAAAGCACCATATTGGGCCTAAGCCCATTAACATAATAATAATTAAATGAAATGAATGCAACCCAACCCATCCATCCATCACACCCCCGACCAGCCAATCACACTGTGGGGATCAAGTCAACCCACCCTGCCGCTCACACCAATATGCAGTCAAGCTGCTATCATAGAGTATATTTTGTGGCTGAGCCACTAGAAACAAAATTAAGCATACATGAATTGTGGCTATGCCACCAGGCTGCACTACTCTTCATTCAATTCCTACCCCATGCAATATGATAAGGTGCAACATATATATACATATTAAAGAATTCACATGTAATGTAAGCATCATCCCAATGAGGGTATTCTGGTAAACTAGTCAAGTAAAGCTTTTCATAATACGGCCCATTAGGCATGTAATAAATCGGCCCATTAGGCATTTTCATAAAATGGCCCAGTTTGGCTTTTCATAAATTGGGCCCACAGGGGCATTTTCGTAAATTCAGCCCATAGGGGCATTTTCATAAATTCAGTCCATAGGGCCATTTTTGTTTATTAGCTTATTAACATGTTTACAATGGATTTGAGAGTAGATATTGTTTAAGCACATTAATCAATTTAATGCTATATTTTGGTTATTAAACTTTTACGCAATGGTGACTTATTATACCGATTTTGTGGTAAATCACGAAACTACGGGATTGTGGTGTTAGATTACACACCTGATTACGTAGAGAACTAAACCCTCTTGATCGTCGCCATCTATACCAACATAACACACGATTAACTCACTACAAGGGAAATTCTCATTTCAGATCTAAATAATCAGTTTACCACACTCACCCTCACTATCGTGAACGACCACGATATGCCTATTTTCACCGGATGTCAATTCCCTTCCACAACCCAGTGGAAAAATCTCGAACTGCTGACACTGCCCTACACTTGAACTTGGGAGCAGAGGCTACAAGTTCATCCCTTTTATGCCCTTTTATCGGTTCCCCTTGAATATGACTACCACTTGCCTTCATTAAAAGAGTTTGGTCAGAACGATCTTACGATGAGTTAAAGTAGTTATCTAAGATGAGGATTTCGACTTACCACTACTTCTGAAAGACCAAAGAGCAGAGAAGAACAAGTTGTTTAGTCCCTAAAATAAACGATTGGACATAACTATCGATCTGTTTTAGCGGAATAAACGAGCAATGAGAGAGATCGAAGTGAACCAAATAGAAACTCCTTAACTTATCAATGATGAACCTGACTTCTATAGATTGACTTATGACTAAGGATGAGTCAGCAAGGATGTGAGATTCGGCCACCCTACTAGCACACTACAAAAAGGAGATGATCACGATATGAGGGAGTACGAGGGAATGATGTTTCGAATTAGAGAAACAATCGAATGATGGAGGTTACACATTCAGTGAAAGGAAAGGGAAAGAAAAAGAAGGACTCTCACTTACCCGATTCGGCCAAGGAAGAAAGTGTCCAACACACAAAAGGGAGAGAAGATAAGATGCTTAAGAGATTCAACTTTATGGAGAAGAAATAACAAGGGAGATTCGGTCACCAAGTATTGTCGACTAAAGAAAAAGAGAGAAATGTTGAAGAAATGGTGAGGAAAGGAAAGAAGAGATGGACAAGAAAAGTGTCAAAGCATTTCTACTAGCACTATGAAGGAGATGAACAAAAAGAAGGACTTGTGTTTCGGCAATCAAAGGAAAAATAATAGAAAAGATAGCACCAAATTGTTGAAAAGAATAAAAGAAAGCTATGAAAAGATGAGAAGAAGAAAAGAAAATGCTCCTTAATGTCACGATTTTAGGCAAGGAAAAGAGGTACCAAATGGTAAAAAGAAAAGACCTTCAAATGAGACCAAAACTCTTCAAAAAGTCTATCAAAAATTCGACATAACCACCCTCTACCAAAACCGATTATACCTTACACCAAATGATCTTAGTTGACCAAAAATTCTTTCCCCAAGCTCCTTCCAAAAATTCGGCCAACATATCCCTCCCTTATCTCTTTCCTTTACTTCTTTCCTTATTTTCTCCTTGATCTCCTCCTTACTCTTCTCCTTAGTGTTCTTTCCATCATTAGAAAGTCTTCCTTACCTTCTTTATACTCTTGGCCGACACTTACCATCTATCACTTGGTTAGCACAAAAAAATAAATCCTAAAAGTTGCAATAAGTGGGATTTGAACTCCACCCCTTAAGCCATTTCATGTGACGCCACAGCACTCTACTACTAGCTCCACTTGTGCTAGCAAAATACAAACTTATTCTATTAAGTCTTAACACCACTTACCTTCTCCCTTTAAGTTCCTCAACACAAAAATTTTACCAAGGTCCAACACAACCCCAAGCCTTCTTAGGGCACCTCAAACATGCACAACTAACACAATTAGCTAGCCTAACGCATGAAATATTACAAAACACAAAATCCAAAAATGTTAAAATGCTCCCATGGCCAAGGCCCAATGGGCCCAATCCTAGTAGGCCTAACTTCGGGTCGTTACAACGAGATCCGAAGCTAGAGCGCCTACTAAAGCATATACTATAAGAGCTCGGGAGGAAGCTTCATATCTAGATATTATAACTGGTACATTTACACTTTATGATACTTCTGTGATTGCATTGATAGACCCTGGTTCTACACATTTGTATATATGCATGAACTTAGTATTCAATAAGACTTTGCCCGTAGAGTCTACTAAGTTTGTTATAAAACTATCAAACCCCTTAGGTAAAAGTGTCTTGGTTGACAAAGTATACAAGAACTGTTCATTAATGTTTCGAGATATCTATTTCCCTGTTGATCTGATGCTTTTACCATTTGATAAGTTTGATACCATTCTGGGTATGGACTGGCTGACATTATATGATGTTGTGGTGAACTGTAAAAGAAAGACTATTGATTTGAGATGTCTGAATGATGAAATAGTCGGGGTTGAATCTAATGATTTGAATAGATTGTCTGCTGTAATATCTGTATTGCAAGCTCAAAGATATGTGAAAAAGGGATATGAGGTATATTTTTCTTATGTGATAGATTCAAAACTATTTGAAAAGAAAGTTGAATCAGTGTCAGTTGTTTGTGAGTTTTCTGATGTATTCATTGAAGAATTACTGGGATTACCTCCGATATGTGAAGTTTAATTTGGTATTGATTTGTTGCCTAGTACAACTCCTATTTCGATAGCTCCATATAAAATGTCACCAACAGAGTTGAAAGAGTTGAAGTTACAGTTGCAAGAGTTGACTGACAGAGGGTTCGCTAGACCAAGTTTCTCACCTTGGGGTGCTCCTGTTCTGTTTGTGAAAAAGAAAGATGTCACGATGAGAATGTGCATTGACTATTGTCAGTTGAGCAAAGTGACTATAAAGAACAAATATATGTTGCCCAGGATTGACGATTTGTTTGATCAGCTAAAAGGAGCCACTTTGTTTTCAAAGATAGAATTGAGATCGGGCTACTGCCAATTGTGAGTAAAAGACTCAGGCATTTCAAAAATTGCATTCAGAACGAGGTACGGGTATTATGAGTTTTTAGTTATGCCTTTCGGACTAACAAATGCTCCTACTATTTTTATGGATATGATGAACAGAATTTTTAGACCGTACCTAGAATGATTTGTGGTTGTTTTCATTGATGACATTTTAATTTATTCACGGGATTAGACTTATCATGTTGAGCATCTGAGGACTGTGTTGCAAACTCTACAAGAAAAGTAATTGTATATGAAATTCAATAAATTGAATTCTGGTTGTATGAAGTCAATTTTCTGGGACATATAGTATCGGCCTTAGGAATACAAGTTGATCCAAGCAATATTTCTACTATTCTGGATTGGAAACCTCTTATGAATGTATTTGAAGTCTACAGTTTTCTGGGACTTGCTAGTTATTATCGTCGGTTTGTAAAAGGCTTTTCGATGATAGTAACTCTGATGACTAGATTACTTTAAAAAGATGTAAGGTTTGGATGGTCTGATAAATGTCAGAAAAGTTTTGATCAATTAAAAGCCCTTTTGACTGAAGCTCCAGTTTTAGTACGGCAGAATCAGGCAAAGAGTTTGTAATTTACAGTGATGCAATAAGGCAAAGTAATAGCTTATGCTCCGAGACAATTGAAACCGCATGAAAAGAACTATCCGACACACGACCTTGAGCTAGCTGCGATTGTGTTCACATTAATGATTTGGCGACATTATCTGTTCGGTGAGAAATGTCATGTATTTTTGGATCATAAAAGTTTGCAATATCTAATGACCTAGAAATATTTTAATTTACGAAAGAGAAGATGGTTAGAGCTATTAAAAGATTATGAACTTGTAATTGATTATCATCTAGGTAAAGCAAATGTCGTTGTTGATGCACTGAGTAGGAAATCATTGTTTGCATTACATGCTTTGAATGCTCAATTAGATTTGTCTGATGATAGTTCAGTGATAGCTTAATTGAAAGAAAAACTATTGTTTTTACAATAGATATGTGATGCTCAAAAAGTTGATAATGAAATAATAGCGAAACGAACTCAATGTGATTTGAATTCTAATTCTTAATTTTGTGTTGATAATAATGATTGCTTGAGATTTAAAATTGAATTTGTGTTCTGAAAAACCCAGAGTTGATTCAGTTGATTTTAAATGAAGCACATAATAGTCGCCTCTCTGTTCATCCTGGAAGCACTAAAATGTATCATGATCTGAAGCAACACGATTAGTGGTTCGATATGAAACGAGACATATTTGATTTTGTTTTGAAATGTTTAGTCTGTCAGCAAATTAAAACTTAACATTAGGTTCCGTCTTGTTTGCTACAACCAATTTTGATTCCTGAATGGAAATAGGATAGAGTGATAATGGATTTTGTTTTGGGGTTGCCTCTAACTCCGAGAAAGAAAGATGCAATTTGGGTTGTAGTTGATCGATTGACGAAATCTGCCCATTTTATTCGGTGAAATTTTATTACACACTTGATAGATTAGTTAAGCTTTATATTTCTGATATTGTGAGGTTGCACCGGGTACCATTGTCTATTGTATCTGATAGACATCCAAGTTTACTTCAAGGTTATAGAAGAAATTGCAAGAAGCTTTAGGCATGAAATTACATTTCAGTACTACTTTTCATCCGCAAATGGATGGTCGGTCTGAACAGATTATTCAAATTCTCGAGGACATGTTTAGATGTTGCATCCTTGAGTTTAATGGTTCATGGGAGCAATATTTGCCATTGATTGAATTTGCATGCAATAATAGTTTTCAATCAAGCATTAAACTGGCACCATAAGAAGCTTTGTATGGATGCAAATGTTGTACACCACTATATTGGACCGAGCTTAGTGAAAATAAGCTGCGCAAGGTTGATTTGATTAAAGATACTGAACAGAAATTAAAAGTAATCCGTAATAGTCCGAAATCAACATCTGATCGTCAGAAGTCTTATGCGGACTTGAAACGAAAAGAGGTTGAATTTTGAAATCGGTGACAAAGTGTTTCTGAAAGTGTGTCCGTGGAAGAAAGTACTCTGATTTTGACATAAAGGCAAATTGAGTCTGAGGTTTATCGAACCGTATGAAATCATCGAACGTGTTGGATTTGTTGCGTTCAAATTATTGTTTCCATCTGAGCATAAAAAGATACACAATGTATTCCATGTTTCGATGCTCCGTAGATACCAATCTGATCCGTCACATGTGATAACCCCGTCTGAGATTGAAATCCAATCTGATATGACATACGAGGAAGAATCGATCCGTATTCTAGCTCGTGAAGTGAAAGAGTTGAGAAATAAGAAAATTTCGTTAGTGAAAGCATTGTGGCATCACATAGAATGGAGGAGGCTACATGGTAGCCTGAAGATTCAATGAGATAGAAATATCTGAATCAGTTTAACGGTAAGATTTTTAGGACAAAAATCCCTAAGGGGGAGAATTGCAACAGCCCAGTTTAGACCCTAGTTAGAACAGTGGTTTCAGAACAACGAATCCGAGTCAGTGAAATATTTTAATATTATTTTCAATGCCTTTGATTAGTGACTAAGCATGTGTGAAAGCCTCGTATGAAAATTTGATTATTTGTGTGTTTAATTTGACAAAAGCATTAAATCGTATAAAGTATAAAAGTGGCATTTTAATTAATTAAGTGCCTAATTGATGTGGCTTTTAAGTGTAGAGGCCTTATGAGGCAATTGTGCCAATATTAAGATAGTGGATTGTTAATGGAAAACAATGACCTTGAATTATATTTGTCTTATATGTTTATAAAAGGTCAATTTAGTAAATGAATTACAAATGTCATATAATTAAAACATAAAACAAAAAAAAGTCATTTTTCCATCTTGGTTGGCTAAATTTATCAAAGGAAGAAAACATTCATGGCTTTTTAGGTTTCGGCTATTAAAATCTCTAATTCATGGTATATTTTTAATCAGGTTTCGATAATTTCTACATTTTCGTAATCATTGCTTCGAATGCTTCAAAACCCATGTCTTAATTTTGAGAATTGATGATGTTTATGAAATGTTCCATTGATTAAATGGTTAGCTTTGTGATGAATAATGGTGTTAAGTGAAATATATGTGCTAAATGAACATGTTTTGTTCTTGAAATTTTTGATAAATTTAGCTAATTAGGGCTAAATTGTGAAAATAGTATTTGGAGGGATTAAATTGTGATTTGATGAAATGTTTGGACTTATATGAGCTACATGAACATTCGGCTAAGCATGGATATATGGTGATCTTGTGTATTTGATGTTTTGTGAAAAATGGACTAAATTGATAAAATGTGCAAATGTGAGGGTTAAGTTGCAAACAGCCGTAAATGTATGTTTTTTTGATTCAATTGAATAAGTTTATGAATGAAAGGGTTAAATTTTAATATGTATATATTAAGAACCGAAGAAAATAGACTTAGATCGCGGGAAAGCGAACATAGTAGAATAATTGAGTCCAAAGGAATATCTGAATCCGAGGTAAGTCGATATACAAATAAATGTATTTATATTGAATTATGTATGTTCATATAACTATTGGTAATGGTGAATTTATATGAGATGATGTATACATGAATTCTGAGATAGAATCGACATAGTGACAATGTCCGAGAAGTCCCGTTTGAACCTAGGAATGAATAGGGTAGTCTATGTCATGACATAGGTGTCTGTCATATGTTATCATGTAAAACCACATCTGGGACATTGGCATTCATTTTAGATTTCATGTAAGACCATGCCTAGGACGTTGGCATCTATATGAGATTCATGTAAGACCCGTCTGGGACAGTGGCATAGATATTTTGTTACGTATAAGACCATGTCCAGGACAGTGGCATTGTATTGATTTGTGCAACATCCTATCTTAGATAGTGGCATCGATATTTGATTAATTGTAAGACCACGTCTAGGATGTTGGCATTGTACGACTATTCCGAGCACTTTGAGTATCCTATTAGATTTTGTATAGTTCAACGGGCAAATCTAAGATATGAAGGACTATGTGACTGGTATTTCCGTTTCAGGTATGCTTGTTATGTGCACTAAGTGTATATGAAAGGTAAGTATCTTCATGAACTTACTAAGATGAATATGTGAAGTGAAATGATAGAATGATATGTGAAGAGATGTTTAAAAGAGCTATGTGTATATGTGACATTTGACTTGAAGAATGTGGTAAGTGTGTTTGCTCTGTTTTATAGATCGTCAAAGCTACTGAAGGCTCGGGGATCATTGAGGATCGTCATCACACTACTCAAACTATTTTGGTACCTTTGAAATATGTATATAGCTAGATATGGCATGTATAGGCTAGTTAATTGGTATAATTTGATATATGAACTTAGCCATGTGATGTGGCTAGTTATGTGTTAGTATTATGCATTTGTAAATATGGTATATGATGTTGGTTTTAGTATGATCTCATGACCATGAAATGGACAAGTTTATGGTAAGCATATGAATGCATTATGAGTATATATGTTTGAGCAAAGAAATGGTTAAATTTATGGTAAATGTGAATGAAGTATATTTGAAAGTATATGTGTTTTAGTTTGGCAAAGTGGTATGATTAGAAAGAAGATTGGATGTGAATATTGGTTGTTTAGTTTGACTTATCTTTGGATGTTAATTGTGCATGAAATGAATTAGTCTATAGCTAGGAGAGATGACCCTAGTGTGGGTGGCATTTTGACGTTATAAGTGGTATGTTTTGCCTACACGACATTGGCACACGGGCATGCCTAGCAGCCGTGTAGTTAAGTCAGTAGCTAGCCTAATGTTACACAACCATGGCACACTGACGTGCCTAGTGGCCGTGTGGATAGGTCAATATACAAGCTCTGTTTTGGCATGGCCAAGACACATGGGTGTGTCTGGTAGCCGTGGAAGGCACGACTTGCCCACACGGGCGTGTGGCCTCTATAACTTTGAAAAGTTTTAAATTTTTGAGAATTTTAGTATGTGTTCAGTTTAGTCCCGACCCTATTCTAAAGTATGATTGAGGTCTCGTTGACCTATAAAAGAGACACTTTAATTGAGATTGATGAATAGTTGTATGAAATGTCTATAAAAGTTTTCGATATGTCCGGAAACACCCTTAACCCTAATCTGATGATGGATACGAGTTAGGGGTGTTACATATGTACCAAAGATAATACAGTTACTAATGGCTTTGTGCCAATTATAATACCGCTACTGAAGTCTGAGAGCCACATATATATATATACGAGTAGCCTTGCTGCGATTTCGGTTAGGGCTGCAACCCGTCCTAACATTGGTGTGCTGGTTGGGTGGGTCAATTTTATCCCAATGTAAGTGTAGGGTTAGTGCGGATGGTGTGTTGGCTGGATCGGGGTGGGATGCATCCTAATACTATTGCATATCTTATTATGAGATATGTCACTGTACTGAGTTTAGGACCATTGTTCTCTTATTGGTTTGGGCTAGGCCCAATTGATTCTGTTATGGGTTGAGACCCAAATTATATTGTAGTGGGCTTTGGCCCACGTATTCTTTGAAGTGGACTGTACTATTATGGTGAAAGGGATTTGGCCCAGAATAATAGGTTTCTATTTCTATATACTAACTGTTACTCTAATAAAGGGATTACACACTAAGTTTTTGTAAACTCACCCCATTTTTAAATATGCAGGTAATCCCCAGCTTTTGACTGATCGGCGCTGCGAGGACTCGGAGAAGGCCATACACTGCTCATGTTTTTTGTTTTGATTGCTTACATTCAATTAGTTTGATTTGGGTTGTAATGAGGCCTCTTTAAGTTTTGGGATTTTAACTTTGGGTATTCATTTACTTTGTATTATATCCGTTTATAAGTAAATCACAGTTTTCCAAAATGTTAACTGCTTTTAAAACAACACTACGTTCTCGCAACATTTTCGAAATGGTTTCGCGACTTAATCTTTTTTGTAAATCAAGTACTTTCAAAATTTGCTTCCGCAACTGAAAATATGTTTTGGTAATAAAACTAATACATTTTTTTAGTGTACCACATTTTAAAAATAAACTAACGTAACAGGGATTTTACTTAAGCTTTTAAACAAGAAGGGTTTTCAATAAAAACATGGTTTTCGAAAAACACTTCAATGTGACAGGCCAGATTTGGGCCTAACTTCTAGACCGGGTTTGAGGTGTTACAATATGGCTAAATGATGGCTTGTAAAGACTTGATAATCATCAGCCATTAAAATGGCTAATTAAGAACATGTTTTGGGCGTTATGTATGCCTAAATGATAGTTATTACAAAGAAATTATGAAAGAGTAAAATTTACAATGGAACAGTTTTTGGATAGTAGCAGTGACGTGATTTTGAAAAATCACTAAGGATAGTAGAAATGAAATTAGTGTGTGAATGAGATATAGAGTTAAAGCTTATTGAGTCTATTTTTATATGAAAGAAATAGTGTAGGCAAAAGAATTGTATATTATGAGATAATTTAATTTTAGTTAAGATGGGTCAGAACCATCAAACAGTGTAACAGGGGAGACTTTAACTAATAAATTGTACTAATTGACCACATCAAAAATTCAGGAAAAATTATAGTAAGAATATATATGATCCTAGTTTCAGGGAAAATTTACAGATCTAAATTTTGAGTTTCGTAACTCTATTTATAGTCAATTTAGTGACTATGATGCAAACGGACAATTTCATTATGAATAGTGAAATAAATTGTTTTGATTTGTTTAAAAAATCAAAAAAAATTTTATTATTTTCGGTTCGGTCCCGAACCGTTTCAATTGCATGTTTTAGGGCCTCGAAGGCCCTTTTTAGGAACATATTGGATGTATGTGAACGAATTAATTTTAAAAGCAAATTTTTATCCCCCAAACTAGTAAGTTAAGTCTGGTAATGCCTCGTGCTCGACTCTGGCGACAGTCTCGGGTAAGGGGTGTTACAGTGCGTGAGACTAACTTGATTCGAATTACCAACTTAAATGACACGGTTGAGACACACGCCCATGTGGTCACCGTGTTGGCAAATACAGGCCATTTGTTTGGCCAATTTGCCACCCAAAATTTGGGTTAAACCTACAACATCCAATTAGGCTTAATTCATACTCCCAAAGCATCCCAAAACATACCAAAACAGCATAATTTAACTCTTAACCATATCATTCATTTCATTTTCAAACCTAACTTAATCATATTAATTCAAAAACACAAATTCCACAATAAAGACATATAAATCTTTCATCATTTTAATCCAATTCAATTCATAGCATTACCTATCATGACAACTCCCAAATCATCCACAAAACTTACCATAAATTGACTATTTCATTAGACCAACCATTAACCATCAAACTATACCAAATTATGCATCATATAGCATGAACTACTCATTCACATCATATTCATTATCTAGCCATATCACATGGCTATATTTACACATCTCAAACATATACTAATACATCTAGCCTATACATGCCATACTTAAATATGTACAAATTCAAAAGGTACCAAAATATAATTTGATAGTGTAGTGATGATTCTCGATGATCCCCGAGCTTTTCATAGCTTTAATGATCTAAAAAAAAACATTAAACAAACATACACACAAAGTAAGCTATTTGATAAACCGTAAAAGTAACATATTTTAATCCCACATTTAGTATGCTTTTGGATGATTTATCCCTGATTTACGTAAAAATGTGCTCTTCATCCTTTCTTTTCATGTCTTATACTCAGGAAAGCACCTAAGGATAAAAAGAACGTAAAACGGACTTATAACAGAGTTTTGGGCAGAGTTTTATGCCAGAGCTTTTATTCAGGGAAATACTCGAAGATATCTAGTTGATCCATCTCAAGAAGCCGGAGTTCTACTCAAGACAGAGGATCTCCTTTTCAATTCCTTCAAGAGGTTTTAGGGATTTATTATGTTTTGTTTTATCTTTTCTTTTAAGATGTTTTCCTATTTTATTATGAATTAAACCCTTTAGATACCTAAAGGGGTGAAACCTATGATGGATTTTGTTATTTGATTTCTAAATTATATGATAAGTACTTAGTTTGTTCTGAATTATGTTGCTTAATTTAATCTTATGTGCTTAAGTGGAGGAGAAATAGACCCTGCCTAAGAGTAGATCTAGCATAATTAAGCGGATTTGATCGTACACCTAGAGATAGGGTGACAAGATTTTGCCGGATTAGGGCGAAACCTAATATGGGAGTCCATTGATTGATTTACTGGTTCCTTAGTGGGTTATTATAAGAGAACGAGAGTTCCACTAATTAACCTAAGGTTAGACGTTATTCGCCTCAAGAGAGGGTTTAATATAGGTTAGGGAGTCTCACGGATCAAGCTAAGTAAAGAAGTTATATGAATTAAAAGTTAAACAACAAGAAAAGTCATAGGTGGATTATTCTTGAGGGTATCATCTAAAATCAACTGAGTTTTCCACAGTCTTTTCCCAAAGTCTCATTCTTTTGTCTTTGCATCTAGTTTAGTTTTTTTATTAGTTTACTCCATATTTTAGGCTAAATAATAGAAAGTAAGTGAGTAGTAGTACTTTTAGGTTCCTTTGGGTTCGATAAATAATCTTGCCTAAACTATACTATTGTTCGATAGGTGCACTTGCCTCAATCATTGTCATAGTTAGTCTATAGGTTCGATCATTCTTTATAGATATTAAAACTCGACTATTTGACACGATCAATTTTTGCCGCCGTTGCCGAGAACACTAAATTATTAAGAAAGTTTAATTTTTATTACTTTAGCCAAATTTTTTATTTGGAATTTATTATTATTAATTTTTATTACTATTATTTTTACTTTGCTAATTTTTTTCCTCTATTTTACTTTTGGTAGAAAATGTTAGTCTATGGAAAAGATGGCACTGAATAATTATTAATGGCAAGGCATGTGGGCAATTCTTACTAAAGGAACTAGTGTTTTCAACCTCGACGTGGTCAGCAGGCTATCTAATCAGTTAGAGATGATGAATAAAAAGATTGATGATTGGTATAGTCCCTCGCAGGTACACCCAGAAATAAAATATGATTCGAATCTTGGAGGCATGATGAATCCTGAGTACCCACCCTACGGATGTGGCATGGAAAACAAGTAAGCTCACTATATAGATAACTATTCTAGATATCAAAATAATTTTTATAGTGACACTTATAATGCAGGATGGAAGTTCCATCCCAATTTCTCGTGGGATGATCAAAATAGACAAAGATCGAAACTTCCTCCAGATTTTCAACAACCACCTCACCAACAAGAAGAGGAGCCGAATCTTGAAGAGATACTGACGAAATTCATGGCAGCCACAAATTCTCGTTTCCAAAAGACTGAGCAGCACTTGATGAACAACAAAAATTGATCAAAGGGATTGAGAATCAAGTTGGAGAACTTACTAGGTCAGTAGGACATCTCACAAAGTTGATTTCTGAACGTCAATAAGGACATCTACCAAGCAACATAGAAATAAACCCAAAAGAACAGATCCAAGCCATCATAGCTCAAGAGGTTACAAAGGTAGACGAGCCCACCACGGCACAGGAAACCAAGGAAGTAAAAGGTAAAACAGAGGTACCACACGAAAAGCCAAAACCAATAATCAAAGAATACAAACCTTGCATACCTTATCCCAAAGCATTGAAAGGAGATGATTTAGAGGAACAATTCTATAAGTTTCTTAAACTCTTAAAGAAATTACATATAAACTTAGCTTTTCTTGAAGCTCTTTTTCAGATACCAGACTCGAGGAAATTTTTATGATAGCTCTTGACCAACAAATGCAAATTAGACGAAGAGCACCACGTGGAGCTAATCGCAATGTGCTCAGCAATTCTACAAAATAAACAGCCACGGAAATTAAAAAATCCAGGGAGTTTTACAATTCCATGTTTAATAGGTAGTTTAACTATTGATAATGTGTTAGCGGATTTAGGGGCAAGCATCAATGTTATGCCTTACAAATTGTTTAAACAACTAGGTCTAGGGAAACCAGACAAACTAGGATGAACATTCAATTAACCGATAAAACTATAAGAATTCCTAGGGGTATAATAGAAAATGTTCTAATCAAACTTTGATAAATTTGTATTCCCAGTAGACTTTGTTGTTTTAGATATGGATGAGGAAAACACGATCCTCTTAATTTTAGGAAGACCTCTTTTAGCAACTGCCAGAGCTAAAATTGATATCTATGCAGGAGAACTCATACTTCATGTAAGCAACGAGATAGTCACTCTTCAAGCTCTTGACTCAGCTAGGATATCGAGTAATAAAGGTATGAACGTTAATTCCATTGATAACCATTTGGTTCAACCATCTTTACAGGAACCATCACAAAATCACCTAGCTAAGCTAGATCTTAGACCTCGTGCAACTAAAAAAGAATTATATGAGGAACGAAGCCCTAGGGTCGAAAAACTAGAAGAGTGGAAAACACGATTTAAAGAAGAACCAGAACCACACGAAGTGAAACCGAAAGAAACCCCAAATGAGTTGATAGGAACAACAAATCACATCAAAATAGAGGATCAGGTATTGTTGAATAAGGAAGACACTCGAATCACCAATTCAGAACTCAAGGCAAATGAAGAAATCACTTTTGAGGTACTTAATGTCTTCCTATACGGCACAATCGAGGTAAGCAATCCTAAATTCAACACTTATGAGGTAAACATTACTTGACTTAAACTTTATATCCATAACCGATTTGATCGCATGAGAAAGGATTTCCACCTCCTCAAACCACCATGACTGTGCATACAACAGGTAAGTCTAGCTCAAGACTTTAAACGAGCGCTTCTTGGGAGGCAACCCGAGTACTAACCATACTAATTAGTTTGGTTTTATTTCTTTTCGTATTTAGGCATAGGCTTCCATACCCACACGGCCTTGCACGCGGCCATGGCCATAGCTGTGTGGACACCACGACGAGGCACATGAGCGTGGACCTTATCTCTATTTAATTATTTAATTTATTCATATTTTTATTTTTATTTTTACTTCTTTTATTATTTTATCCTTTTTCTCAATGGCATTCAGATTTAGATTAGGATACAATAAAACCAAACCGGCTACCTCGAGGATTCAATTTCAAACGGTTCGAGACGCTTCCCCACGTTCACCTCCAATCTTATCCGGTTTCTTTTCATAGACTTCATCCAAAAATTCAGGAAGTATTACTTCTCCCCTTCTCTTTTGATTTTATTATTACATAATTGTTTATCTATCTTTGTACATTGAGGGCAATGTACATCTTAAGTGTGGGGGGGTAAAAGTGTCAAACTTTTTGCATTATTCTCAAAATCCTGAATTTAGTCTTGATTCGATATAATTAGGATGAAATGTCTAATGATTTATGATTTTTATTGATATGTTTTAGATTAATTCATAGTTAATTGTGCATTGATGATTAAATTTGAAGAATACTAGAGAATCAGGCATGGAAAGTCTACTTTCTAAAAATTAAAATTGATGGGACGTTGAACTGAATTTGAGTATTACCTTAAAATTTGAAATTTATAGGGATTGATGTCAAATACCCATAATTTTTGTGAGATTTTTAAGCCTTATAGAGCATATATTCTTTTTCATGCTCACTTTATTGATTATGAGTGTGTCAACTTTGAACTGTTATTCTAGAACTTGCCTCGTTTATCATGTCGAGACCACACTTTTGATTTGATATACAGAGATGATAAAGGCACCTAGGATTTAACCCACTTACTCCATAAAAATCCTACCTTCACAAATCAACCCCTAGTGAACCCCGTTGAATCCTAACAACCTTTTTATTGACTCACCCATTAATATTAACCCAAAATTCCTTTGTATTTGTTATCACCCTTTCTTTTGACTACCCTTTAATCAAGGTTTGATTTGATTAAGTTACCTGTAACACCTCAAACCCACCCAAAACCCCATGGCCGAATCTGGAATGTCACTGAGGTGGTTGTTCAAAAAGAATTTGAGTTGGAGGTATAAAAAACTTAGGGGTTTTAAAATGAATCTCTTTTGTACATTTGATTTGGTATTTGGTAGAAATTCCGCGAAGCAATTTGTTTATGTGAAATCTGAATTTCAAAACTTTACTTTAATATCTGAGTTGAAAACATTTTATAACCATGTTTAGATAACAATTCAATAATAATTCTAAGACTTAAAAATCATAACGAAAATCCCAAAACAATTTAAGCGGCCTTATTATGAACATATCCGACATGCATACACAATAAGCTTACCAAAGTCTCACATATACATATACATCCATCCAACATTTCAATATAAGAAAGTTAATAACCTGGTAACAACTTACCCCAATATGGGTAATAGCATCACCACAGCCACTATTTCGACTACCACACATATTTCATATTATAATTAAAGCAAATACATAAGTAGTGTGTTAATTACACACATGAGAACCTGAAGAACTAGACTCTCGACCTCCCTAATGTCCTCGTTCGAAGAGATCACAGTGATCTACTTAACTAAGTCAGTCGCTTGGCCATAGCCCAGTGGCCAATCCCAAACCACCATGGCCCGACTTCTTGAACTTAGGGTAGGGACTATATGTCCCACCCTTCCTCCACTTGGTTGGTATTTGGTTCCATCGAATAACAACTTAATCAGAATACCCGGGTTAACACGTTAAATCGAAAAGATTAGCACAGACTTAAGGAATACTAGAGTGGAATATTCCTTACCGAAATCGACCAAAACCCGAAGGTTCTCACTCGAATGTAAAAGTTGTCGAAATCCTTATATGGATCAATGTTAAATTCAACCTCACATAATAAACAAAAGAAGTGGCCTTCAGCCTACCATTATAACCTTCTTACCTTGGCCAAACGACACCTACTGCTCCCCACTATAGGTTCAGCCATACCAAGAAACAAAGTTAGGCTTTCAGCTTTAACTAATCAAGAGAAACTTCAAAGATTAAAGGAGAAGGGGACCCTTACCACCACCAATATGAACAGTTTGATAGGTTTGGAAGGAGAAGAATGACGGCACCCTTACAACCGAATAGGATCACCACCACAGATAGGTTTGGCCAAGAAGTGTATCCAAGAATCAAATAATTAAAAGATGAAGAGACAAGGGTAAGGGTGCTTGAAGATTCTCCTAAGGTCCAATTGATATTCGGCTTCCACAAGTGAGAGGTATTTTGGCTTTTGGAGAGTGAAGGCTCAAAACTAACCAAGTGAAAATAAGAGAGAAAGGGAAGAGGATTGGGGTTGAGAAGTTTTGGCTATTAGTATAGGTAATGAAAAGAGAGCAAAATGGTTGAAGAGAAAAGGGATGTATAGAGAGAAAAGAAGATGGAATGGAACAAATGCACAAAGTGGCCTCCTAGCTTTCGGTTCTTTGATCAAGTGAGAAAAAGAAAAGAAAGTTTGCCCCTATCCCCCTTAAACCGAAACCCCCCTCTTCATCCTTCAAAATTTGGCAACCACACTCCCAACAAGCCACCACTCCTTGATTTCCTCCTAAACTCACTCCCATTCACCCATTTGAAAGTGTTGACTAGCTCAACATCCCCCTTCCTCTATTGGCCAACCATTCAAAAAGAAAAGACCAAGTCTTCTCCACTTTTCAAGGCTCCCAATCGGTCTCAACACTCCACCTTGTGACGCATGGAAGCAAAAAGAATAAATAAATAAATAAAAGAACAAAATCCCGACAGCAAGAATCGAACCTGCTCCCCCTTGCTTTCCTTTGAGATGCTAACTCCCCCTACACCCTAGGCGTTACCTTTCCACTCCACCACTTCCTTTCTTGTGCCTTAAACCCCACATAAAATCTCTTAAGGCTTGACGCCACTAGTTCTCCCTTAAAGCCTTTAACCCAAACTTTTTACTAAGGCTCCTACCTAACCCCAAGGTTTCCCGAAGCCCCCAAACACACTCAAACAACATCCAAAGCATACTAGCACATAGAAATAAATTAAAATGTGAGACCCCTAAATCATGGGTGTTACAGTTCTACCCTCCTTAGAAATAATTTCACCTCGAAATTGCCTGGTCAAAATAAGTGAGGGTATTACTGTCGCATCACCTCTTCCGGCTCCCACGAAGCTTCTTCTGAACCATGGTTCCGCCGTAACACTTTGACTAGAAGAACTATTTTCTTCCGAAGCACCTTCACATCTCGCTCCAGAATCTGAATTGGCTCTTTTTCATAGGACAAGTCTGGCCTCAACTCAACTTCCTCCACTGGCACCACGTGAGACGGATCCAATCGACAACGAGTAGCATCGGCATGTGGAACATATCATGCATTTGTTTCAATTCTGAAGGTAACTCTAACTGATAAGCCACAGGTCCAACTCGCTTCAAAACCCGATAAGGCCCTATAAATCTGGGACTCAGCTTACCCTTGCATCCAAATCTCATCACCTTCTTCCACGGTGAGACTTTCAGGAACACATGATCACCCATTGCAAACTCTATCTCTTTCCGCTTAAGATCTGCATACAATTTTTGTCTGTCAGATGCCTCTTTCAACCGTGCTTGAATTACTTTAACCTTTTCCTCTGACTCTGCCACTATCTCTGGACCCAAAACATGACGTTCTCCTAAATCTGTCTAACAAGTAGGAGTCCGACACTTTCACCCATACAGTGCTTCATACGGTGTCATCTGAATACTAGCTTGGAAACTGTTGTTATAAGCGAACTCTGCTAAAGGCAAGAATTCTTCCCAACTACCTCTGAAGTCGATAACACATCCCCTTAGCATATCTTCTAACACTTGAATCACCCTTTCAGACTAGCCATCCATCTGCGGATGAAATGCCATGCTAAAGTCCAACCTGGTGCCCAAAGCCTGATGCAACGCCCTCCAACACCTCGACGTAAATCTCCTATAATAGCCCGCTAACCCTAAGAAACTACGAATCTCTACTACCGACTTAGGTGGTTTCCAATCCAGTACTGCTTCAATCTTTCAAGGATCCACCCTTATTCCCTCTGCGGATACTACATAACCCAGAAAAGTGACTTCACTCAACCAGAATTTGCACTTGCTAAACTTGGCGTACAACTTTTTCTCCCTTAAAATTCACAGCACTACCCGAAGATGTGCATCATGCTCTTCCTCTAACTTGAAATATACCAAGATGTCGTCTATGAACACCACAACGACTTGATCCAAGTAAGGTTGAAAAACCCAATTCATCATATCCATGAACACAGCCGGTGCGTTAGTCAACCCAAACGGTATTACCAGGAATTTATAGTGCCCGTATCGAGTCTGAAATGCCGTTTTATGGATATCAGCCTCCTTCACCTTATGTTGATGATATCCGGACCTCAAATCTATCTTCAAAAAGACTGCAGCCCCTTTGAGCTGGTCAAACAAGTCGTCTATCATCGGTAGCGGGTCTTGTTCTTGATCGTTAGCTTATTCAACTGGCGGTAATCTATGCACATATGCATAGACCCGTCCTTCTTCTTTACGAACAACACTGATGCTCCCCTTGGAGACATACTGGGTTGGATAAAATCGTGATCTAGCAACTCTTGGATTTGGGCTTTCAGCTCAACCAAATCCTTTGGTGCCATCCTATAAGGAGCGATGGACACTAGCGCTGTTCCCAGCAACAGGTCAATTCCAAACTCCACCTCCCGATCTGAAGGTAACCTGGAAGTTCTTCCAGAAAAACATCCACAAACTCCTTCACTATCTTGACCTCCCCCACAGCTGCTTTCTTAGCATCCAAAGCACTAATAAACATCAGGAAAGCCAAGCACCCCTTCTTCACCATCTTCTCTGCCTTAAAAGCAGAGCACTGTACACTTCATACTTCCTAGAAAAGTTGTAGTAGTCTTTCACTTCCCAAAGAGTCCCCGATAATAGACTTCAGCCAAACATCTAGCTCGCCAACTAACCACACTCGCCTTAAAAGCGACTTATGCCTATGCCATTACCACGTTAGCCAAGTAGTCTCTCCTCTCACCTATCACCGCAACCTCATAGTTCTCAGGAGTCCTCAATGACATGCGCTTAGCAGCACAATCCAAGTTTGCATGATACCTTACTAACCAGTCCATACCTAGGATCAAGTCAAATTCTCAGAATGGCAGCTCCATCAAATTCGTTGGGAACACTACCCCGTGGACCTCTAAAGGCACCTCCCTGAAGAGTTTATCTACCACTACTAATTGCCCTAAAGGACTAAGCACAGTCATCTTTCTAGAGATAATTTTAGAGTTCATATCCAAGGTTCTTGACACCATACTAGCAATGTACGAGTGAGTTGACCAACATCAATCAAAGCAGTAAAGGGTAACCAAGAATAAAAAATGTACCCGTGATAACATCTGGTGCATCCCCTTCTCACGACGTCTGGCTGCTTAAACCAATCCAGGCTGTCTTGCATCTGAACTCCAAGCACCTCTTCCGGTATTTCGCGACCTCGACCAAAACCATTCCCTCCACGATTTGGACCCTGACCTCTCGACATTTGTGGACCACCCCTTCCTGGCTGCACATATCCCTGACCTACTGCCTGAGCCCTATCCACATTTTGAGGATAATTATTAACCAAGTGAGCCTTGGACCCACACCTAAAGCACTCATTACTCTTTCCCCAGCATTCGCCTGTATAAGTCCACCCACACCGAGCACACGGACGGACCTGATTCCCAGTAGCTGGCATAGAAACACGAGTAGAACTCTTAATCCTAGGTTTTTTTTGGAAACCCCCCGAAGATCCTGATGGTCCGAAACCCCTCTTATTTTTGCCTCTATCCTTATCCCTGTTCTACCTCTCAGTTTCCTTAACCTCTTCTGCTATCCGAGTTTTCTCTACCAAAGTAGCAAAGTCCCTTTCCCGTTGAGGAGCTATCAACACTCGCAATTCATCTCACAGTCCATCCTCAAATCTTACACAGTGCTCGTAATTAGTAGCAACAATCCCCTTGGCATACCGACTTAATCGCAAGAACTCCGCCTCATATTCCGCTACTGACTTACCCCCTTGCACTAGGTTCAGGAATGCCTTCCTCTGTGCGTCCACGTAACTAGCTCTGATGTATTTCCCTCAAAATTTACCTTAAAGTAACCCCAATCTACTCGGTCCGCTGGAGCACCCTCTCTGATGGTAAGCCACCACTGGTAGGCATCATCCTGGAGTAAAGATATAGCACCTTTAGCTTCTCTTCAGTCGTGCAGTCCAAATCATCCGTAATTCTCTCGACTGTCTCTAACCAGTACTCCGCCACATTCAGAGCTACCCCAGAAACACCCTGGAATACCTAAACTCTGTTCGATCGAAGTCACTCAAACACGGACTTCCTAGCCCCAGAAACCACGTTTGTTCCCGCAACTCTCTCCAAACCTCGCAGCATAGCCTGAGATACTGCATCATCTCCACCCGTCTGATCTTGGAACTCAGCTTCCATAGCTGGCGACATCATTTCATTCCCCGATCCATGACCAGACCCCACTGGTTTTGGCACAGTCATCCTATCTCTACCAAGCCTATGCATATTACGACCTCGCCCCTAGAACTCATGTCTATCATCGTGTTTTAATCTGTTTTAAGAAATTTTATGCATTAGCTTTTTGTTCCACTGATTATCCACGAACAATTTTATGTAAAGAAGTTTAGTAGTAGTTTTTTCGATCATTTCAAAGTTTTCATCTCAAGTCCACTGTCTTAATTTAGAGAATCACATACATTCATCATCAATACCCACCACACATATTCACCACTTTGAGCATTTCGCCCATTCCCAACCCAGAGGTATTTTCGTAATTTATCCTATAGGGTTTTTGTGATTTTTAAAATATAGAGGGTATCTTGGTAATTTTGGCAAATAGGGGTATTTTGGTAATAAATCGAGGGTAGTTTGGTAATTTTTTTACAAGTCAAGGATTATTTCGGTAATTTTACAAAATAAGGGTGTTTCGACAATTTTAGAAATCAGGGGTAATTTGATAGTTTTACAAAACTAGGTATTCGGTCCATTTCGTGTTTTAGTTATAGGTTCGACCTGTTAACAAGTCCTCATGGTTAAGGTGAACAATCACTGCGCACCAGGTAGGATTCCAGAAAAGAGGAGGTGAGTCGCTAGGACTACTTAATTACCAAGCTCATCCTAAATCCATGCCTAGACATGCGCATGCTTGTTACCACACCTGAACTCTACGACTTGTTCCCAGGTTTGGTGAGATAAGTTAAGTCTTATGAAGTTTAGTGTTGGAGTAAGCTAACCCTAAGGTTCAATAGTTCCTAACTTACTAATCTACGCTCCTATAATACCTATTAATTCCACATATAAAGCACACAATAGTTAGGAGTACTTACCTGGCGGACTTCGGGCCGGAGACACAGGTGCCATGCCAGAATAAACCTGAAATAGCTTATAGAAATCCATGTTTTAGAAAACCCCGTCTTTGGAAAAAAATATTTTGAGACCAAAAACCCTCAAAGCTAAGTTTTAAACCTCGCTCTGATACTAAACTGTAACACCCCAAACCCAGCCCAAAACCCCACGGTCGAATTTAGAATGTCACTGAGATGGTTGTTCAAAAAGAATATGAGTTGGAAGTATAAATAACTTAGGGGTTTTAAAATGAATTTTTTTTTTGTACATTTGATTTGGTATTTGGTAGAAATTCCGCGAAGCAATTTGTTTACGTGAAATCCAAATTTCAAAACTTTACTTTAATATCTGAGTTGAAAACGTTTTATAATCTTGTTTAGATAACAATTCAAAATAATTCTAAGACTTAAAAACCATAACAAAAATCCCAAAACAATTTAAGTGGCCTTATTACAATGAAATCTATCCGAAAAAAGTACTTGGAAATATAAAATATATATAATTAAAGAAATAAAAGTAGCTTATGCATGGCCACCTCGAATTCCCTCTGACCCGATCCTAGAATCATGTATTACCTGCATTATTTTAAGAAAACATAGTGAGTCAAACCGACTTAGTGTGCAATTATTCCACATGTTTCCACAATTGGACTTGGCCCAAAGCCACACCAATCCACATACCACACGTAAAGATGCAGAATGTTAACCCACCCCAACCTAGTAACCAACCGCTACACACCCTCGTATCCTTCCACCACACACCAGGGGATTACTAAATCGACCCTCCATCCGCTACACACCTCTTTGGCAGCCATGCTGCTCAAAA
This sequence comes from Gossypium rotundifolium, assembly GCA_025506655.1. Classification (NCBI taxonomy): domain Eukaryota; kingdom Viridiplantae; phylum Streptophyta; class Magnoliopsida; order Malvales; family Malvaceae; genus Gossypium; species Gossypium rotundifolium. Next base: position 44,462,166 of record CP106732.1, on the reverse strand, counting down.
TCCACTTAGTGGTCTAGTCACTGGTCCACGTGATTAAAATCACAAATATCCACAGTGTGACTCGAGGTCATCATCGATCCATGATGAGGCACAAAGCCAACATCAAACCATGATGTAGCTCAAGGCTAACATCAAACCACGTACATAAATGTACACCCTTTCCTTCATTACACATATCCCGGTCCCCGTACACATACATGATATATTATGATGAGATGACAACATAATCATTATGAACATATCTGACATGCATACACAATAAACTTACCAAAGTCTCACATATACATATACATATACATCCATCCAACATTTCAATATAGGAAAGTTACTAACCTGGTACCGGCTTACCCCAATATGGGTAATAGCATCACCACAACCACTATTTCCGCTACCACACATATTTCATATTATAATTAAAGTAAATACATAAGCAGTGTGTTAATTACACACCTAAGAACCTGAAGAACTAGACTCTCGACCTCCCTAACGTCCTCGTCTGAAAAGATCATAGTGATTTGCTTAACTCAGTTAGTCACTCACCATAGCCCGGTGGCCAATCCTAAATCGCCGAAGCTAACCGCTTCTTGAACTTAGGGGTAGGGACTATATGTGCGACCCATTCCTCCACTTGGCTGGTATTTAGTTCCATCGAATAACAACTTAATCAGAATACCTAGGTTAACACATTAAATCTAATAGATTAGCACAGACTTAACGAATACTAGAGTGGAATATTCCTTATCGAAATCGACCAAAACACAAAGGTTCTCACTCGAATGCCAAAGTTGTCAAAATCCCTATATGAATCAATGTTAAATTTGACCTCACATAATAGACAAAAGAAGTGGCATTCGACCTACCGTTATAACCTTCTTACCTTGGCCAAACGGCACCTACTGCTCCCCACTATAGGTTCAGCCACACCAAGAAACAAAGTTAGGCTTTTAGCTTTAACTAACAGAAGAGAAACTTAAAAGATTAAAGGAGAAGGGGACCCTTACCATCACCAATATGAATGGTTTGATAGGTTTGGAAGGAGAAGAATGACGGCACCCTTACAACCGAATAGGATCACCACCATAGATAGGTTCGGCCAAGAAGTGTATCCAATAATTAAACAATTAAAAGATGAAGAGACAAGGGTAAGGGTGCTTGGAGATTCGGCTAAGTTCCAACTGATATTCGGCTTCCACAAGTGAGAGGTATTTCAACTTTTGGAGAGCAAAGGCTCAAAGGTAACCAAGTGAAAATAAGAGAAAAAGGGAAGAGGATTGGGGTTGAAAAGTTTCAGCTATTGGTATAGGTAATGAAAAGAGAACAAAATAGTTGAAGAGAAAAGGGATGTATAGAGAGAAAAGAAGATGGAATGGAACAAATGCACAAAGTGGCCTCCTAGCTTTCGGTTCTTTGATCAAGTGTGAAAAGAAAAAAAGTTTGCCCCCTATCACCCTTAAACCGAAACCCCCCTCTGTATCCTTTAAAATTCAGCAACCACACTCCCAATAAGCCACCACTCCTTGATTTCCTCCTAAACTCACTCCTATTCACCCATTTGAAAGTGTTGACTAGCTCAACATCCCCCTTCCTCTCTTGGCCAACCATTTAAAAAGAAAAGACCAAGTCTTCTCCACTTTTTAAGGCTCCCAATCGGTTCCAACATTACACCTTATGACACATGGAAGCAAAAAGAATAAATAAATATAAGACAACAAAATACCGACAGCAAGAATCAAACCTGCTCCCCCTTTGCTTTCCTTTGAGACGCTAACTCCCCCTACACCCTAGGTGTTGCCTTCTCACTCCACCACTTCCTTTCTTGTGCCTTAAACCCCACATAAAATCTCTTAAGGCCTGATGCCACTAGCTCTCCTTTAAAGCCTTAAACCCAAACTTTTTACTAAGGCTCCTACCTAACCCCAAGGTTTCTCGAAGCCCCCAAACACATTCAAACAACATCCAAAGCATACTAGCACATAGAAATAAATTAAAATGCGAGACCCCTAAATTTTGAAAGTTACATTACCAAATTATATTAGTTCAGTAGCTACATTTATCATTTATGATGTAATATATTAGTTTGTTCTTAAAAAAAAGAAGCTTAGAGCATTTAAATTCCAATTGTTGAAGAAAAAGCTCATATTAAAGTATTATCAAATTTTAAGTGATAAAAATACTCTTTATTATAGAGTAATTATCAATAGTGGTATTATTAGTTTTCATTCGATGTAAATATTCATATTTAGTTCATTGCTTCTAGTTAGGTAATTTCTCAAGTTAGTCTCAATTCTAACCTTCTAATTCAGCCTGTATCCACACCCTTAACCTTAGCCCCGTTACAACCCTGATAAAGACCCTTTGACCTGTGTATCATCTCATTTACAGTGGTGGAGATTTGATTTTCAGGCAAGCCTATGGGATTAATTTTTCAAGTTTGACTTATGAGTGCTTATTCTTGAACCTTAAACACTTTGAGTGATTTGATTGAACCTTCAGTGAGGATGTCAATCCTTGTCGATTTTGAATTAAAGGTAATTATTCAGATAAGGGAAGACATCTATGTTTTCGTACTACAAAGGTATGACTTATCGTGATTGAATCTTTAGGACTTTTTGTGTTGAATTATCTATGTATAAATTATCTATGAATTATGATGAGACATTTTTTATAGGAATTATGAATTATGGAAAGTTCATTTTAATTGTAAGTTGAGAATTTCGCTTCAGGACAAGCAAAAGCTTAAGTGTGGGGGTATTTGATAAACCGTAAAAGTAACATATTTTAATCCCACATTTAGTATGCTTTTGGATGATTTATCCCTGATTTATGTAAAAAGGTGCTCTTCATCCTTTCTTTTCATGTCTTATACTCAAGAAAGCACCTAAGGATAAAAAGAATGTAAAACGAGCTTAAAACGGACCAAATTGGGCCAACCCAAGAAATCGACACGGCCTGGACTTCAAGCCACACGGTCGTGCCTTGTCAAATTACTTCACACAGCCATGCCATGATTTGCACGGCCGTGTCCCAATCGACAGAATCGAGACATGACTTGTAGACGATTTACACGGGCGTGTACCAAGGCCGTGCCCCGCCATGGGAATGAGCAATTTCACTCGGATTTGGATGTTTGAAGCCAAAGAAACATACTTCTAAGTCCACTTAAACACCTTAATAGTAATCCTACTTAACGGAGGTACTTAGGAGCCAAGTAAAGCATCTAAGGAGTCTATATAAACAACCTAATGAAGCCAATCTAAAGGAGGAAATTTTAGGCAGAGTTTTCTGCCAGAGCTTTTATTCAGGGAATTACTCGAACATAGCCAGTTGATCCATCTCAAGAAGCCGGAGTTCTACTCAACAAAGGATCTCCTCTTAAATTTCTTCAGGGGGTTTTAGGGATTTCTAATGTTTTGTTTTATCTTTTCTCTTGAGATGCTTTCTTATTTTGTTATGAACTAAACCCTTTAGATACCTGAAGGGGATGAAACCTATGATGGATTTTGTTATTTGACTTCTAAATTATATGATAAGTTCTTAGTTTGTTCTTAATTATGTTGCTTAATTTAATCTGATGTGCTTAGGTGGAGGAGGAATAGGCCCTGCCTAATAGTAGATCTAGCATAATTAAGTGGAGTTGATCTCACGCCTAGAGATAAGGTGATGAGATTTTGACGGATTAGGGTGAAACCTAATATGGGAGTCCATTGATTGATTTACTGCTTCCTTAGGGGGTTGTTATAAGAGAACGAGAGTTCCACTATTTAACCTAAGGTTAGACGTTATTCGCCTTGAGAGAGGGTTTAATATAGGTTAGGGAATCTCACGGATCAAGCTAAGTAAAGAAGTCATATGGATTAAAAGTTAAATAACAAAAGAAGTCATGGGTGGATTCTTCCTGATGGTATCGTCTAAAATCAACTGAATTTTTCCACAGTCTATTCCCAAAGTCTCATTCTTTTGTCTTTCCATCTAGTTTAGTTTTCATTAGTTTAATAAACCAATCACTCCATATTTTAGGCTAAATAATAGAAAGAAAGTGAGTAGTAGTGCTTTTAGGTTCCTTTGGGTTCGATAAATAATCTTGCCTAAACTATACCATTGTTCGATAGGTGCACTTGCCTCAATCATTGTCATAGTTAGTCTACTAGTTCGATCATTCTTTATAAATATTAAAACTTGACTGTTTCACATGATCACTATCATATCTTAGTAAACTATAAGCAAATAATAAACAATAAACATTAGTATTATATCAACTAGCCAAATCAAAACAAACATTAATCATTTGTACATTTAATATGCTTGCAACTCAAATATTATCACATTTACAATAGCAATACAACATAAATGTTCAAATTCACATATACTCATAAACACATATAAACTTATCTTTTACCATGTCCAAAACATATATTCATTATAAACATATACTTACCTTGTTTTCATATATATATATATATATATATCACAAAGCACATACCTGAATCTTTTAGTTTGTTTTCACATCTGATCTCATCTCGTTAATGCCTGTTGAACCATTCAGAATTAATAAGGATACTTGCATAGTCGGAAGGCTCGTACAATGCCAACGTCCCAGATGTGGTCTTACATGTAATCACATATCAATGCCACTATCTCAGACAAGGTCTTACACTAATCAAATATGATGCCAATGTCCCAGACATTGTCTTACACGTAAGCACAGTCGATTCCAATGTCCTAGACGTTGTCTTACATGAAATCATATATCGGAATCCTATGTCATGACATATGTATCCTAACTATTCCTAAGGTTCGTACGGGACATTCAGAAGTTGTATCTCGATCATTTCAGGCTCGTAAATATTGCTTCCATGCTCAATTCATTATAGCATATTAATTTACACAATAACAATTCAATTCGACAATATTAAATTAGATACGATAGAATTTAACAACATTATTTACTTATGAACTTATCTTAGATAACGACGAATGAAATCGACTACTCAAATACTTTTGACTTCCCACGATCTAATTCCATTTTCTTTCATTCTTGATCTAAATAAATTCAAATTTAACTAATTTAATCACACATTCATTTAATTTAATCCACACACACATAATTAGTCCTTTTTACACATTAGCCCTTATAATTTCACACTTTTACGATTTAGTCCTTATTTCACCAAATACAAACATTCAAAATTTAACCACATTATAGCTTGGCCGATGATAAACCATAATATACACATATTTAATCCCACATTTAGCATGTTTTTGGATGATTTATCCCTTCAATTATGGAAATAGGTGCTCTTAATCCTTTTTTTTTTCATGTTTTATACTTAGGAGAGCACTGAAGGATGAAAAGAATGAGAAACGGGTCGAAATTAGAGAAAATGGGCCAAATTACGAAATCAACACGTCCTGAGACTAAACCACACTGCCATGCCTCCTTCACAGACTCGAACACGGCCTGGCCTCGACTTACATGAGCGTGTGCCATGGGAGTGTCCGTGACGCAGTAAAGAAAAGTTTCATTCAAATTAGGGTACTTAGAGGCAAAGAAAGGCAATCCAAAAGGCTATATAAACACCCTAGAGGCCAAGCATCAAGGAGGCGTTCAGCTAGGCCAAGGAGCCAAGCCAGAGGGCCAGAGTTGTGGGATTAACTCAAAGAAAGCCAGTTGATTCATCTCAAGAAGTCAGAATCATATTTAAGAATGAGGATCTTCCTTCAAGGGTTTTAGGGTTTTCTTTATGTTTTGTTTTATATTTTCTTCTGAGATGTTTTCTTTTATAATTATGAACTAAACCCCTAAAATACCTAAGGGAGATGAAACCTAAGACGGATCTTGTTATTGTTTTCTAAGTTGTATGATAAATACTTGATTTGTTCTTAATTATGTGTTCTTAATCCATGCATTAATATTTAAGGATATTGATTCAAGTATTGATATGCTTAGGCAGTGGAGCAAAAGTCCTTGTTTAAGAGTAGATCTAGCATAGTTAGGTGGAGTTGATCGCAACCCTATAAATAGGATGACAAAAATCTGCCAAATTAGGGTTAAACCTAATATGAGAGTCCATAGATCGAGTTAATGCAATCTTATGGGTTTTAATTAGAAATAAATTTAAATTAATCAACCTAGGGTTAGACGTTAGTAGCCTCGAAAGAGGTATTAATATAAATTAGGGAATCCTATAGATCAAGTCAAGTGAATAAATTGTCTGGTTCAGAGTTAAATAACAAGTGAAGTCTAGGTGGATTCTTCCTCGGGTATTGTCTTAATCAATTGGTTTTCCCACAAGTATTTCCCCAATTCATTCTCTTTGTCTTAGCATCTTTAGCTTAGTAGTTAGTTAATTTTAGATTAAACAACAACTTCTTTAATTTTTTAGGTTAAATAATTAAAAAAAGTTAGTATTAGTACTTTATGTTCCTTTGGGTTCTACAATCCGGTCTTGCCATTAAACTATACTATTATTCAATAGATGTGCTTTCCTCCATCGTTGTCTTAGTTAGTTTCCAGGTTCGATCATTCTTTTTATAAATTTTTAAGTCTTTGACATACGATCAAGTGTTTGGCGCTATTGCCGGGGAACTGAAATATTAACAAAGCTCAATTTTTATTATTTTAGCCATATTCTATTTTATATTATTTTTTGTAATTAAATTTTATTTTTTTACGTTTACAATTTTCTTTTTCTTTTATCTTTTCCTGGCAAGTACCTCTAGTTTATGACTAGAAGGAACCCGACAGGACATCTACTTTACGACAATGAAATTGAAAGCACATCTCACAGAAATCATAGATAAATGAGGCAAAGCTTAAACTACATACAAGAAGAGCAAGAAGACGAAATTAATACTAACGAAGTAATAGCTGAGAACAATCCGATACTTCCAAAGGTGGCTGAAAATCGTGCTCCTCGAACTATGTATGATTATTCTAAACCTAATTTAACAAGAGCTGGATCAAGTATTGTTAGGCCTGCTATAGCTGCTAATAATTTTGTACTAAAACCTAACACTATTCAAATGATTCAACAATTTGTTCATTTTGATGGTTTGCAGGACGAAGACCCAAATGCTCATTTACGAAATTTTCTAGAATTCCGTGATACCTTCAAAATAAATGGCATTTATAAAGATGCCATTCATCTTTGGTTATTTCCCTTTTCATTGAGGAATAAAGCCAAACAGTTGTTGAATTATCTTCCACGAGGATCAATCACTACATGGGATCAAATGACCGAAAATTTTTATTAAAATATTTTTCGCTGGCCAAAACGGTCAAATTAAGGAATGATATCTCTTCTTTTATGCAGATGGATTTCGAAACACTATATGATGCATGGGAAACATACAAAGATCTATTGAGAAGGTGCCCGCACCATGGATTACCCTTGTGGCTACAAGTCCAAACTTTTTACAATGATGTGAACCTTTCAACAAGACAACTGATTGGTTCAGTAGCCAGCAGAACCCTGAATAACAAAACTCCTGAGGCAGCCTATGAATTTATAGAGGAGATGTCACTGAACAACTATCAGTGGCAAGTTACAAGGACAAGGCACACAAAAACAGCAGGAGTTTTCAACCTCGAGAAAGTCACCATGCCATCAAATCAGGTAGAGATGTTAAATAAAAATATGATGGTTTATGTGGTTCTTTGCAGGTACATCCAGTTATGCAATGTGACTCATATCTAGGAGGTGTGGCGAATCCTAAGTACCCACCCTACAATCCTGGCTTGGAAAGCGAACATATGAACTATATGGGTAATAATTTCAAATCTCAAAATAACCCTTATAGTAATACCTATAATCCAAGTTGGAGGAACCATCCTAATTTCTCATGGGGTGGTCAAGGAAATCAAAGACAAGAACCCCCTTCAAACTTCCAACAACAGCCCTACTCAGAAGAAAAGAAGCCAAACCTTGAGGAGATGCTAACAAAATTCATTGCAGTGTCGAAAACATGTTTCCAAAACACTTAGGCAACGCTTAAAAATCAACAAGCATCGATTAAAGGAATCGAGAACCAGTTAGGGCAACTCGCTAAGTTGATCTCCGAACGACCACAAGGTAGCTTGCCAAGTAACACTGAGACTAACCCAAAAGAGAAAATTCAAGCCATAACAGCTCATGATAGTGAAGGAATAGTAGAATCTGAACCTGAGCCAAAGTAAGAACCTATGGTAAGTGAAGGAAAGGTTGAGGTAAACCAAGAAAAGCCAAAATCGGTAATTAAAGAATACCAACATCGAATACCATACCCCAATGCGATTAAGAAAGATGACACAGACGAACAGTTCGGTAAGTTTCTTAAACTTTTAAAGAAATTACATATTAACTTACGTTTCTTGAAGCTCTTTCGCAGATGCCAGATTCAAAGAAATTTTTAAAAGAGCTTTTGACATATAAGCAGAAGTTAGACGAGGAGTCGCATGTGGAATTTAACGCAGTGTGATCAGCAATGTTACAAAACAAACTACCACGAAAATTAAAAGATCTAGGGAGTTTTACAATTCCATGTTTAATTGGTAGTTTATCTATTGATAATGCTTTAGCTGATATAGGGGCAAGCATCAATGTTATGCGTTCTAAAATGTTTAAACAACTAGGTCTAAGGAAATCCATGAAAACTAGGATGAGTATTCAACTAGTTGATAAGACTATTCAAATTCCTAGGGATATAGTAGAAGATGTACTAGTTAAAATTGACAAATTCAAATTCCTAGTAGACTTTGTTGTTTTAGATATGGATGAAGACAATAGTATCCCCTTAATTTTTGGAAGACCCTTTTTAGTAACCGCCAAATCTAAAATTAATGTTAGTACAGGTGAACTCATACTTTGTGTAGGTGACAAATCAATCAATTTTCAAGCTCTCGACTCAGCTAGGACATCGAGTGATAAAGGTGAGAACATAAATTCCATTGATAATCATTCGGTTAAACATTCTTTCCAGGAAGCACCACGGAACTATACCACTGAGCCTGATCCCATACCTCATACCAACAAAGAAATATCTCATGAGGAACGATGACTTCAGATCGATGAGCTAGATGAGTGGCAGATACATTTCAAGGAGAAGCTAGGAATACGCGAATCAAAACCAAAGGAACCCCTAGACGAGCTTGAAAAACATCAAATCACTTCAAAATAGGATATCAGGTACTGTTAGATAAAACTGACCCGCAAATCACCATATCAAACCTGAATACAAATGAAGGAATCACTTTTAAAGTAATCAATATTTTCCCTTACGAAACAGTCGAGTAAATAATTCTACATTTGGTACTTTTAAAGTAAACACTACTCGACTAAAACTATATAATGATAACATGAGAAAGGATATTTCACTCCTTAAACCACCATGAATGTGCGAGTGAGAGGTAAGTCTAGCTTAAGACTTTAAACGAGCACTTCTTGGGAGGCAACCCGAGCAGTAACCCCATTTATCTTTATCTTCTTTCTTTTAGCACCTAACTGCAAACTAACCAAGTTAATGAAGAGTAAATTTTTGCACCAGACGGCCTTCACATGGCTGTGTGGACACTACGAATTCTAGTACAGGCATGGCAGAGATAGTACGAAAAAGGATGGAAATATATCTTCAAGCCATGGGCTCCGACTACACACCACACCGTGGGATGCGGCCGTGTTCGACACTATTTTAGCAACACGGGCGTGGCAACCTGAATAACAGGCATAGGAGAAATGAGTGACCCACCGCAGGGCCACGCGATACGACCGTGTGATGCTACATGCCCATGCCATACGGTCGTGGGGATGTATCAGAGCTGAAAATTTTATTTAAACCACTTACTCCCCTTCTCACCCACTCCCCATCCTCTTCTTCCATATCTTTTTAGGTTTTTCCCTTTCATTTTCCTCCTTCTTCATCTTACAAACTCTTGATCTTCACCCCATCCATGTCGAAGAAGCAGAAAGATCCTAGCACAGTCTCCCTGTGCAAAACCAATTTAAATAAGTTCATGTTGACCGCTTTATTAACTCGACAGGAAAAGGACCTTGAGTCCATATAACCTCTATTTTTCTTTTCTCGTCTCTTTTAATTTCCTCATCTTTATCTCTGTTGTAATAAATCTATATTACTATATTTTGATTTTGTTTATTTAGGTTGTTCAAGCTGCTTGGGAATCACACCAACACGACCCTAGTAACCACTGCACCAATGCCTCCTCCTCGTTCTCAAGGAATACATCCAAAATTTTAGGAAGTTCACTTCTTTCCCTCTCTTTTGATATATTTCTACATTGAGCGCAATGTACATCTTAAGTGTGGGGGTGAAAATTATTTGAAAAGTGCCTAACTTTTTGCATTATTCTCAAATCCCTGAATGATATCTTGTCTTAAAGTAATTTTCTCATATCACTAATTAGAATGAAATTCCTTTTGATTTATGATTTTTGTTGATATGTTTTAGATTAAGTCATAGTTAATTGTGCAATGATGAATTAAACTTTAGGAGACTAGAGAATCAAGCATGATGAGTCTATTTTCAAAACTAAAATTTTGTTAGGTTGTTTACCTGAATCTAATTATTACCTTGAAGTTTGAAATTTACAAGATTGTCATCAAAAACCCATAATTTTTGTGAGATTTTGAACCTTTTAGAGCATACATTCTTTTCGTGCTCACTTTATTATGAATGTGTCAACATTGATTTGTTATTCTAGAACTTGCTTCAATTATACATGTCGAGACCACACCTTTGATTTGATATACAGAAATGATAAAGGCACTTAGGATTTAACCCACTTACTCCACTAAAAGCCTGCCTTCACAATTAACCCCTAGTGAACCCCTTTGATCCTAACAACCCTTTTATTGACTCACCCACTAATATTAACCCAAAACCGATATTGTATTTGTGATCGCCAATCCTTTTGACTACCCTTCAATCGAGACTTAATTTGATTAGTTTTCTAATTATTTTATTTCAATAGTTGAAATTTTCTTATATTATGTACTTATTTTGATTTGTTCTTAAAAAGAAAAAAAATCAAAGTATATTCATTATTAGTTACTTGATTAAGTGAGCTTATATATTTAAATTCAACATCTTGAAGAAAAAGCTCGTATTATTAGTATTTCAAGTTTTCAATTGATGTAATTATTCAAGACTAGTTCATTTTTCTAGTTAGGTAAATTGTCAATTCAATCTTGATATTAACCCTTCTAATTCAGCCTTTATGTAACACCCCTTACCCGAAACCTTTGCAAGAGTCGAGTATGTGGCATTACTAGACTTGACTACTAATCTGGGGCATAAAAATTTAAAGATGTCCAACTGCATCATGCTGACTAAATTGACCATAACTCGAGTTACAAAACTTGAAATTTAGATCCGTAAATTTTTCTTGAAACTAGACTCATATAAATTTTTACCATAATTTTTCCAGAATTTTTCATGTGGCCAATTAGTACAGTTTATTCATCAAAGTTACCCCTATTTCACTGTTTGAGAATTCTGACCTATCTTTACAAAAACTCAGTTATTTCATTGTACAAAATTTCAATAATGTTCTTGTTTATTCAAATCAAAAATAGACTCATTAAGGATTCTAAACATATAAACTATGCTCCATAATTATTTTTGTACAATTTTTGACAATTTTTCCAAGACAGAACAGGGACTCACGAATTCATTCAGGACAAGTCTCACTAAAACTTAAATATCTCATAATATATAATTCCTTTGCCTACTCTGTTTCTTTCATATAAAAATAGACACAATAAGATTTAATTCTATAATTTATTCACTTTCTAATTCAATTTATCCTATTTTTGGTGATTTTTCAAAATCACATCTCTGCTGCTAACTAAAAACTATTTCATTGCAAAATATGATTTACTAGTTTATAATCGAACATACCCACATACAACTCATACTGTCCATGCATTTTAAATCCTTTATGCAAATTAACTTATACCTAAAACATTCACATAATATCCTAATTCAAAGGTTCATTTCGTAAACATACACTTCCTTACCAAAAACGATTAAACTTCGACTAAAAATGCACGAACATTACCAACATAAACCGACATTGTATCAAAAGCACAAAAGCATACTTAACTAAACTTTAGCCATATTCGCATGGCTATTATATACATGAACCAAAAGTTTTCATCAAACAAAGACAAAGTCTTTCCTATACATGCCTTCATTCGAAAACCAAAATGAAAGAGTACCAAAATAGTTTGATAGTGTGGACGACTTTCCGAACGATCCCGACGAGCTTGTAGCTTGTACCTAATCTATAAAACAGAGGAAACATTTCACACAAATAAGCTTACTAGCTTAGTAAGTTCTAAATTCATAAAAAAAATAACATTCAAATATTTAAATTACAATAATTCAACTTGTACTTTGTACTCACATTTGCTTTCAAGCTTCCAATTTCATACCTATATAACGTATGAATTCATAGAACAATTTCTCTTTAACCGCATGCTTATGATCAAAATATATTTACTCATAATCCAATCTTTCAAAACCCAAAATTTGTCATCATGTATCCATAGGTACAAACATTCATATACTTAAAGTTAAATTTTATAATATAGCATCAAATACACAACAATCCATGTGGCGAATATACCTAGTCTTATATCCACATATTAGAAAACCAAAGCCACAATATTCATATCATTCATTAGTAAAACCGAGAATACATATTATAACCACATATATGTGTATAAATTTCATTTGTAACACATACAATTTGTAATAAATAATGAATTACTTACTTACCTTATTTTAAAATGTGTAAGAAGTAAATTCCTACTTTACATGCTTACGAGCCATTAACTCGATAAATTAGCTTTAATTAGCCTTGAACACAATTTTGGTTTCTCTTTTGTAAAATACTTCACTGCTAGGCTTAAAAGCATCAAGCTTGCTAGGCGTAAAGCCCGATTAGTAACACCGTAAAAGCCCACAAGGCACGCTAGGCGTAAAAGCCCGATTAGTAACACCGTAACACAAGCACAAGGCTGGGCGCTAGGCGTAAAAGCCCGAGTCATGTCAATGTAGTTAAACATCCCCAACACACTTCATAACTATTATATACACATGTCCAATTCAATTGGGCTCGATCACATTAAACCAACAAAACCATTATATCATAATACAATCCAACAATTCCCATCACACAACCAACTTTAATTATCAACCTAGTATGCCTATATACATTCGCCATGATATAAATGGGTACTAAAATTCATTAATTTACTATTTAAGATAACCATAATTAATTCCTTGAGATATTTTAGCTAAAGGACTTACCTCGGTTGTCGATAGTCCGTATGAATCGGCTATTCAAGAACCTTCGTCTTTCCCGGTCTAATTCCATTTTTCTTTGCTCTTGATCTAACACATTAAAATTTAGCTCATTTAATTGCATTTCATCTCAATTTAGTCCCAAAACACACAAATGGGCAATTTACCATTTTGCCCTAATGTTGCCCATTTTACAAATTGGTCCTATTTACACAAAACTCAAAATATTCAAAATTCCTTAACACCATAGCTAGGCCGAATCTTCCCCATAGCTATGTGTGTCCATGCATTCCATTTATTTCATGTTTTAGTCCTTCTAGAATTTTATTTTTTTCAAATAAATCCCTAACATCCAATTTCATCACAACTTCTAATTCTAAAGATGATGATTTAACACATACTAATTATAATCTACTATCAAACATTTCATGCCATGCATATACAACCATAGCCGAATTTCAATGCGCCAAAATCTCAAAAATTTCCACATGGGTTGTATAGCATTCAATGCAACCATTCCAAAAATGTAAAAATTATCAAAAACTAAGCAAAATACATACCCCTAATTAAGCTCCAAGTTGTCAAATTTCAAGCTTCAACAATGGAGTTTTCTTCCTCCAACTTTCGCCAAGAAGATGAACAAGGTATGTTCTCTTTCTTCCCACTTGTTTTTATTATTTTATGTTGTATCTAACATTAATTAACAAATATACTAATATAACTTTATATTAAAATTTAAACTAACATAAAATTTGTAATTGGAGTGGCCCATTGCCGTTCCTTATTATTGATTTTGGGCTAATTTCCCTTTTAGTACATCCACTTAAAAAGCCACAATCAATTTAGTACCTTTCACTTTAGCATGCAACTTTTGCGCTTTTCTCGATTAAATCCTTTTCATCAAATTAAGCACTTAAACGACTAAATTTTTCTACGAAACTTTCACACTCACTAAATTGCACATAATAAATGCAAAATATAATATTTAAATATTTCTCGGACTCAGATTCGTGGTCCCGAAACCATCGTTCCGATTAGGGTCAAAATTGGTCTGTTACACTTTATCCATACCTTAACCTAAGCCCTGTTACAACCCTTTAAAGACCTTTTGATTTGTGTATCTTTTCATTTTATAGTGGTGGAGATCTGATTTTCACTAAAGCCTATGGGATTAACTTTTCATGTTTGACTGATGAGTGCTTTATTTTGAACCTTAAACTCCTTGAGTGATTTCAGTAAATCTTTAGTGAAGTTGTCAATCCGTGTCAGTTTGAATCAAAGCTAATTATTTAGGTAAGGGGAAACACCCATATTTTCGTGCTAAAAACTATGACTTTGATTGTTGGAATCTTCAGGACTCTTTGAGTTAAATTTTCCATGTATAAATTATATATGAATTATGATGAAACATTATCAGTTAATATTATGAATTGAGGAAGTACGTTTTAATTGTGAGTCGAGAATTTTGCTTGAGGACAAGCAAAAGCTTAAGTTTGGGGGTATTTGATAAATCATAATATACACATATTTTAATCCCACATTTAGCATGTTTTTGGATGATTTATCCATTCAATTATGAAAATAGGTGTTCTTAATCCTTTGTTTTCATGTTTTATACTTAGAAGAGCATCGGAGGATGAAAAGAACGAGAAACGAGCCAAAAATAGAGAAAATGGGCCAAATTATGAAATCGACACAGCCTGGGCCTAAACCAAACGGCCGTGCCTCCTTCACAGACTCGAACATGGCCTGGCCTCGACTAACATGGGCGTGTGCCATGGGCATGTCCCTGAAGTAGAAAAGAAGAGTTTCATTTAGATTAGGGTACTTATAGGCAAAGAAAGCCAATCCACAAGCCTATATAAACACCCTAGAGGCCAACCTTCAAGGGGATGTTCAGCTAGGCCAATGAGCCAAGCCAGAGGGCCATGATTGTAGGATTAACTCAAAGAAAGCCAGTTGAATCATCTCAAGAAGCCAGAATCATGCTCAAGACTGAGGATCTCTCCTTCAATTCCTTCAGGGGATTTTAGGGTTTTCTTTATATTTTGTTTTATATTTTTTTCTGAGGTGTTTTGTTTTATAATTATGAACTAAACCCCTCAAAAACCTGAATGGGATGAAACCTATGAAGGATCTTGTTATTATTTTCTAAGCTGTATGATAAATACATGGTTTGTTCTTAATTATGTGTTCTTAATTCTTGCTTTGATATTTCAGGATATTGATTCAAGTATTCATGTGCTTAGGCAGTGGAGCAAAAGTCCCTATTTAAGAGTAGATCTAGAATAGTTAAGCGGAGTTGATCGCAACCCTAGAAATAGGATGATGAAAATCTGCCGGATTAGGGTCAAACCTAATATGGGAGTCCATAGATCAAGTTAATGCAATCTTAGGGGTTTTAATGAGAAAGAAATTTCAATTAATCAACCTAGGGTTAGACGTTAGTAGCCTCAAAAAAGGTATTAATATAAATTAGGGAATCCTACGGATCAAGTCAAGTGAATAAGTAGTCTAGTTTAGAGTTAATTAACAAGTGAAGCCTAGGTGGATTCTTCCTCGGGTATTGTCTTCATCAATTGGTTTTCCCACAAGTATTTCCCCAATTCATTCGGTCTTAGCATCTTTAGCTTAGTAGTTAGTTTATTTTAGATTAAACAACAACTTCTTTAATTTTTTTAGGTTAAATAATAAAAAGAAAGTTAGTATTAGTACTTTTGGTTCCTTTGGGTTCAAAAATCCATTCTTGCCATTAAACTATACTATTATTGTAACATACCAAACCCAGCCTAGAAGTTAGGCCCAAATCTGACGTGTCACATTGGGGTGCTTTTCGAGAAACCATGGTTCCATTTGGAAACCTTTCTTGATATTAAAAACTAATGTCCCGGTTTGTATTTGTTTATTATTAATCGATAATTATTAAAAAGTTATTACCTAAAAACAAACTTTGTTTATTTCAGAAACTTAATTAAAATGACTAACTTATGAAAACGCGATGTTTACAACCTATTTGCGAAAGCGTAGTATTTTGAAAGCAGATATTGTTTTGGAAAACCGTGATACAAAGTTTAGCAGATTTAAAACATAATAAAAAAAATCCAAAACTAAAACTAGAATTTAAGAGAGGCCTTATTACAAAATATTAACCCAAGTTAAAAATAAGTGAGGTACTAGAGTCCAAAACTGCTCATAGTGTGGCCACCTTCGAGTCCTCCAGCACGTCGAACCGCTTACTGAGGATTACCTAAGAAAAAAAAATATTAAAAAGAGGGTGTGAGTTTACGAAAACTCAATGTGCATAACCCTCATCAATAAGAACATGAATCACAATAGTTTGGGTTGAAGCCCAATTCAATAACGGTGGCAATTGGGCCTTAGCCCATAAAAGCCTTAGTTGGGCCTTAACCCAAAAATGTCACAAATCATATTTATTTGGGCCTGAGCCCATCTCAACTAAAACCACATATGCAATGCATTAATGCCCATACCAACCCTGCACTCCTGTGGGGACTTAATCGACCCACCCATCCCTACACTCCATATGTAGCATCGGTTGCGGCATTAACTTATCAGTGCAGCATAGGTGCTCGGTGGCTAAAAGCCTTCGGTGGATCCGCAGTCGTCAAGCGACCATGCGATCCTATCTGCACTTCCCCTTTCGAATAATCCCATTCCCATGGAACATAATAACACATGAATGCAACATACAATAATAATCATACGATAACAATCATAAATCACATACAAGAATAACCATATAACATGTAGGGGCATTTTCGTCATTTTTGCCCTCTAAGGGCATATCGGTCATTTTACCCATCGAGGGTATTTTCGTAATTTACCTACCAAAGGTATTTTTGTAATTTACCTACCAAGGGTATTTTCATAATTTACCTATCAAGGGTATTTTTGTAAGTTACCTACCAAGGGTATTTTTGTAATTTACCTACCAAGGGTATTGTCGTAATTTACCTACCAAGGGTATTTTCGTAATTTTACACCTGCAATGTCCTTTTTGAAGGCCCAAAGTTGCCCTGAGCGACTTGACTACCATTTCTGGTCTTATCAGACTATTGGGCCTAAACTCGATTTAGGCCCATTCGGGCCCACGCGCTTTTGTGGCCCACCTAGCACAAATCTAGCCACGTATATAAAATTCACCTAGTCTAGTTCACTATATACTACACCATCATACATTTTATTCAATTAGGCCCACGGGCCCATTGGGCCCACTTCACCATCGTGACCCAACAGCCTCAACCCATAAGAACACTACTGATGGCCTCAACTATCGCGTCGAAGCCCCCACACGTGTGCTTGCACGCCCATGTGGCTACTATTGCCGTGACCAGCACTTCAGCATTTGCTGCTCTACAACTAGAGTAGAGAGATAGTTGCACACCTGATAGGAATTCTCAAGCTGCTAAACCGCGCTCCCAAAGCTCCTATGCCCAACGCCCACCAAGGTATCTTTTCTCTCCTCCTAGAATGCTCTTTATATAGCTAGCTTCTCACCTTCCTTCTTTATATCTTTTTGATATGGTATCCTTCGGCTAGCAGAGTTTAAATCTAACTCAAACTCTTGCCGCCCCATCTTAGCAAAATAAATACTCCCTTGCTTCTCATGAGATTCAAACTCAGGCTCCCTTGTAACATAACCCACGATGCTAGCCACTTTACCAACTAGCTCCTTGTTTCTAAAATCATGTGCAACTAAATATAAGTCCTTTGGCCAAATTCAAAAATCCATTTAAAAAGAAAACTAAAATGCAAGCACCAAGACTTGAACCTTGGACCTCCTTCCTTCCTTGTGGCGTCACCCCCTTGCCTCTTATGTGGCGTCACTTTGCCACTACACCATACACTCCACTTGTCATTTTTCCCCACATTTTATTCTTAAAGCTTACCTACCAACTCTCAGGGTTTTTTTCACCTACAACCAAAATTTTTCCTATGGCCTAGCTTTAACCCGAGACTTCATAAAACCCTCCTAACCTTCCAAAATCACTCACCTAATTGGTTCAAATTACGTTAGTACCATTCTCTTGTTCTCAAAAATTTTAAACCCTACTACCCCCAAGGCCCACTAGGCCCAATCCTACTAGACCCAGTTCCAGGATGTTACAAATCTAAAGAAATCAAACATTAACATTATTTATAAGAAAAATCTTATTATTATTTGATTTATAAGATAAATATTTGTTCTTATTCTTAATTGCGAGTTCTTATTCTTGTTTTGATAACTCAGGTTATTGATTCAAGTCGAATGTGCTTATTTAGAGGAGCAAAAGTCCCTGTTTAAGAGTAGATCAACACAATTAAGTGGAGTTGAATGCAATATTAGATATAGGATGACGTAAATCTATGGATTAGAATCAAATCTAATAAGGGAATCCATAGATCGAGTTAATGCGACAATAGGGGTTTTAATTAGAAAGAGATTTCAATTAATCAACCTAGAGTTAGTTATTTTTTCTTGAAAGAGATATTAACATAAATCATGGATTTCTACAGATTAAGTCAAGTGAATAAATCGTATGAATCAAAAGTAATAAGTGAAGTCTAGGTGGATTCTTCACTGGGTATTGCCTCTTTCATATAATTGTCTAAAAGTATTTTCCCATTTCATTCTCTGTCGCGCTTTTAATTAGTTTTAGTTTAAAAGAAACCACTCCAAATCTTAGGCTAGATAATAAGAAGATGGTAATTAATAGTACTCTTGGTCCTTATGGATACGATACTTCTGGTCTTACCATAACTATACTATTAAGCAATAGGTGCGCTTGCCTTTATTGTGATCATAGTTAGTTAGAGACACATCAAAAATGTCTATCGATTTAGAAGTCTATGGATTCGGGAATTTTCCAGCTATTGAAAGGAGTGGGAAAATTATATATTAATAGAACTTATGATTATATAGCATGTTAGTGTTAGGTTGAACGGTCGGTGTGTATAAACCCCGGGTTATGGCCATTACAGAAAGTTCGATTCCTCCCAAAACCAAGAAAGAGAATTATCTGCAAGCTAATGAATGAACTAAAAAACCCCCCACAGAGACGAAACTTCAGTATCACAATACCATATTTTTCCTCAATTCCTCTACCAACCGCATCACTAAGTTCTCTTGAAAAGTCATATCTGATCAATGAAAAAGACAAAGACCTCATAAGTAATAGTTGTGAGATGCAATTTTCAAAATTCTCTCAAAACACAATTGTTGAATATCGAGTAAAAAACTTGTGTGGGCATATGGTTTCATCAATCACCAATAATTACGACCTGCTATAAGAGTTTTGGATCATTGAAGCTGGACAGAGGGTAAATTCAAGGAAAGAGACAACTACGGACGAGTAGAATGGCATAATGTGTGTTGTACTAACATAGATAGAAATAAATTACAAGAAGCCCATTAGTGCAAATTTATTGACCTGAAGGATGAGTCCGATAAAATAACCTAACTTGTTCTACTAATTGATCATTACAAACATTACTTGTAACATCCTGAATTAATGGGCCGATGCATTTAATGTGTGTGGCTGTGCTTGTTATGCTTGATAGAATGTTTTAGGGGTCCATAATGGGCTCAAAGTTAGACCGAGGCCTTAGTCGAATTTTCTATTTGGACACTCTAGTGGAAAGTAAGTTAGGACAAGGCTTAAAAGACATTACCTGTGAATTAAGACAAAAAAATGGGCTTGTGGCCCAGTGGTCAGTGGCGATATGCAGGGACCAGGAGTGGCGTGTCAAGCTGTAAAGGAGGTCCAAGGTTCGCATCGCATAAAGCTCAATTTTGTTTAATTAAATTTAGCTAAGTTTTGCATTTAAGTGGGTAGAGTGGGACGGCAATAAGGCTTGGAAATAGTAGGATTTATTTGAGTGGATAATACAGATAATATGATAGATAAAGGGAGGAAGAGGTAGTGTTATCTAGGATTCTTTTGGAGGTATGATCAGATAAAGATAATGGAGGAAAATTAGGTTTTATCTGCTAGTCACAGTGGTGGCCGAATTTCCAACACTAAGGGGATGGGAAATTGGTTCTGATATGATCAAGGGTGCCAAAATTTCCCTTGATTAATAGCTTATTTTAGTTTTAAAAAGGGGCATTTTCGGTTTAAGGCAGTAAGTGCCAAAATTTTTGCTTAAGTAGGGGGATATCTCTTCAATTCGACATTTGACCCTATTCTCTTTTTTCTTTCCTCTCATCCCCACTTCTATGCAAAATTTGAAATTTTCATTATTCTCTTCTCTCATCTTTTCCTCCAAAAGTCGAAACTCATAACCCTTCTCATCTCCATTCTTTTCCTATAATTGCATGATCATTGTTCTTTCCTTTATTCTCCCTTTTGCTGATTTCTTCATAGCCAAATCTTTATAGATCCTGTTACGCTATCTTTCTTTTGATCTTCTTAGTAGCCAAAATCTGTCAAGAGAAGTCGAACCTGTTGGTAAGTGTCGATTTCTTTTGATCTTTTCTCTTTCAGTTTTGGGGGCCATAGCCGATTGGCTAAGGGGTTGAAAGGCCATCATTAATTCAACATTCTATTCACTGATCTTGTGTCTTGTTTGGGCGACATTCCAGGATTTAAAGGAGATCTAACCGCCTAGGTTCCTAGGATAAAAATTGGTAAATTCCCAATCCTATTTCAATTCTCCCAAAGTTGATCCATCGGTTTCCTTTATTTATTGTGCCTTAACCTAATGCCTCATTAAGGAATCATTATAGTATCCTCTGACTAAGGTCATCCATGGACTCGAATGTTAGGAAATCGAAGGAAGAGGTTGGATCTGTGGTCCCAGCCCCAAAGTTCAAGAAACACGTAGTGTCAACAATACGGGATTGGCTGTCGGGTTATGGACCGGCTTCAGGGAAAAACATTAAAAAGTTAGTAGTCGTATCGACTTTTGATAGTGTCAACATAGAAAGTACTATCCTGTCGTTAATCAGGTGTGTAGATCTCTATCACACTAGTTAATCTGTATTATATGTATGTTATGGGCTAAAAGCCAGAAAATGAAGCTATATGAAGAGTCATATTACCCAGAAAGGGTAGGCAAGGGATGCAGGTACGTAATCATAGAAACTTCTCTATGTGTATCGAAGTATGTGAAAGTTGTGATCTGTTTAGATAGTATAATGTTCTGATTCTTGAATGTATGTATGCATGGGATGGGATCGGATGATGAAGGGGAAGAAGGTTGCATGGCGATCGGTGGCTTTGCCACATAGGTCACATAGAGATCGATCTTTATGACAGGCAGCATAGCTATTGAAATGCTACAATGTATTATTAAGGTTGCATGGCGATTGGTGGCTTTGCCACATAGGTCATATAGTGATCGGTCTTTATGACAGACAGCACAGCTGTCGATATGATGTGTAGCGGATGGAGGGTTGATTGTAGAAATCCCCACGGTGTGATGGTTTGTACGAGGGTGTGTAGAGGATGGACTCTTAGGTTTGGGATAGGCCATGTTGCATGTAAATATATATTCTGTTGCCATTGTGTATGGGACCAAGGCCCATAATGTGTTTGTGGGCCTCAAGGCTTTTATGTGTTTTCAGGATTTGCACACTGTGTCTTGGTGACTCACCCTTTTATTTCTCCCAACTGTTCTGATGAGCAGTAGATCGTGGACATGGGAGCCGAGGCGGACTTGAGGGGCCATCAAGTCTTTTATCTTCATAGACCATTTTCAGTTTTTCTATATGTTTCAAATTTGGGATTATTTTTGTAATAAGGCCTCCATAACTTAGGTTATCGAACTATATATTTTTTTTATGTTACATCCTATAAACTTATGTTTTCAAAGTCTTAATTATAAAGTGAAAGGAAAATGGGTTTTTCCAGCATGTTCAACGCAAATGTTAAAGTTTCTTCAAAAAAGTCATAATTAATGATAAATCGGTTAAAATAAACTGAGATTTTCAAAACCCTTCAAAGCAAAGTTTTCAACATTCAACTCCGTAGCATACCAGATTCTGTCATGACATATGGGCCGGGTTTGGGTTGTTACATTTTTTGTATCAGAGCCCAATTCAAAACTCGGGCTATGAAATGGGTCCAGTAGTGATTTGTAAAAGTGATGTAAGTTTGAGAAAAGTTCAGTTGAGATATGGCCTTCGAGTCTACCGGCACCCGATCCACGCAGGTAAGTATCCTAAACTCATTATGTGATATGCATGTTGGGCTTGATGGGTTCTATAGGGACGTAGGCTAGTATGCTAGAGTTTATGGACTTTAGGTTTATTATAAACAATTCTTCAAATCTCATAAGACTTAATTTCTAATTAAACATGTCTGTGAACAAGTCACATGGTTAGGGTGTGGTAACAGGCATACGCATGTCTAGGATTAGATCCAGGGTGAGGTTGGTATTTAAGCGGCCCTAGCGGCTTACCTCCTCTTCACTAGAATCCTATCTGATGCATAGTGACTGTTCACCGTAGCCACGGGGACTTGTTGACGGGCCAAAATTTATAACTAAAACCCGAAAGGGACCAGCCACCCTGTTTCGTAAAATTACTAAAATACCCTAGCTATGTAAAATTATCGAAATACCATTGATTTGTGAAAATTTTCCAAAATACCCTTGGTTTGAAAAATTATCGAAATACCCCCAGATTGCAAAATTACCAAAATACCCCTATATTGTAAAATCACCAAGATACCGTATTTTGGAAAATTACGAGAATACCCCTAGGTAGTGAAATGACAAAAATACCCTTATGTGATGAATGTGAGTTCATGGATGCTACTTGTATGTTGATGTGTGATGGCTGAATGTATTTGGATTCTAGAGCTAGGAAATACAAACCTGAGAACTGAACCTTGTAGATAGAGTTCAAATTCTAAAGAACTACTGTTAAAACTACTCTCCATAAGATTGTTCGTTATTAAGCAGTGGAAGAAATTAATAATTCATAAAATTCTTAATCAGATAAATGCAAATCGGTAGAATGAGCATTAGAGGACATGTTGTGCGTGGCCGAGGTAGTGGTAGGATTGCTGTGTCAGAATCGGTAGGGTCTGGTCACGAGTTGGGGAATGAGGTACTAGTGCCACCAGCTATGAAGGCAAAATTTCAGGATCAGATGACCAGAGATGATGCGGTATATCAGGCGATGTTGAGGGTTTTAGAGAGGGTTGTTGGGGCAGGCATGGGCACAGGAGCCCAAAAATTAGTGTCGGAGTGACTTAGAGCTAATGGGGCAGAAGTGTTTAGGGAATTTTGGGATAGCCCCGAGTACAGTTGAGTATTGGTTGGAGGTGGTCGAACGCATAATGGATGATCTAGATTTCACAGAAGAAGAGAAGCTGAAAGGAGTAGTGTCCCTTTTCCGAGACGAAGCTTATCAATCGTGGCTTATGGTTAAGGATGGTACAGTGGCTGACCGTATCACCTAGGATTACTTTAGAACGGCGTTCTAGAGTAAGTACATTGGAATGAGTTACATGGATGTGCAGCGTAGAGCATTTCTAAATCTAGTTCAGGAAAGTAGGTCGGTAGCGGCATATGAAGCAGAATTCTTACGCTTGAGCCGTTATGCTCGAGGGATAGTGGCCACAAAACATGAACGGTGTGTTTGATTTGAATATGGCTTGAAGGATGATTTACGTGTTTTGATAGCTCCACAAGGGGAGAGGGAATTTGCTATGCTTGTGGAGAAAGCTAAGATAGCTGAGGAGGTAAAGCTAACGGAAAACCGAATCGGGATAAAGATATAAGTGGAAGTAGGAGGAATTTTGGATTGTCATGAGCAGCTGGGCATACTCAAAAAGACCTAGGTCGGATGGGCTGAACCGGATGGAGAGGCTTGCTGCTAACCAGACATGGAGGTGTGTTCGTTGTGATAAATTCCATCTAGGTGAGTGTTGGGTAGGCAGTGGAAAGTGTTTTAGGTGTGGATCTTTGGACCATCAGATTAGAGACTATCCACAGCCACGGAGCGATGTAAGACCCGCATGGCAGGGAAATGCTCAGCCAGGTAGAGGAGGTCAGTAGCCGTAGAGGGGTCGTGGTCCAACTAGAGGTGGTAATAGTTTCGGTTGGGGCCGTGGAGCACCAGGCCGAGGGGCAGGAAACATTGAGGCGAGACAGTCGGGGTTAGTCTATGTTGCCAAACGTCGAGAGCAGGCTGACGCACCGGATGTTATAACCGGAACATTTTTAATACTTGGTTTGCCTTACAATGCATTGATTAACATTGGGTCGACACATTCATATGTTGCTAGTAGTGTGTCTGGAACTTTAAGCTTAGATTCCAAGATTATCCCTAGGGCGATGACTGTAATTAGCCCATTAGGACAATCTATGGTAGTAGATAAAATCTATCGGGAGGTACCCTTAAAAGTTTAGGGAAGAGTTTTCCGGATAGATCTGATGGAATTACCGTGACTTAATACTAGGCATGGACTAGCTGGTGAAGTATCAAGCTAATTTAGATTGTGCAGCCAAGCGTATGGTGTTGAAAACCCCCGAGGGTGGTGAAGTATTGGTGATAGGAGAAAGGGGGAACTATCTGTCGAATGTAGTGACTGCCCCAAGAGCAGAATGGATGGTGAGAAAAGGATGCGAGGTAGTTTTAATGTTTGTTTGGGCTCTAGAAGCCAAGGACCTAACTGTTGGGGACGTTAGGACGGTGAAGGAGTTTCTTGATGTTTTCCCAGAAGAGCTTCTGGGACTACCCCCAGATCGTGAAGTGGAGTTTGGTATCGATCTTTTTCAGGAACAGCGCCAGTATCTATTGCTCCATATAGGATGGCGCCAAAAGAGTTGGTGGAATTGAAAGCGCAGATTTAGGAGTTACTGGATAGAGGGTTTATTCGACCAAGTGTGTCACCGTGGGGAGCACCGGTGTTATTTGTCAAGAAGAAAGATGGATCAATGCATATGTGCATTGACTATCGTCAGTTGAATAAGCTAACAATCAAGAACAAATACCCGTTGCCAAGGATCGATGACTTGTTCGATCAGTTGAAGGGAGCCTCAGTCTTTTCAAAGATAGATTTGAGGTCAGGATACCATCAGCTTAAAGTCAAGTAGGCAGATATTCATAAGAAGGCTTTTAGGACTCGTTATGGTCATTACGAGTTCATGGTAATGCCATTCAGATTGACCACTAC
Source organism: Gossypium rotundifolium (assembly GCA_025506655.1). Classification (NCBI taxonomy): domain Eukaryota; kingdom Viridiplantae; phylum Streptophyta; class Magnoliopsida; order Malvales; family Malvaceae; genus Gossypium; species Gossypium rotundifolium. The sequence continues at coordinate 44,436,733 of CP106732.1, read as the reverse complement.
GCCAGCAGCATTTATGGACATGATGAACCGAATATTCCAACCCTACTTGGATCGGTTTGTCATGGTATTCATAGATGATATCCTGGTTTATTCAAGATCGGAGGAGGAACATTACTCACACCTTCAAGTGGTTTTGCAGATCTTGAGGGAGAAGCAGCTGTATGCTAAATTCAGTAAGTGTGAATTTTGGCTAAGAGAAGTTACATTTTTAGGCCATGTTTTGTTGGTAGAGGAGATTAGGGCTGACCCTCGAAAAATTGAAGCAGATAGATTTGAAGCCGCCTAAGTCCGTGGCAAAAATTTAGAGTTTTCTTGGACTGGCCGGGTACTATCGAAGGTTTGTTGAAGGACTTTCTTCAATAGAGGCACCATTGACTAAGTTATTACGGAAAGGAGTTCTATTTGTTTGGTCCAATAAGCAGCAAGAGAGTTTCGAGAAGTTAAAAAGGATTTTGACGGAGGCTCCGGTATTGATTCAGCCGGAGGATGGAAAGGAATTTGTAATTTACTGTGATGTGTCACACACGAGACTAGGATGCATGTTGATGTAAGATGGAAAGGTTGTTGCGTATGCATCTCGGCAATTAAGACCGCACGAAGCAAATAATCCTACCCATGATTTGGAGTTGGCGGCGGTGGTTTTTCCTTTAAAGATTTGGAGATATTATTTGTATGGGGAGAAATCTATTATTTACACCGATCATAAGAGCCTAAAATACCTTTTGACCCAGATGGAGTTAAATCTAAGGCAGAGGAGGTGGATCAAGTTGTGAAAGGATTATGATTGCTCGATCGAGTACCATCCGGGTAAAGCTATTATGGTGGCGGATGCTTTAAGTCGTAGAGTAATCTCTAACTTGAGAGCAATATTTGCTCACCTTAGTTTATACGATGATGGGAGCTTATTGGCTGAACTTTAAGTGAGACCCTCTTGGGTTAGTCAGGTTAAGGAGAAGTAGCAGACCTATGAGTTGCTAAAGAAGAAGTTTCATTTAGGATCGAGTGATGGATCGATGGACTTCAGTATGAATGAAGAGGATTGTTATGTTTTCAAGGGAGAGTTTGCATGCCAAAAGATCCAGAATTGAGGCATAGGATTTTACAAGAAGTGCATAGAAGTTCATACACTATGCACCCTGGAGGGAGTAAGATGTATCAGGATTTGCGGGATCAGTTCTGGTGGGTGGGCTTGAAGCGAGAGGTAACTGAACTGGGGAATAAGTGTTTAACCTATCTGCATGTAAAGGCGGAGCATCAATTACCATCAGGGTTATTACAGTGAGTGAAAATTCCACAATGGAAGTGGGAAATGATCACAATGGACTTTGTTAGTGGGCTACCCCTCACGCCTACTAAGAAAGATTCAGTCTGGGTGATTTTTGATCGCTTGACAAAATCGCTCATTTCATACTAGTACGGTCGATTACTCTCTCTAAGTCGGCTAGGTTATATATAGCGAGGTAATCGAGATTGTATGGGGTACCAATATCAATCATATCGGACAGGGACCCGATGTTCACGTCGTGATTCTGGAAGGCTTTGCATCAAGCGCTCGGTACAAAGTTGGATTTCATATAGTGTTTCATCCTCAGACAGATGGACAGTCTGAGTGGGTAATTCAGATCTTGGAGGACATGTTGAAGGGATGTGTCATTGATTTCAAAGGTAGTTGGGAAGAGTTTTTACCGTTGACGGAGCTTGCTTACAACAACTGCTACCAGTCTAGTATTTAGATGGCGCCCTATGAAGCATTGTACGGGAGGAAGTGTTGTACTCCTACCTGTTGGACGGAATTAGGGGAACATCAAATTTTGGGTTCGAAGTTGGTTATCGAGACAGAGGAGAAGGTTGAGTTAATTCGAACTCGACTAAAGGAAGCACCGGACTGACAGAAGTCCTATGCAGACTTGAAGCGTAAGGACATAGAGTTTGCAGTGGGTGACAAGGTGTTCTTGAAGGTGTTGCCATGAAAGAAAGTGCTGAGGTTTGGACGAAAGGGTAAATTAAGTCCCAAATTTATCGGACCTTATCGGGTGTTGAAACGAGTGGGGCCGTAGCCTATCAGCTAGAGCTACCTTCTGAGCTCAGCCAGATTCAAAATGTATTCCACATTTCTATATTAAGACGTTACCGTTTGAATCCATCCCATGTAGTGTCTATGGAAGAAATCAAAGTGAGACCTGACCTATCCTTTGAAGAAGAACCGGTAGAAATCCTGGATCATGATGTCAAGGTATTGCGAAGGAAAACGGTTCCGTTAGTTAAGGTTCTATGGTAGAATCATGGTTCTGATGAGGGTACTTGGGAACCAGAGGAAGCGATACGGCGGCAATACCAGCATCTATTCTGATTAGGTAATTTCGAGGCCAAAATTTCTTTAAGGGGGTAGAACTGTAACATCATGAATTAATGGGCCTATGCATTTAATGTGTGTGGTTGTGCTTGTTATGATTGATAGAATGTTTTAGGGGTCTAGGATGGGCTTTAAGTTGGGCCGAGGCCTTAGTTGAATTTTCTGTTTGGACACTCTAGTGGAAAGTAAGTTAGGACAGGGCTTAAAAGACATTACCTGTGAATTAAGACACAAAAATGGGCTTGTGGCCCAGTGGTCGGTGGCGATATGCAGGGACTAGGAGTGGCATGTCAAGCTATTAAGGAGGTCCAAGGTTCGAGTCGCATAAAGCCCAATTGTTTTTAATTAAATTCAACTAATTTTGGCATTTAAGTGGGTAGAGTGGGACGGCAATAAGGCTTGGAAACAAGAGGATTTATTTGAGTGGATAATATAAAAAATATGGCAGATAAATGGAGGAATAGGTAGTGTTATATAGGATTCTTTTGGAGGTGTGATCAAATAAAGATAAGGGAGGAAATTTAGGATTTATCTGCTGGTCACAATGGTGGCTGAAATTCCAACACTGAGGGGGATGAGAAATCGGTTCTGATATGATCAAGGGGTGCCAAAATTTCCCTTGATTAATAACTTAGTTTTAATTTTAAAAGCGGGCATTTTCAGTTTTAGGCAGTAGGTGTCGAAATTTTTTCTTAAGTAGGGGGATATCTCTTCAATTCCAGCATTTGACCCTATTCTCTTTTTTCTTTCCTCTCATCCCCACTTCTATACAAAAGCTGAAAATTTCATTGTTATCTTCTCTCATCTTTTCCTCCAAAAGCCGAAACTCATAACCCTTCTCATCTCCATTCTTTTCCTATAATCGAATGATCATTATTCTTTCCTTTATTCTCCATTTTTCTGATTTCTTCATAGTCGAATCTTCATAGATCTTGTTACATTGTCTTTCTTTTGATGTTTTAGAAGCCAAAATCTATCAGGAGAAGCCGAACCAGTTGGTAAGTGCCGATTTCTTTTGATCTTTTCTCTTTCAATTTTGGGGGCCATAGCCGATTGGCTAATTTGTTGTAAGGCCATCATTAATTCGATATTCTATTCACTGATCTTGCGTCCTGTTTGGGTGGCATTTTGGGATTTAAAGGAGATCTAACTGCCTAGGTTCCTAGGACAAAAATCGATAACTTCCCAATCCTATTGTCTTCTTTCGGGATTTCAAGGTAAGGATTTCAATTCTCCCTAAGTTGATCCATCAATTTCCTTTCTTTATCGTGCCTTAACCTAATGCCTCGTTAAGCAATCATTATAGTATCCTCTTACTAAGGTCATTCATAGACTCGAATGTCAGCAAATCGAAGGAAGGGGTTGGATCGTAGTCCCACCCCAAAGTTCAAGAAAATGCTGTGTCGAGTAACGGATTGGCCGCCAGGTTGTGGATCGACTTCAGAACAAAACCTTAGAAAGTTAGAAGTCGTAACGACTTCTGATCGTGTCGACATAGAATGTATTGTCCTGTCGATAATCAGGTGTGTAGATCTCTATCACACCAATTATTCTATATTATATGTATGTTATGGGCTAAAAGCCGAAAAATGTGGCTATATGAATAGTCGTATTACCCAAAAAGGGTAGGTAAGGGATGCCAGGTACGTAATCATAGAAACTTCTCTATGTGTATCGAAGTATGTGAAAGTCTGTGCTCTGTTTAGATAGTATAAAGTTCTGATTCTTGCACATATGTATGCATGGGATGGGATCGATATGATGAAGGGGAAGAAGGTCGCATGGTGATCGGTGGCTTTGCCACATAGGTCACATAGTGATCGGTCTTTATGACAGGAAGCACAACTATCGAAATACTACAATGTATTATTAAGGTTGCATGACGATTGGTGGCTTTGCCACATAGGTCACATAGTGATCGGTCTTTATGATAGACAACACAACTGCCGGTATGGTGTGTAGCAGATGGAGGGTTGATTGTAGAAATCCCCATGGTGTGATGGTTGGTACAGGGGTGTGTAGAGGATGGACTCTTAGGTTTGGGATGGGCTATGTTGCATGTAAATATATGTTCTGTTGCCATTGTGTATGGGCCCAGGGCCCATAATGTGTTTGTGGGCCTCAAGGCTTTTATGTGTTTTCAAGATTTGCACACTGAGTCTTGGTGACTCACCCTTTCATTTCTCCCAACTTTTCAGATGAGCAGTAGATCGTGGACATGGGAGCAGAGGCGAACTCGAGGGGCCATCAAGTCTTTTATCTTCATAGACTATTTTCAGTTTTTTCTTTAAGTTTCAATTTTGGGATTTTTTTGTAATAAGGCCTCCATAACTTAGGTTATCGAACTATATTAGGTTATCGAACTATATTTTTTTTATGTTACATCTTATAAACTTATGTTTTCAAAGTCTTAATTATAAAGTGAAAGGAAAATGGTTTTTTCCAGCATGTTCAACGCAAATGTTAAAGTTTCTTCAAAAATATCACATTTAATGATTAATCGGTTAAAATAAATTGAGATTTTAAAAACCCTTCAAAGTAAAGTTTTCAACATTCAACCCGTAGCATACCAGATCCGGTCATGACATATGGGCTGAGTTTGGGTTGTTGCATTACTGACTACATTTTCTATTAACAAAATTTTTAACATGGTATAGGTAGGTCAAAAATGTATCTAATAGACATTTGCAACATGCCGAAGGACTGGAAATGTTGAAAATAAGGTCAACATCATGACACAAACAACTCTATGTCGCAACATCAAGGGTAGTAATCAAGTAGTTCATAAATTGACTCAATGTCGCGACATTACTTACCTTTTCGTGACATAGAAGATAGTTTTCTCATAATTTTAAAACTGTAGGTTGTGTCGAGATATCGAACCCGATATCGCGACATAGGTAGTCTGCCAAGGATGTCGCAACATGCAACCCCTATGTCACAACATCGCTACAATTTTTTGTAGGGTTGACCCGACCCGATTGCGCAACCAGGTGGTATAACCATATTTTACCCAAAATTTAACCCTAAAGACACCCTTTTCAAACATAAACCTATCCCTCTAATTTAATTTAACTCCATTGTAAACATCTACTCCTCTAAAAACCTCTTCCAAAACCCTTAACCTCTAAAACCCCTCTTCTCCTCAAACTTTAAGTTTCTAATCCCTCATTCCAAATTCTAAGAAGATACATTGGAAGGAATTGTCAACAAAAAAACAAAGAGGGAAGTGCACACAAGTCCAAAAAAAGCTGTGGTTCAATTATTTTTTTCAATCTTTTACTATTTTATTAATTATTGTTTATATCTCTATTGGAAATTTTATAATATGCCTCCTGTCCTGGAAACTCAACGTGTTTTTGACCCTATTCGATTACATAATGCCAATATGGAGAAATACTTTTTGGAGTCGCAAGAGAGACCTTTAATTCAAGAATGAGGGCTCAAACCCTCAATGAGCTATAAAGAAATTTGGGCTTTGGTCTGTTATCATCAATGGGAGAAGTTTTGTGTTACTCCCACAAATAATGAAAATTTATCTGTGGTTCAGGAATTCTATGTGTCCCTGAAGGACCAAATGATTAAGGGAGGCTATAATGCAGTATTAACTGATTTTGAAGTAAGAGGGGAAGACGTTCTAATTTCCGTTAATGATATCTTTAAATTCTATAACACCCCATTTTATGAAAAAGATTTTATTGATAATACGGATTTAGACAAATTTCAAGACATTAACATGGAAGACGTTATAAAATATTTAACACAGGGTAGGGGTAGTCGAAACTATAGGCCAGACACTAAGCTTCCCACAAATTTTAATCAAGCCATTATGTTTTCTGTTGCTAAAATGCGGATGCAATTTATTGGCACTAGAATTGCTCCCGCATTGGATGTTTCTAATGTTAATCTATTTTGAGCTATCTTGTTATATGGTATCCTGCAGCAAAAAAAAAAAAAAAAACATTGTGTAGGCTGCTGGATCTTTTGAGAGATGAAACGGTGCATGCAAAGCCAAAAAGCTGGACTTTTCTTCCCCCATCTCATAACATCTCTATGTCGTCAGACAGAGTTTCTAATGAGCGAAAACTAGCAATTTATGAAACAAACAAGAAGTATCATTGTAGATACCTTATAAACCCAATATTTTGGGCTTCACAAGAAGTATATAATTGAATGGAATGAAAGGAGGAAGACGAAAATGGATGTACCAACATCACTCAAATAAAAAGATCACCCAAAGGTTAGAAAGGGAGCTCGCATAGACATAGATGCAAAACTAGATGGAATGATTCAATGAATGTAAGAGAGAGGACTAGTACTCCAAGAATTTGCAAGGATTAATGGGCTATGAGCTCCAAATTATCCCTCGAATATGTTTAGGCTGACTCTGACTCATTAGGATGAGGGGGTTAACCTTGAGGAGAAAGATGCTGCTTAAAAAAGCCTTGGAATGGAGAACGAGTATGAAGCGACATTTCAGCCACAATTTTCTACAACAAAAAGGTCTGTGATACAAAGCCCAACTCACCATGCAACTTCAATTGGTGGGAGATCCCACAAAACATATTTCAAAGGAAAAGGTAAAGCCCTTAGAGAAGAGGCGTTCTCATCCCCTCGATGATTTAGAGGAGGATTGAACATTTTTTTATTTTATTTTAAAGACTTGTACTAATTATTGGATACTTTTCACTTAGACTTTGTAGGAGTAGGACTAATAAGTAGATTTTTTTTTTTTTGCATTTTTTAAATTTTCTATATAGGAACCCAACATGAAGGAGACACAAACAATTCGAGCTAACATGATCAAATGAGGCAGCACCCACCATTAACAATTGAAGTGACTGCAATTAATCCAGTAACTTTCTTCCTTATCTATTATTGGGCTACACATTGAGGACAATGAGCCATCTAAAGTGTAAAGGTGTAATGATAGACCATAATATCGAATCTAAGAACTCGCCAGCATCTCTATCACACTATCGGCAATTGATAAACCATAATATACACATTTTTTATCCCACATTTAGCATGTTTTTGGATGATTTATCCCTTTAATTATAGAAATAGGTGCTCCTAATCCTTTGTTTTCATGTTTTATACATAGGAGAGCACCGGAGGATGAAAATAACGAGAAACGGGCCAAAAATAGAGTAAATGGGAAAAATTATGAAATTGACATGGCCTGGGCCTAAGCCACATAGCCGTGCCTTATTAACAGACTCGACCATGGCCTGACTTCGATTTACAAGGGTGTGTGCCATGGGCATGTCCCTGCCATGACCTGTTTGAAATCTATTTAGATTAGGGTACTTAGAGGCGAAGAAAGCCATTCCAAAAGCCTATATAAACACCCTAGAGGCCAACCTTCAAGGGGGCATTCAGCTAGGCCAAGGAGCCAAGCCAGAGGGCTAGAATTGTAGGATTCACTTGAAGAAAGCCAGTTGATTCATTTCAAGAAACCGAATCATACTCAAGACGGAGGATCTTCCCTTCAATTTCCTTTAGGGGATTTTAGTGTTTTTCTTATGTTTTGTTTTATATTTTCTTCTGAGATGTTTTCTTTTATAATTATGAACTAAACCATCAGATACTTGAGGGGGATGAAACCTAAGACGGATCTTGTTATTGTTTTCTACGCTGTATGATAAATACTTAATTTGTTCTTAACTATGTGTTCTTAAATCTTGTTTTTGATATTTTAGGATATTGATTCAAGCATTTATGCTCTTTGGCAGAGGAGGAATAGAACCTGTCTAAGGGTAGAACTAGCATAGTTAAGCGGAGTTGATCGCAACCCTAGAGATAGGATGACAAAAATCTGTCGAATTAGGGTCAAACCTAATATGGGAGTCCATAGATCGAGTTAATGCAATTCTAGGGGTTTTAATTAGAAAGATATTTCAAGTAATCAACCTAGGGTTAGACGTTAGTAGCCTCGACAGAGGTATTAATATAAATTAGGGAATCCTACGGATCAAGTCAAGTGAATAAATCGTCTGGTTCAGAGTTAGATAACAAGTGAAGTCTAGGTTGATTCTTCCTCGGGCATTGTCTTAATCAATTGGTTTTTTTAACACAAGTATTTCCCAAATTCATTCTCTTTGTCTTAGCATCTTTAGCTTAGTAGTTAGTTAATTTTAGATTAAACAACAATTCTCTTAATTCTTCGGTTAAATAATAAAAAGAAAGTTAGTATTAGTTCTTTTGGTTCCATTGGGTTTGACAATTCGGTCTTACCACTAAACTATGCTATTGTTCGATAGGTGCGCTTGCCTCCATCATTGTCTTTGTTAGTTTCCAGGTTCGATAATTCTTTTTATAAATTTTTAAGACTCTGACACACGATCAAGTTTTTGGCACCGTTGCCGAGGAACTAAAATATTAAGAAAGCTCAAATTTTATTACTTTAGTCATATTATATTTTATTTTATTTTTGCATTTAGATTTTATTTTTACTTTTCTAATTTTTCTTTTTTCTTTTGTCTTTTCCTAGCAGGTACCTCTAGTTTATGACTAGAAGGAACCCGACAGGTGATGAATCGTAAAAGTAGCATATTTTAATCCCATATTTAGTATGCTTTTGGATGATTTAGCCATCAATTTATGTAAAAAGGTGCTCTTAATCCTTTCTTTTTATGTCTTATACTCAGGAAAGCACTCGAGAATGAAAAGAATGAGAAACAGGCTTAAAACGGACTAAATTGGCCAAGAAATTACCATGGCCTGGACTTCAAGTCACACGGCCGTGCCTTGCTAATCATTCAAAAACACACCCCAAGCACGAATTGTAAGGCCGTCTCCCAATCGATAGACCTGAAGCACGGCCTGAATCCTAACTTGCACGGCCGTGCCTCAATCAACAAAATCAACACACGACCTGAAGTCGACTAACACGAGCGTGTGCCATGGATGTGCCCCTATTACGGGAGTGAGCAATTTCACTCGGATTTGGATGCTTGAAGCCAAAGAAATATACTCCTAAGTCCACTTAAACACCTTAATAGTAATTCTACTTGAAGGAGGTACTTAAGAGCCAAGTAAAGCATCTAAGGAGCCTATACAAACAACCCAAGGTAGCCATTCTGAGGAGAGTTTTGGTGGGCAGAGTTTTCTGCCAGAGCTTTTATTCAGGGAATTACTCGAAGATAGCTAGTTGATCTATCTCAAGAAGCCAGAGTTCTACTCAAGACAAAGGATCTCCTCTTCAATTCCTTCAAGGGGTTTTAGGGATTTCTTATGTTTTTGTCTTATCTTTTATTTTGTTATGACCTAAACCCTTCAGATACCTGAAGGGGATGAAACCTATGACGGATTTTGTTATTTGATTTCAAAATTATATGATAAGTACTTAGTTTGTTCTTAATTATATTGCTTAATCCAGATCTGATGTGCTTAGGTGGAGGAGGAATAGACCTTACCTAAGAGTAGATCTAACATAATTAAGTGGAGTTGGTTGAGCATCTAGAGATAGGGTTACGAGATTTTATCGGATTAGGGTGAAACCTAATATGGGAGTCCATTGATCGATTTACTACTTCCTTAGGGGTTTATTATAAAAGAAAGATAGTTCCACTAATTAACCTAAGGTTAGACATTATTTGCCTTGAGAGAGGGTTTAATATAGGTTAGGGAGTCTCACGGATCAAGCTAAGTAAAGAAGTCATATGAATTAAAGGTTAGATAACAAGAGAAGTCATAGGTAGATTCTTCCTGAGAGTATCATCGTAATCAATTGAGTTTTTCCACAGTATTTTGCAAAGTTTCATTCTTTTGCCATTGCATCTAGTTTAGTTTTTCACTAGTTTTTAGATTAATAAATCACTCACTCCATATTTTAGGTTAAATAATAGAAGAAAAGTGAGTAGTAGTACTTTTAGGTTCCCTTGGGTTCGATAAAGATACTCTTGCCTCTATCGTTGTCATAGCTAGTCTACAGGTTTGATCATTATTTTTATAATTATTAAAACTCGACTGTTTTACACGATCAAGTTTTTTGTGTCGTTGTCAGGGAACGCTAAAATATTAAGAAAGCTCTATTTCTATTCCTTTAGCCATAATTTTATTATTTCGCAATTTTGTTTAGGTTAAATTTTTATTTATACTAAATTTCTTTCTTCTCCTAGTAGGTACCTCTAGTTTATGACTAGAAGGAACCCGAGAGGACCTTTAGCATACGAAAGTGACATTGAAGCTACCGCTCACAGAAATCACAAAGAAATTAGACGAGCTCTAGACTACCAAAGAGAAGAACAACAAGATAGATCCAATCCTACTGAAGGGATGGACGAAAACAATCACTGCCAAATGTGCAAGAATAGAATACTCCGCATACTATGTATGATTATGCTAAACCTAATTTGACAGGAGTAGAATCTAGTATTGTTAGGCCCTCTATAGCTGTTAATAATTTTGAATTAAAGCCTAATACAATACAAATGATTCAACAGTTTGTTCAATTTGATGGTTTGCAGGACGAAGATCTAAATACTCATATAGCTAATTTTTTAGAGTTCTGTGATACCTTCAAAATAAATGGCATTTCTGATGATGCCATACGTCTTCGGTTATTTACCTTTTCATTAAGGAATAAAGCCAAGCAGTGGTTGAACTCGTTACCATGAGGGTCAATCACCACATGGGATCAAATGACCGATAAATTTCTTTTAAAATACTTTCCACCAGCCAAAACGGCCAAATTTAGGAATGACATATCTTGTTTTGTGCAAAATGACGCAGAAACATTATATGATGCATGGGAAATATATAAGGATCTCCTAAGAAGATGTCCACACTACGGATTACCTTTGTGGCTTCAAGTCCAAACTTTTTGCAATGTTGTGAATTCTTTAACAAGGCAAATGATTGACTCATCATTCGGTGGAACTCTGAATAACAAAACTCCTAAAGCAGCTTACAACTTTATTGAAGAGATGTCACCAAATACCTATCAATGGCAAATTACGAGGGCCAAACCGACAAAATCAGCCAAAGGTTTTAACATACACGCAGTGACAATGCTGTCAACACAGGTGGAGATGATGAATAAAAAGCTTGATAATTTATGTTCTTCGCAGGTACACCCAGTAATGCAAAGTGAAGTGAGTGGGAATGTGGCGAATCCTGAGTACCCACACTACCAACCAGGAGCAGACAATGAGCAAACAAACTATATATGTAACAATTTTAGATCTAATAATAATCCTTATAGTAACACTTATAACGGAGGTTGGAGGAACCACCCAAATTTTTCGTGGGGAGGACAAGGAAATCAAGGAAATCAAAGGCAGCAACCTCCTCCAAATTATCAAAAACAACCATATCCACAAGAGAAGCAATCAAACCTCAAAGAGATGCTGATGAAATTCATGGCAGCCACGGATTCTCATTTCCAAAAGACATAAGCAACACTTGATGAACAACAAAAATCGGTCAAAGGATCGAGAATTAAATTAGATAACTTACTGAGGTGGTATGAGAAATACGGACAGAGATTTTTTCCAAAGGCACACTGCAGATAAAGGTAGTTACACTAAGAAGTGGTAAAGAGCTAATGGAACCACCAAGAAAAAAACCACATGAAATTATCAAGGAAAGGAGTGTAGAAGTTGAAACTAATACCCCAACGCATCCAGAAAAAAAAACACCAATTCCATATCCTGCAAAACTAAAGAAAAAACAATTGGATGCTCAATATGGTAAGTTTCTCAAACTTTTTAAACAAATACATATTAACGTACCTTTTGTTGAAGCCATTTCACAGATGACGAAGTACGCAAAATTCTGAAAGGAACTCCTGACAAATAAAAGGAAGTTTGAAGAAGTGTCAATGGTGGAACTTAATGAAAAGTGCTCAGCCATCCGCCAAAATAAGCTACCAGCAAAATTAAAAGACCCAGGAAGTTTTACTATCCCTTGTTTAATTAGTAGCTTGAATATTAAGAAGGCATTAGCTTATCTAGGCGCTAGTATAAATTTAATGCCTTATAAAATGTTTAAACAATTGGATCTTGGGGAACCAACACCCACTAGGATGAGTATTCAGTTAGCAGATAGATCCATTAAATGTCCTAGAGGAGTTATCGAAGATGCCTTGGTAAAAATTGACAAATTCATTTTCCATGTTGATTTTGTTGTATTAGACATGAATGAAGACATTAATGTTCCTTTAATCTTAGGGCGACCTTTTTTAGCCACTGCTAAAGCAGTTATCGATGTAGGTGATGAAGGAATTATTTTTTAAATTTATAATGCTATGCGATATTCTAAAGAGCAAGATGATTCCTGTTATTTTGTTGATACTACTGATTATATTATTCAAGACTCATTACAGGAAATCATACATGACGACACGATGGAACTGTGCTTGACTCAAGAAGAGAGGGAAGAAGATGAGGACGATGAGTTGAATCTGAATATATCATCATCCAAACAAATAAAAGAAGAAAGCAATGAAGATAATAATGAAATAAAACAAAAACCCTCCATTGAAGAGCCACCCAAATTGGGATTAAAACAGTTACCAAAACACTTAGAATATGCATTCCTTGGGGACAATTCTACACTACCAATAATCATCTCTTTATAATTAGAATCCAAGGAAAAAGAGAAGCTGATAAAGGTACAAAGAGAACACAAAAAAGCTATAGCTTGGAAAATTTCTGACATCAAGGGAATAAGCCCCGCATTTTGCACCCACAAAATTTTAATGGAAGAAGAATATAAGCCGTGTGTGCAACCTCAGAGATGGCTAAACCTCAACATGAAAGAAGTGGTCAAAGCTGAGGTAATTAAACTTCTAGATGTAGGAATAATTTATCCTATTTTTGGCAGCACTTGGGTAAGTCCTGTGCAGGTAGTTCCAAAGAAAGGAAGAATGATAGTAGTGCCCAATGAAAAGAATGAGTTAATTCCCACAAGAAGAGTTACAGGATGGAGAGTCTGTATAGACTATAGAAAGTTGAATGATGCCACCAGAAAAGATCACTTCCCTCTACCCTTCATAGATCAAATGCTGGAAAGATTATCCGGGCATATGTATTACTGTTTCTTGGATGGACTTTCTGGTTACTTCCAAATTCCCATAGCTCCTGAAGATCAAGAGAAGACGACATTTACATACACATATGGTACGTTTGCTTATCGTAGAATGCCTTTTGGATTATGTAATGCTCCTACTACTTTCCAGCACTACATGTTGGCAATCTTTGACGAACTCGTGGAAGACATCATGAAGGTATTTATGGATGACTTCTAAGATTCAAGAATTCTTTCCATCTTTGCCTCAAAAATTTAAAAGAGTTTTAATGAGATGTGAGGAAACGAACCTTGTTTTGAATTGGGAAAATATCACTTTATGGTTAGGGAAGGATTGTGTTAGGACATAAGATTTCTAGTAAAGGGATTGAGGTAGATAAAGCGAAAGTTGAAGCCATAGAAAACTACCTTCCCTAGTTCATCAAGGCTATTAGAAGTTTTTTAAGACATGCAGGATTCTACAGAAGATTTATTAAATATTTTTCTAAAATAGCTAAGCCGTTGACAAAATTACTAGAAAAACACGTTCCTTTTAATTTTAATCAGGAATGCCTAAATGCGTTCAATATCCTTAAAGATAAATTAATAAATGCACCGATTATAATTGCACCTGATTGGAACTTACCCTTTGAACTAATGTATGATGCAAGTGATTTTGCAGTAGGTGCAGGTTTGGGACAACGAAGAGACAAGCATTTTCAGCCAATTTACTACGCCAGCTAAACATTAACACCCGCACAAGAAAATTATACCACCACAGAGAAAGATTGCTAGCCGTAGTTTTCTCCTTTGATAAATTCAGACAGTATCTAATACTATCTAAAGTTGTTGTTTACACTGACCATTCAGCTCTTAGATACCTTTTAAACAAACCTGATGCAAAACCTAGATTCATATGATGGATTTCACTCTTACAGGAATTCAACTCGGAAATACAAGATAAGAAGGGAGCTGAGAATCTTGCAGCAGATCACCTTTCTAGACTTGAAAATCCACACACCAAAGAGCTTGACGAAGGTGAAATAAATGATTCATTTCCTAAAGAACAACTCCTCTTTATAACCCATTCCGAGGTACCATGGTTTGCAAATATCGCAAATTATTTAGCAGCTAATGTTCTACCTAGGAAACTGACACATCACCAAAAGAAGCGATTCTTTGCTGATGTGAAAAATTATTTTTGGGAAGACCCTTTTCTTTTTCGCATATGTCCAGACCAGGTAATTTGAATATGTGTTACAAAGACATAAGCAAACAAAATCGTGGACCATTTCCATTCAAGACCATCAAGAGGACACTACAGTGAAATTAAGATAGCACACAAAATACTAGAATCAGGTTTTTATTGGCCCACTCTATTCAAAGATGCCAAAAGGTATGTTACTCGTGTGATAGATTCCAGAGGATAGGTAATATCTCTAAACGTGATGAAATGCCTCAAACATATATGTTATCATGTGAGATATTTGACGTATGGGGTATCGATTTCATGGGACCATTCCCCAATTCAATTGGAAATAAATACATCCTAGTAGCAGTTGATTACATGTCAAAATGGGTAGAAGCGGAAGCCTTACCTACCAATGATGCTAGGGTAGTAGTTAAATTCCTCAAGAAACTATTTTCCCAATTCGAGACACCTAGAGCCATCATTAGTGATAGGGGTACTCATTTCTGTATTAAACAATTTGAAAAAGTTCTAAAGAAATATGGAGTATGCCACAGAACAACCACCCCATATCATCCTCAAACCAGTGGGCAAGCTGAGGTAGCAAACCGAGAGCTTAAGTGCATTCTAGAAAAAATAGTTGAATCCAATAGAAAAGACTGGATGGTTAAAGTAGATGATGCTTTATGGGCCTACAGAACAGCATTCAAAACACCTCTAGGGACATCCCCATACAAACTTGTACATGGAAAAAGCTGTCATCTAACATTCGAATTAAAAGACAAAGCTTTTTAGGCAATAAAATTTTTGAATTCTGATCTTAATGTTGCAGGAAAGGAAAGAATAATGCAGATAAACGAGCTAGATGAATAGAGAGCTGAAGCCTACGAGAACTCAAAATTAGACAAAGAGGCAACAAAGTGACACCACGATGCTCGTCTAAAAAGGTCAAAAAAATTTGAGGTAGGGGACTGTAACACCCCAAACTCGGCCTAGAAGTTAGACCCGAATCTAACGTGTCACATTGGGGTGCTTTTCGAGAAACCATGGTTCCAGCTTGAAAATCATTCTTGATATTGAAACTAAAGTCCCAGTTTGCATTTGTTTATTATTAATCGACATTTATTAAAAAGTTATTACCTAAAAAAACTTTGTTTGTTGCGAAAACTTAATTAAAATGACTGCCTTATGAAAACATGATGTTTACGACCTATTCGCGAAAGCGTAGTATTTTGAAAGCAGATACTATTTTGGAAAGCCATGATACAAAGTTTAGTAGATTTAAAACATAATACACTAAAAATCCAAAACTAAAACCAGAATTTAAAGGAGGCCTTATTACAAAATATTAACCCAAGTTAAAAATAAGTAAAATACTAGAGTCCAAAACTGCTCGTATTGTGGCCACCTCCGAGGCCTCCAGCACGTCGAACCGCTTACTAAGGATTTTTTGAGAAAAAAAATATTAAAAAGAGGGTGTGAGTTTACAAAAACTCAGCGTGCATAACCCTAATCAATAAGAACATGAATCACAACAGTTCGGGCCGAAGCCCATTTCAGTAACGGTGGAAATTAGGCCTTAGCCCATAAAAGCCTTAGCCCATAAATGTCACAAATCATATTTATCTAGGCCTGAGCCTGTAACATCCCCAAACTCGGCCCACAAGCCTTGACCGGATCTGGTTATGTCACTGCGGAATGACGGTTGAAAATCTTTGACTTTAGAATAAAACTTGAAAATTTTGTTAACTTTTGGAAAATGTGTCCATTAAAATTATTTAATCATCTAAGCTTGACTTGAATTAAAACTTTATTATATTTTATTAAAAGATAAATCATTTGTATAAATATTTCTAAGTATGATATAAATTCATCATCCATAAAAGAGTACTTTAAACAAAAGTGGCCCTTATTACAACCAATATTAAACAAAACACTTAGTATTAAAATTGCTTAAAAATAATTAAATAAATCTCCTTCGCATGGGCCACCTTGCATCCCTCCGACCCGGTCCGATCAACAAGTCACTGCGATGTTGGATAAAGAATTGGGTGAGTCATAATGACTCAGTGTGTAATTAAACCACTGATATCTACCCACATGCTAGCCACAAATCAACCCAATTATCAAATGCAACATATAAATATAGTCATTTAGACATTACCACAATCTGGGCTTGGCCCACATTCACGTAGGTTCTCATAACACACCTATTCATTATTTCATATTGGGCTTGGCCCATGTCCATATCAATTCATAATGAAACCATGCAATCCCAACCCAATCCTAAGGTCCATCCGCTACACACCCCTTTATCCAGCCTACCACACACCAGGGGACTATCGAGTCACCCTCTCCTTTTATCTCCAAAAAGGCAACCAATGCCCTCCACGATGTAGCGTATAGCTAACATCAAACCACGATGGAGCACACAGCAATCCATCAAACCACGATATGGCATAAAGCCGATATCAATCAAGGTAACCACGCGAACCTAATCGCAAAGATCCACAACGCGACCTCAGTCAGCGCCAATCCACGATGTAGCACAAAGCTGACATCAACCACGTACTCGAAGTACACCCGTACCTTCTTTTCAAAAACCCACCCATGCACATGTAACATAATATAATGCGTAGATGATGCATGTGCATGATATTCACAATCATAGGCATACTCACATATTAAAAATCAATTATCACATATTTACCAATTTGCTACTAACCTGGTCATCATCATACCCCCTTCAAGGGTATCAATTTCACATTTACTGCACTTGTTAGCAAACATATCAAACAGGCAAATATCACGCAAATCTCGGAAACAATGGCTAACTACACACCTTATGACCTGAAGCTCTAAACCCTCGATCCCGACGCTATCGTTTAGCGAGACTACCGTTATCTGCCTATCGTTTTTCGTTGCACGCCCACACCCCGGTGGCCAATCTCGTACAGCAGAAACCGATCTCTTCTTGAACTTCGGGATAGGGGCTTTCTCTTGCCCACCTTGACTGGTCGTAGCCTCCATCAACACACTTAATCAGAACAACGGTTAAATCCCAACTCATATATCCAAATATTAAACCTTACTAAATATCCTTACCGACTCAACTGGTCGAATCCCGAATGCTCTTACAACACTGTCGAAATCCCATAATAATACCACATTAGTTTCGGTCTTAACATCATTCACTTAACAACCTTAGACTTAATCGAATACTAAATACATAGCTTACCAAAATAAACCCTTACCACCACCTACCAAATCGATTGCCAACAATTGGAGGCTTGATTGGATACTTCAAAATCCTAAAGTACCTTCAACAACGATTGCAACGAAAACCCAAGAGATCTATGCTAATATTCGCCAAGGGTGGGGAGTAGATTCGCTAACAATGAAAGGAAATCACTGGAAAGGAGATAGGAGTTTCGACTCAGGAGAAATAGAGAGAAATAAATAGAAACTCGGCTAAGTGACCTTAGAGATTCGGCCAAAGTGCACAGGTGAGGTGGAGGAACGTTTTTAGTGTGGTAGAGTATGGAAGACAAATGGATAAAGGCTTTAAGAAGGAGCTAGGATTCGGAAAAAAAAGGACCAAAGGGATTCGGCACAAAAATGGGAAACAAGTTTGAAGGAGCACAAATGGTGAAAACCAAAAGTGAACACCTCCCCTATTTATACTACTAGCTACCTAACACCCTTAATAAAACCAAAATACCCTTCCTAGCTTCCCAAAACCGCTACCAACTCAACCCCTCTTAACATCCCACGATTTTCTCCTATATCCACTCTACACCCATCCTTCAAACTATTTCAAATAAAAACCACCATAAGTCCTCTCTTAGCCACTCATTCAAAATGGTTTGAACAAGTCAAACCTTATTCCTTACCTACCTAGCCGAATTCAAAAAAAAGAAGACCAAGTCTTCCTCCATCTTTTAAGCCTCCAAAATCGTCCAACCTCCTTACCAAAATGACGCAAAACAACAACAAAGGCCTCCCTGCTGCCCTTGCGAATCGAACCTGAGACCCCCTCCTCCAGCAAATGGCGTCACCTTCCAAGCTCTAGAGTGGCGCCTTCCTGCCACTCTGCCACACCAATCTTTGTGCCAAAACTCCACCAAAATTCCTCTTAAGGCCCCCTCTATCCAAGCTCCCCCTTTTAACCCCTAAAACTAAAAATTTTCCAAAGCATCCCACCACCACCTAGGGTTCTCAGGACCCCTAAAACTCACCCAACCACACACTGAAGTGTGCCAACACCTGAGCTAAGCACCAAAAATCTAACCCCTAAAACCAGGGTGTTACAATTCTACCCTCCTTAAAACAATTTCGTCCTCGAAATTACTTCACTAACGAACGTCCGTACAACCTATCTTACCACCTTACGCTTATGCTGCGCACTCTGATCTTACTAAGACTATCATACCTTCCCAACACAGTTTCTAAGTTCGCATTCAAAAATTCAAAACACCTCTCTTAGCAATACAGAAAAGACTAATTCACAAGCAAGCAAAGCAATCAAAGCATATCCCAAAGCAAAGGAACTTACCCGCTATCACATCCTTGGTTGACTCTGACTAGAACCATTCCTTCCACGGCTTGCACCACGACCCCTCGTCGCTCGAGGACAATTCTTAACCAGATGTGCCTTAGATCTGCATCGAAAGCATTCTTTACTATTTCCCTAATACTCTCCTATGTGAGGTCTTCCACACCGAGCACAGATACGATTCTGATTCTCAACAACTGACACAGGTACCGTATTCTCAACTCTCGATCTTTTCTGAGCATCTCCAAACGATGCTAACGGTTCAGCCCTTCTCTTATTCTCGTTCCTATTCTTCTCTCGGTTCTCTCTTATAGTCTTCTTAACCTCTTCAGTGATCCGAGCTTTCTCCACCAGAATGGCGAAGTCCCTTTCCCTCTGCGGAGCAATCAGCATTCGAAGTTCATCTCGCAATCCATCCTCAAACCGGACGCACCTCTCATAATCAGTGGCCACAATTCCCTTAGCATACTGGCTTAACCGCACAAATTCCGCTTCGTACTCAGCTATCGACTTACTTCCTTGTACTAGATTTAGAAACGCTTTCCTCTGCGAGTCCAAATAAGCGGCCTGCGTACTTCCTTCAAACTTGGCCTTAAATAAATCCCAATCCAATCGATCCGCGGTACACCTTGTTTGACGGTGAGCCACCAGCGATAAGCTTCATGCGAAGCAACGCAAGCAGCGCCTTTAGCTTTTCTTCATTGGTGCGGTCCAAATCATCCATGATTCTTTCAATCGCTTCTAGCCAATACTCCGCTACGTTAGGAGCTACTCGACACTCTCTAAAGATCTCGGCTCCGATTCGATTTAAGCCTTTCCGAAATCTTGACTTCGAGTTCCATTTCCTCTACTAACTCCGCTACTTGCTCTAGCTTTTCGCAACATGGCCCGCGACATGCGTCATCTTCTCGGTGCGATCTTGCTCATCCACGTCCCTTCGTGGCGGCACTTCATTTTCTAACCCATGGCGGACCTATCGGTTTCGATCGCCATTCTACCTCTCTGCGCCCCTAGAACTCATCTCTATCGTCTTGATTTATCGATTAGAAGTTTTATGCATTAGTAATTGTTCCACTATTTAACCGCAAGCATATTTTATGAATGAAAGATTTTAGAAGTAGTTCTTTCGTGCACACAAGGGTTCAGTTCAAGTTTTACTACTCTAATTCAGAGAATCACTTTCACATTCATCAATAGAGACACCTTCATTTCTCAATGAAGACACATTAATTCATCATCACAACACATTCATTCCTCAACAGAGGCACACTCGATGGTATCTACCACCCACATTCACTATTCGGACCTTCCCGCCTGCTTTCTACCCTGTGGGTATTTAGTCATTTTGTCCTACTGAGGACATTTCCGTAATAAACCGGAAATTTTAAAACTTAATAAACGAACATTTTGAAATTTCCACATCGGGAGGCATTTCAAAATTTGTCAAATTAGAATCTGAGAATTTTGGAAACCGGGGTATTTTAGTAATTTTGTCAACTGTGGTAATTTTGTAAATTTCAAAAGTCGGTATTATTTTGAAATACAAAAATTTGGATACTTTTGCAAAGTGAGAGAATTTTATTAAAGTTGGGGTTAACTCAGAAATTTTGAAAGTCAGGGGCATTTTAGTAATTTTCAACACAGGGGTATTTTTGTAAATTTTCCCAAATCGGGGTATATTGATACTTTGAAAACTAAAGATTTTGGTATTTTGCAAAGTAAAATTATTTTAACAAAAGTTGAGGGTAATACGGTAATTTTACAACACAGGGCGTTTTTGTAATTTTACAAATAGGGCATTTTGGTAATTTTGGTAAATCGAAAAAAATGTTTTTTTTCAAAACCAGATTAGGGTTTACAAACCAAAAGGGTAAATTTAAAATTGTAAAACCAAGAATTTTAAAACAAAGAAGGCTAATCCCTTTGGGTTTTAAGAATTGGTTTAGCCTATGAACAAGTCCTCTTGGTTAAGGTGAGCAAGTAGCTACGCACTGGTAGGATTCAAGTGGAGAGGAGGTGAGTCACGCGGAATGCTTAAATACCAAGCTCCCACTGAATACCACTCCTAGACATGCGCACACAGGTTGCCACACCTTAACACGGCGACTTACTTCACAGGTTTGTTTAGTAACCTTAAGTCTTATGCACATGTTTGAGTAGACTAGCCTTAGGGTTCAACTGATCCTAATTCACTAATCTACGAGCCTAACAAAGCCCATAACAGTTCATATAACAAATTACTTCACAAGTCCTAAGTACTTACAGTGGACTCGGCCGAGATGCAGTGCCATGCCGGAAAATCCTGAAAAATTTCTTAAAAGCCCATATTTTGAAAAGCCCATTTGAAAATGTTTTTGGGCCCAAAACCCTCAAAGCTGAGTTTTGAACCGGGCTCTGATACCAATCTGTAACATCCCCAAACCCGGCCCACGAGCCTTGACCGGATCTGATTATGTCACTGCGGAATGACGGTTGAAAATCTTTGACTTTAGAATAAAACTTGAAAATTTTGTTAACTTTTGGAAAATGTGTCCATTAAAAATTATTTAATCATCTAAGCTTGACTTGAATTAAAACTTTATTATATTTTATTAAAAGATAAATCATTTGTATAAATATTTCTAAGTACGATATAAATTCTGTCATCCATAAAAAGAGTACTTTAAACAAAAGTGGCCCTTATTACAACCAATATTAAACAAAACACTTAGTATTAAAATTGCTTAAAAATAATTAAATAAATCTCCTTCTGCATGGGCCACCTTGCATCCTCTCCGACCCGGTCCGATCAACAAGTCACCTGCGATGTTGGATAAATAATTGGGTGAGTCATAATGACTCAGTGTGTAATTAAACCACTGATATCCACCCACATGCTAGCCACAAATCAACCCAATTATCAAATGCAACATATAAATATAGTCATTTAGACATTACCACAATCTGGGCTTGGCCCACATTCACGTAGGTTCTCATAACACACCTATTCATTATTTCATATTGGGCTTGGCCCATGTCCATATCAATTCATAATGAAACCATGCAATCCCAACCCAATCCTAAGGTCCATCCGCTACACACCCCTTATCCAAATTTACCACACACCGGGGACTATCGAGTCACCCTCTCCTTTATCTCCAAAAGGCAACCAATGCCATCCACGATGTAGCGTATAGCTAACATCAAACCACGATGGAGCACACAAACAATCCATCAAACCACGATATGGCATAAAGCCGATATCAATCAAGGTAACCACGAACCTAATCGCAAAGATCCACAACGCGACCTCGATCGGCGCCAATCCACGATGTAGCACAAAGTCGACATCAACCACGCACTCAAGTACACCGTACCTTCTTTTCAAAACCCACCCATGCACATGTAACATAATATAATGCGGAGATGATGCATGTGCATGATATTCACAATCATAGGCATACTCACATATTAAAATCAATTATCACATATTTACCAATTTGCTACTAACCTGGTCATCATCATACCCCCTTCAAGGGTATCAATTTCACATTTACTGCACTTGTTAGCAAACATATCAAACAGGCAAATATCACGCAAATCCTGGAGACAATGGCTAACTACACACCTTATGACCTGAAGCTCTAAACCCTCGATCCCGACGCTATCGTTTAGCGAGACTACCGATTATCGCCTATCGTTTTTCATTGCGCCCACACCCGGTGGCCAATCTCGTCAAGCAAACCGATCTCTTCTTGAACTTCGGGATAGGGCTTTCTCTTGCCCACCTTGGTGGTCGTAGCCTCCATCAACACACTTAATCAGAACAACGGTTAAATCCCAACTCATATATCCAAATATTAAACCTTACTAAATATCCTTACCAACTCAACTGGTGAATCCGAATGCTCTACAACACCGTCGAAATCCCATAATAATACCACATTAGTTTCGATCTTAACATCATTCACTTAACAACCTTAGACTTAATCGAATACTAAATACATAGCTTACCAAAATAAACCCTTACCACCACCTACCAAATCGACTGCCAACAATTGGAGGCTTGATTGGATACTTCAAAATCCTAGAGTACCTTCAACAACGATTGCAACGAAAACCCAAAGAGATCTATGCTAATATTCGGCCAAGGGTGGGGAGTAGATTCGGCTAACAATGAAAGGAAATCACTGGAAAGGAGATAGGAGTTTCGGCTCAGGAGAAATAGAGAGAAATAAATAAAAACTCGACTAAGTGACCTTAGAGATTGACCAAAGTGCTGGTGAGGTGGAGGAACGTTTTAGTGTGGTAGAGTATGGAAGACAAATGGATAAAGGCTTTAAGAAGGAGCTAGGATTCGGCAAAAAAAGGACCAAAGGGATTCGGCACAAAAATGGGAAACAAGTTTCGGCAAGGGAGCACAAATGGTGAAAACCAAAAAAGTGAACACCTCCCCCTATTTATACTACTAGCTACCTAACACCCTTAATAAAACCAAAAATACCCTTCCCTAGCTTCCCAAAACCGGCTACCAACTCAACCCCTCTTAACATCCCACGATTTTCTCCTATATCCACTCTACACCCATCCTTCAAACTATTTCAAATAAAAACCACCATAAGTCCTCTCTTAGCCACTCATTCAAAATGGTTTGAACAAGTCAAACCTTATTCCTTACCTACCTAGCCGAATTCAAAAAAAAGAAGACCAAGTCTTCCTCCATCTTTAAGCCTCCAAAATCGTCCAACCTCCTTACCAAAATGCCTTAAAACAACAAAAAGGCCTCCCTGCGCCCTTCTTGAATCGAACACGAGACCCCCCTCCCAAACAAATGGCGTCACCTTCCAAGCTCTAGAGTGGCGCCTTCACGCCACTCTGCCACACCAATCTTTGTGCCAAAACTCCACCAAAATTCCTCTTAAGGCCCCCTCTATCCAAGCTCCCCCTTTTAACCCCTAAAACTAAAAATTTTCCAAAGCATCCCACCACCACCTAGGGTTCTCAGGACCCCTAAAACTCACCCAACCACACACTGAAGTGTGCCAACACCTGAGCTAAGCACCAAAAATCTAACCCCTAAAACCAGGGTGTTACAGAGCCCATCTCAAATAAAACCATATATGCAATGCATTAATGCCCATACCAACCCTGCACTCCATCTCCTGTCCAACCCTACACTCCTGTGGGGATTTAATCGAACCAGCCATCCCTACACTTCTTATGTAGCACCGGTTGTGGCACTAACTTATCGGTGTAGCATAGTTGCTCGGTGGCTGAAAGCCTTCGATGGATCCACAGTCGTCAAGCGAACATGCGATCCTATCTACACTTCCCCTTTCCAATAATCCCATCCCTATGCAACATAATAACACATGAATGCAACATACAATAATAATCATACGATAACAATCATAAATCACATACAAGAACAATCAAATAACATGTAAGGGCGTTTTCGTCATTTTTACCCTATAAGGGCATATCGATCATTTTACCCATCGAGGGTATTTCGTAATTTACCTATCAAGGGCATTTTCACAATTTACCTACCAAGGGTCTTTACATAATTTACCTACCAAGGGTATTTTCGTAATTTACCTATCAAGGGTATTTTTGTAATTTACCTACCAAGGGTATTTTCATAATTTACCCACCAAGGGTATTTTCGCTAATTTCACAACTAAGGGGTATTTCGATAATTTTGCAAACCAGGGGTATTCTGGTAATTTTACAAATTAGGGTGTTTCGGTAATTTTGTAAGCTAGTGGTATTTTGGTCATTTTACAAATCAGGATATTAACGACCCAACAGAAGGTCCGCTATCGCCTCGAACGACTAAAGTATTCTAAACAAAGATAATGATGCGAATGGGCCTAAGGCCCATTCTCAGCCCAAGTGGGCCCACACACTCGTGTGGCCCATTTAGCCCAAACCTAGCCACATATATGAGATTCATATAGTCTAGTTCACTATATACTACACCATCATACATTTTATTCAATTGGGCCCACAGGACCATAGGGCCCACTTCAGCCTATCGTGGCCCAATAGCCTCAATACAAGAACACTACTAATGGCCTCAACTATCGCGTTGAAGTGCCCACACGCGCGCTTGCACGCCCATGTGGCTACTATTGCCGTGACCGGCACTTCGGCATTTGTCGCTCTACAACTAGAGTAGAGAGAGAGTTGCACACCTGATAGGAATTTTGAAGCTGCTAAACCGCGCTCCCAAAGCTCCTATGCCCAACGCCCACCAAGGTATCTTTTCTCTCCTCCTAGAATGGCTCTTTATATAGCTAGCTTCTCACCTTACTTCTTTATATCTTTTCAATGTGGGATCCTTCCGCAACAGAGTTTAAATCCAACTCAAACTCTTGCCGCCCCATCTTAGCAAAATAAATACTCCCTTGGTTCTCATGAGATTCGAACCCAGGCTCCCCTATAACATAATCCACGCTACTAGCCAATTTAGAAACTAGCTCCTTGTTTCTAAAAGCATGCGCAACTAAATATAAGTCCTATGGCCAAATTCAAAAATCCATTTAAAAAAAAAAACTAAAATGCAAGCACCAAGACTTGAACCTTGGACCTCCTTCCTTCCTTGTGGCATCACCCCTTGCCTCTTATGTGGCGTCACTTTGCCACTACACCACACACTCCATTTGTCATTTTCACCTCATTTTATTTTTAAAGCCTACCTACCAACTCCCAGGGTTTTTTTCACCTAAAACCAACATTTTTCCTAAGGCCTAACTTGAACCCGGGACTTCATAGAAGCCTCTAACCTTCCAAAATCACTCACCTAATAGGTCCAACTTGCCTTAGTACCATTCCCTTGTTCTCAAAAATTTTAAATGCTACTACCCCCAAGGCCCATTGGGCCCAATCCTACTAGTCCCAGTTCCAGGATGTTACAAATCTACCCTCATTAGAGAAATTTTGTCCCTGAAATTTCCAACTATCTCATAGTCGCACATTACCGGATATACCACTACACTTCGTCACAAGACTCTAGTCCTAATTATCTGAATTACAAATTTTATGAATTTAGCTCATAGTTCCAATAATTAAACAAATGTTTTACTAAGTAGTAGTTAAGAGTTGTTTTCAAATTGCCACTCACTATAGTTTTTAGTCCCTACATGGTCTCAAGATAGTCTATCATCTAAAGTAAGCCTAGTATCTACCTAGAGCGAAGAGCGCTTAAAATAGATAAGAGAACTTACTTGGTCCGACGCTGGAGACTCGGTGTGCGAGACAAAAACCTTTTAAAACTACTTCAAAATCATTTATAAACATATTTAAAATAAACACTAAAACCCATCTCACAGATCGAGTTTTACAACTTAGGCTCTGATACCACTAAATATAACACCCCAAATCGGCCTAGACGTTAGGTCCGAATCCGGCGTGTCACATTGGGGTGCTTTTCGAGAAACCATGGTTCCATTTGAAAACTTTATTGATATTAAAACTAAAGTCCCAATTTGCGTTTGTTTATTATTAATCAACATTTATTAAAAATTTCTTACCTAAAAAACCTTTGTTTGTTGTGAAAACTTAATTAAAATGACTGACTTATGAAAATGTGATATTTACGACCTATTCGCGAAAGCGTAGTGTTTTGAAAGCCGATACTGTTTTGGAAAACCATGATACAAAGTTTAGTAGATTTAAAACATAATAAACTAAAAATCCAAAACTAAAACCAGAATTTAAGAGAGGCCTTATTACAAAATATTAACCCAATTTAAAAATAAGTAAAATACTAGAGTCCAAAACTACTTGTAGTGTGGCCACCTCCGAGTCCTCCAAAGACGTCGAACCGCCATCGAGGATTACCGAGAAAAAATTATTAAAAGAGGTGTGAGTTTACGAAAACTCGTGTGCATAACCCTCATCAATAAGAACATGAATCACAATAGATTCGGGCCAAAGCCCATTTCAAGAAGGTGGCAATTGGGCCTTAGCCCATAAAAGCCTCGCCCGCCTTAACCCATAAATGTCACAAATCATATTTATCGGGCCTAAGCCCATCTCAAATAAAACCACATATGCAATGCATTAATGCCCATACCAACCTCGCAGACAGTCTTACGTCCAACCCACGCACTGGGATTTAATCGACTCACCCATCCCTACACTCCTTATGTAGCACTAGTTGCGGCACTAACTTATTGGTGCAGCATAACTGCTCGGTGGCCAAAAGCCTTCGGTGGATCCACAGTCGTCAAGCGACCATTCGATCCTATCTATACTTCCCTTTTTGAATAATCCCATCCCCATGCAACATAATAACACATGAATGCAACATACAATAGTAATCATACAATACCAATCATAAATCACATATAAGAACAATCATATAACATATAGGAGCGTTTTTGTCATTTTTACCCTCTAGGGGCATATCGGTCATTTTACCCATCGAGGGTATTTCAGTAATTTACCTACCAAGGGCATTTTCGTAATTTACCTACCAAGAGTATTTTCATAATTTACCTACCAAGGGTATTTTCATAATTTACCTACCAAGGGTATTTTCGTAATTTACCCACCAAGGGTAGTTTCAGTAATTTTGCAACCAAGGAGTATTTCAGTAATTTTGCAAACCAGAGGTATTCTAGTAATTTTACAAGCTAGGGGTATTTCGATAATTTCACAAATTAGGGCATTTCGATAAGTTTGTAAACCAGGGGTATTTTGGTCATTTTACAAATTAAGATATTAACGACCCAACAGAAGGTCCACTATCACCTCGAACGACTCAACTATTCTAAACAAAGATAATGATGCGAATGGGCCTAAGGCCCATTCTCGGCCCAAGTGGGCCTAGACACTCGTGTGGCCCATTTATCCCAAACTTAGCCACATATATGAGATTCATATAGTCTAGTTCACTATATACTACACCATCATACATTTTATTCAATTGGGCCCATGGGCCCATTTGGCCCGCTTCGGCCTATTATGGCCCAACAACCTCAACACAAGAACACTACTGATGGCCTCAAGTATCGCGTCGAAGCATCCACATGCGCGCTCGCACGCCCATGTGGCTACTATTGCCGTGACCGGCACTTTAGCATTTGCCACTCTATAACTAGAGTAGAGAGAGAGTTGCACACCTGATAGGAATTCTGAAGCTGCTAATTCACGCTCCCGAAGCTCCCATGCCCAACGCCTACCAAGGTATCTTTTCTCACCTCCTAGAATGCTCTTTATATAGCTAGCTTCTCACCTTCCTTCTTTATATCTTTATGATGTGGGATCCTTCCGCTAGCAGAGTTTAAATCCAACTCAAACTCTTGCCGCCCCATCTTAGCAAAATAAATACTTCCTTGCTTCTCATGAGATTCGAACCCAGGCTCCCCTATAACATAATCCACGCTGCTAGCCACTTTACCAACTAGCTCCTTACTTCTAAAATCATGAGTAACTAAATATAAGTCCTATGGCCAAATTCAAAAATCCATTTAAAAAGAAAACTAAAATGCAAGCACCAAGACTTGAACCTTGGACCTCCTTCCTTCCTTGTGGCGTCACCCCCTTGCCTCTTATGTGGCATCACTTTGCCACTACACCACACACTCCACTTGTCATTTTTTCCCCACATTTTATTCTTAAAGCCTACCTAGCAACTCTCAGGTTTTTTTTCACCTAAAACCAAAAATTTTCCTAAGGCCTAACTTGAACCCAGGACTTCATAGAATCCCCCTAACCTTCCAAAATCACTCACCTAATAGATCCAACTTGCCTTAGTACCATTCTCTTGTTCTCAAAAATTTTAAACGCTACAACCTCAAAGCTCCATTAGGCCCAATCCTACTAGGCCCAGTTCCAGAATGTTACAAGGACTGATAAACCGTAAAAGTAACATATTTTAATTCCACATTTGTATGGTTTTGGATGATTTATCCCTGATTTATGTAAAAAGGTGCTCTTAATCCTTTCTTTTCATGTCTTATGCTCAAGAAAGCACCTAAGGATAAAAAAACGTAAAACGGGCTTAAAACAGACCAAATTGGGCCAACCCAAGAAATCGACACGGCCTGGACTTCAAGCCACACGGCCGTGCCTTGCCATTTACTTTACACGGCCATGCCACGATTTACACGGCCGTGCCCCAATCGACAGAATCGAGACACGGCCTGAAGACGACTTACATGGGCGTGTGCCATCGGCGTGCCTTGCCTCGGGAAAGAGCAATTTCACTCAGATTTGGATGCTTGGAGGCAAAGAAACACATTCCTAAGTCTACTTAAACATCATAGGAGGAATTCTACTTGAATTAGGATACTTAGGAGCCAAGTAAAGCATCTCAAAGCCTATATAAACACCCAAGGTAGAAACTAAAAAAGAAGTTCATGGGCTTTTGCCAAAGCAGAGGCTTTTGCCGAAGCGTTCATCTTTTAGGGAATCACTTGAAGATAGCCAGTTGATTCATCTCAAGAAATCGGAGCTCCATTCAAGACAGAGGATCTCTCCTTCAATTCCTTAAGGTGGTTTTAGGGATTTCTTATGTTTTGTTTTATCTTTTCTCTTGAGATGTTTTCCTACTTTGTTATGCACTAAACCCCTCAGATACCTGAAGGGGGTGAAACCTATGATGGATTTTGTTATTTGATTTCTAAATTATATGATAAGTACTTGGTTTGTTCTTAATTATGTTGCTTAATTTAATCTGATGTGCTTAAGTGGAGGAGGAATAGGCCCTACCTAAGAGTAGATCTAGCATAATTGAGCAGAGTTGATCGGGCGCCTAGAGATAGGGTTACGAGATTTTGCGGATTAGGGTGAAACCTAATATGGGAATCCATTGATCGATTTACTACTTCCTTAGGTGGTTATTATAAGAGAACGAGAGTTCCACTAATTAACCTAAGGTTAGACATTATTCGCCTCGAGAGAGGGTTTAATATAGGTTTAGGAGTCTCACGGATCAAGCTAAGTAAAGAAATTTTAAGGTTTGGGGAATAAATAATAAGTGAAGTCATAGGTGGATTATTCCTGAGGGTGTCATCTTTATCAACTAAGTTTTCCTAAATTCTTTCTCCAATTCATTCTTTTGTCTTTGCATTTAGTCTAAGTATTTCATTAGTTTAATAATTCAATCACTCCAAATTTTAGGCTAAATAATAGAGAAAAAGTTAGTAGTAGTACTTTTAGGTTCCCTTGGGTTCAATAAGATATTCTTGCCTGAGCTATACTACTATTCGTTAGGTTCACTTGCCTCTATCGCTGTCACAGTTAGTCTATAGGTTCGATCACTCTTTTATAAATATTAAAACTCGACTGTTTGACACGATCAAGTTTTTGGCGTCGTTGTCGGGGAACACTAAAATATTAAGAAAACTCTATTTCTATTACTTTAGCCAATTTTTTTTATTTGCAATTTATTATTATTATATTATTCTTTATTATTATTATTATTAGCCAAACTCTAATCCTCTATTTTCCTTGGCAGAAAATTTTAGTCTATGGAAAAGATGGCACTGAATAATTATCAGTGGCAAGGCATGGGGCAATTCCTACTAAAGCAACCGGTGTTTTCAACCTCTACGTGGTCACCAAAGTTATCTAATCGCTAGAGTGATGAATAAAAGATTGATGATTGGTATAGTCCTCGCAGTACATCCGTAAATACAATATGATTTGAATCTAGGAGGCGTGGCGAATCCAGTACCCACCCTACGGATATGGCATGGAAAACGAGCAAGCTCACTATACAGTAACTATTCTAGATATCAAAATAATTTTTATAGTGACACTTATAATGTAGGTTGGAAGTACCATCCCAATTTCTCATGGAATTATCAAAATAGCTAAAGATCGAAACTTCCTTCAGATTTTCAACAACCACCTCACCAACATGAAGAGGAGCCGAATCTTGAAGATATGCTGATGAATTTCATGGCAGCCACAGATTCTCGTCTCCAAAAGACTGAAGCAGCACGTGATGAACAACAAAAATCGATCAAAGGGATCGAGAATCAAGTTGGAGAACTTACTAGGTCAATGGAACATCTTGCAAAGCTAATACGACCGCTAAGACGTCTACCAAGTAACACTGAGGTTAACCCAAAGGAGCAAATTCAATCCATCTCAGCTCAAGATAGTAAGGGGTTAGATGAACCAAACTCAATACAAGAAAACAAGGTAGACGAAGGTAAGATAAAGGTAACACAACAAAAGCAAAAACTGGTAATCAAGGAGTACCAACCTTGCATACCTTATCCCGAAGCAATGAAAATAGACAATTCAGAGGAACAGTTCGGTAAGTTTCTTGAACTCTTAAAGAAATTACATATTAACTTCCCTCTCCTTGAAGCTCTTTTTCAGATGCTAGACTCAAGGAAATTTTTAAGACAACTCTTGACCAACAAATGCAAATTAGACGAATAGCACCACGTGGAGCTAAACGCAATGTGCTCAGCAATTCTACAAAATAAATTGCCACGGAAAATAAAAGATCCAGGGAGTTTTACAATTCCATGTTTAATTGGTAGTTTATCTATTGATAAGGCGTTAGTGAATGCAAGCATTAATGTTATGCCTTACAAAATGTTTAAACAACTAGGTCTAGGGAAACCAAGACAAACTAGGATGAGCATTCAATTAACTAATAAAACTATAAGAATTCCTAGGGGTGTAATAGAAAATGTTCTAATTAAAATTTATATATTCGTATTCCCAATAGATTTTGTCGTTTTAGACATGGATGAGGATAACACGATCCCATTAATTTTAGGAAGACCCTTTTTAGCAACTGTCAGAGCTAAAATTGATATCTATGCAGGAGAACTCATACTCCGTGTAGGCGACGAGATAGTCACTCTTCAAGTTCTTGACTCGGCCAGTAACATCAAGTGATAAAGGTGAGAAAGTAAATTCAGTTGATAACCAACTTGTTCAATCTTCATTGCAGGAAACACCACAAAGCTACAAACCTGAGCCAGATCATAGACCTCATGCTAATAAGAAGAATTACATAAGGAACCAGAACCACACGAAGTGAAACTGGAGGAAACCCCAGACGAGCTGATAGGAACAATGAATCACTTCAAATTAGGAGATCAGGTATTGTTGAATAAGGAAGACACTCGGATCACCAATTCAGAGCTCAAGACAAATGAAGAAATCACTTTTGAGGTACTAAATGTCTTCCTATACGGCACAGTCGAGGTCAACAATCCTAAATTGACACTTTTGAGGTAAACATTGCTCGACTCAAACTTTATATCCATAACCAAAGTGATCGCATGAGAAAGGATTTTCACCTCCTCAAACCACCATGACCATATGAATGAGAGGTAAAGTCTAGCTAAGACTATAAACGAGCGCTTCTCTGGAGGCAACCTGAGCACTAACCCTATTTTTACATTTTTTATTATTTATTTTCTTTTTCTTTTTAGCACCTAACCATAAACTAAACAAAAAGCAGATTTCTAGGCCACACGGCCCTACACACGGGCATGCCCGTGGCCGTAGAAGCTAGGGGATGAACCATGGGCGTGCCATTAGTCGTGCACAAATAAGGAAATAAACTTCTTTCTCCAACACGGGCTGTGATACTAGTCCACGCCCATGCCGACGCCCTGTGCGAATTTACTGAATTGTCAAGCATGGGCTAAACACAGCCGTGCCTTTCAACCGTGCCAACATTTTGACTTATCAAACACGGGAGGAGCATGCCCGTATTGAATAACCATGTGAAGAAAGACAGGGTGTGCCATAACACCCATGGCCATGCCCGAACACCCTGAATACATTCAAAATTCAAAATCCCAAAACACGGGCTACATCTCTATTTAAACCTCATTCTCAATTTTTCTAGTTGTCTTTCATTTTCCATTATTTATTTTTGTTTTCATTTTATTTCATCATTTTTTTTTTTACTTTACTTTACTTTATTTTATTTTATTTTATTTTCTTCTTCTTATTCTTTATGATAATTAGATTTAGCTTAGGATACAATAAAACCAAGCCGGCTACTTCGAGGATTCAATTTCAAATGGTTCGAGATGCTTCCCCATGTTCACCTCCAATCTTATCCGGTTTCTTTTCATAGACTTCATCTAAAAATTCAGGAAGTGTTACTTCTCCCCTTCACTTTTGATTTTATTATTACATAATTGTTTATCTGTCTTTGTGCATTGAGGGCAATGTACATCTTAAGTGTGGGGGGTAAAAGTACCTGACTTTTTGCATTATTCTCAAAATCCTGAATTTAGTCTTGTTCGAAAGTATTTTTCTCATATTACTAATTAGGATGAAATTTCTTATGATGTATAATTTTTATCGAAATGTTTTAGAGTAAGTCAGAGTTAATTTTGCGTTGATGATTAAATCTAAAGGATACTAGAGAATCGAGCATGATAAGTCTACTTTCTAAAAATAAAATATTAATAGGTCGTTGAACTGAATTTGAGTATTACTTTGAAGTTTGAAATTTATAGGGATTGAGGTCAAAAACACCCATATTTTTGTGAGATTTTGAGCCTTGTAGAGTATATATTCTTTTTCGTGCTCACTTTATTGATTATGAGTGTGTCAACTTTGGACTGTTATTCTAGAATTTGCCTCGTTTATACATGTCGAAATCACACTTTTGATTTGATATCACAGAGATGATAAAGGCACCTAGGATTTAACGAACTTACTCCATAAAAAGCCTAACTTCACAAATTAACCCCTAGTGAACCCCGTTGAATCCTAACAACCTTTTTATTGACTCACCCACTAATATTAACCCAAAACCCCTTTGTATTTGTTATCACCCTTTCTTTTGACTACCCTTTAATCGAGGTTTGATTTGATTAAGTTACCAAATTATATTAGTTTAGTAGTTACATTTTTCATTTATGATGCAATATCTTAGCTTGTTCTTAGGAAAAAAAGAACCTTAGAGCATTTAAAACTCCAATTGTTGAAGAAAAAACTCGTATTAAAGTATTATCAAATTTCAAGTGATGAAAATACTCTTTATTATAGAGTAATTATTAATAGTAAGTATTATTAGTTTTCATTCGATGTAAATATTCATATTTAGTTCATTGTTTCTAGTTAGGTAAATTGTCAAGTCAGTCTCGATTTTAACCTTCTAATTTAGCCTTTATCCACAATTTTTAACCCAAGCCCCGTTACAACCCTGATTAAAGACCTTTAGATTTGTTTATCATCTCATATATAGTGGTGGAGATTTGATTTTCAGGCAAGCCTATGAGTGCTTATTCTTGAACCTTAAACACTTCGAGTGATTTGAGTGAATCTTTTGTGAGGATGTCAATCCTTGTCGGTTTTGAATTAAAGGTAATTACTTAGATAAGGGGAGACACTTATGTTTTCGTACCACAAAGGTATGACTTATCGTAATTGAATCTTTATGACTCTTTAAGTTGAATTATCCATGTATAAATTATCTATGAATTATGATGAGACATTGTTGATAGGAATTATGAATTATGGAAAGTTCATTTTAATTGTAAGTTGAGAATTTTGCTTGAGGACAAGCAAAAGCTTAAGTGTGGGGGTATTCGATAAACCGTAAAAGTAAAATATTTTAATCCCACATTTAGTATGCTTTTGGATGATTTATCCCTGATTTATGTAAAAAGGTGCTCTTAATCTTTTCTTTTCATGTCTTATGCTCAGGAAAGCACCTAAGGATAAAAAGAATGTAAAACGGGCTTAAAACGGACCAAATTTGGCCAACCCAAGGAATTGACACGGCTTGGACTTCAAGCCACACGATCGTGCCTTGCAATTTACTTCACACAGCCATGCCACGATTTACACGACCGTGCACCAATCGACAAAATTGAGACACGGCCTGAAGACGACTTACACAGGCGTGTGCCATGGGCGTGCCCCTCCCGCGGGAAAGAGCAGCTTCACTCAGATTTGGATGCTTGGTGGCTAAGAAACACATTCCTAAGTCTACTTAAACATCCTAGGAGGAATTTTACTTGAATTAGGACACTTAGGAGCCAAGTAAAGCATCTCAAAGCCTATATAAACACTTAAGGTACCAACTAAAAAGGGAGTTCGGTAGAAGCCGAAATAGGGAGCTTTTTGGCAGAGGCTTTTACCGAAGCATTCGTCTTTTAGGGAATCACTTGAAGATAGCCAGTTGATTCATCTCAAGAAGCCAGAGCTCCATTCAAGATGGAGGACCTCTCCTTCAATTCCTTCAGCGGGTTTTAGGGATTTCTTATGTTTTGTTTCATCTTTTCTCTTGAGATGTTTTCCTACTTTCTTATGCACTAAACCCCTCAGATACCTGAAGGGGATGAAACCTATGATGGATTTTGTTATTTGATTTCTAAATTATATGATAAGTACTTGGTTTGTTCTTAATTATATTCCTTAATTTAATCTGACGTGCTTAGGTAGAGGAGGAATAGACCCTGCCTAAGAGTAGATCTAGCATAATTGAGCGGAGTTGATCGGGCACCTAGAGATAGGGTTACGAGATTTTGCCAGATTAGGGTGAAACCTAGTATGGGAATCCATTGATCAATTTACTGCTTCCTTAGGGGGTTATTATAAGAGAACGAGAGTTCCACTAATTAACCTAAGGTTAGACATTATTCGCCTCGAGAGAGGGTTTAATATAGGTTAGGGAGTCTCACGTATCAAGCTAAGTAAAGAAATCATAAGGTTTGGGGAATAAATAATAAATGAAGTCATAGGTGGATTCTTCCCGAGGGTATCATCTTTATCAACTGAGTTTTCCTAAAGTCTTTCTCCAATTCATTCTTTTGTCTTTGCATTTAGCCAAAGTATTTCATTGGTTTAATAATTCAACAACTCCAAATTCCAGGCTAAATAATAGAGAGAAAGTGAGTAGTAGTACTTTTAGGTTCCCTTGGGTTCGATAAGATATTCTTGCCTGAGCTATACTACTGTTCGATAGGTGCACTTGCCTCTATCGTTGTCACAATTAGTCTATAGGTTCGATCACTATTTTAGAAATATTAAAACTCGACTGTTTGACACGATAAGGGACTTGGTCCTACTATATAACTCAAGGCTTAAATTATTTCCAGGAAAGTTGGAATCAAGATGGTCTTGCCCATTCATGATTAAAATAATTTTTCCATATGGCATAATTGAGGTAACTCACCCCACTAAGGGCACATTCAAGTTAAATGGTCATCAACACAAAATTTATAATGGTGCAGATTTTTGAGATATGAGAGAGGAGCTTCTGCTCCATGAACCTCCTTTTAGAATAGAAAATAGGGAAAGTCTAACTTAAGACTTTAAACAAGCGCTTCTCGGGAGGCAACCCGAGCACTAACTTCCCTAAACATTTTATTATCTAACTTAATTAAGTGCAAAATTAAGACCACGCGGCCTTACACATGGGCGTGCCCGAGGCCGTGTGGAAACCAGAGGAAAAAAACCCACGGGCGGACCAATAGTCGTGTACGACAAAGAAGAAATTATTTCCCCAACACGGACTGCGATAAGGGACCACGCCGTGCCATCCACCCGTGTGAGGTTACTGACTTACACAACACAGGTAGAAAATGCCCATGCTTCACAACCGTGCAAGGTTACTAACTTTTTACACACGGGCTACACATGACCATGCTATCTCATCGTGCCACTATATTGACTTATCATACACGGGCGTGTCAAGAGTCTGCCCAAAAAGGGAAAAATTTCTATAGTCAACACGGGCTGTGATACCAGAGCACATCCGTGCGATCGAACTGTGAGAAGCTACTGACTTGCCCAGCACGGGCGTGCCCAACGGTAACACAGTCATACTAATAAACCTGAACGCGCCCAATCTTGAAAAACGCGAAAAGCACGGGCAATTTAAAACGACACGGGCATGTCAACTAACCATACTCCCTCCTCTATAAATAGAATCTAACAGCTTTCTTCCCCAAATCCAAACCCTAAAATTCAGTTTTAATACCCCTCCTCCCTAAATCTAGCCATAACAACCAGGCTTCCCCCTCCAAAACGCCACTTTTTTCCACAACTAACCCACACGGCCATAGCACCACCATGCTCACACACGACACCCCTACCAGACCGTGCTCACATTACGAAAAATGACTGCAACACCACCGTGCCCTCTACCAGTGCCCGTTCGATACCACTGTGCCTGGTTCATTTCTTCTTCACATTTTCAAATACTTTCTCTTTATTTAAGTTTTTTCCTTAAAAATCTGATTTAGTTCGTTTCATGTAGTCTATTTCTTGTTTATACTATGTTAAACATAATTTTTTAGTTCACTTTCTTTAGAATTCTTGTTTGCCTTATTTATTTTTAGTTCTTAACAACATGATTTCCATTGTTTGATTATTAATACATGTTAGATATTAGTTATTGTTTCTTTGAGAATTCTTTGCTCGCTATTGTAAAATTTTATTGTGTAATTCTAAAATATATTGGTTGAACTGGAAAAATTGCTTTACATTAGGTGAAATATGTCGACATCTCGAGTAAAACGCTCAGTCCCAAGTAAGAAGAGAAAAGGGCCCGGATCATCTTTCGTAAGTGCATCTTCCGAGCTTTAGCATCCATTCCTCCGGTTCCTCAAAAACTCAGGAAGAATGTTACAAGGCATTCCGAGAATGGCCCTTAGGCACCTGAAGGTGCATTGACTAGAACGTTGTTGAACAAACAGGACTAGCAACTGACATCCGGGCTCTCATTTCAACTGAACCATGGGAGCAGTTCTTCTAAATCATCGAGCCCACATACCTGGAACTAACACTAGAATTTTGCACAACTTTTACTTTGTAAACATTGATGGCATAGTTTGACGGGCTAGGAACAGTGTAATCTAGCTTAGGGGGATGGTACGTCAATTAAGCATACCCCAATTCAGCATAGCTCTAGGGCTTTATACAGACAAATTTAGAGAGGAAAATAACCTATTCGAGTTAGACCGAGAACTCCCCCATAACCCTTTTAACTTTTGGCGCAGCCTAGCACCCATCATGAATGCTTACAAACCCAGTCGATCGAAGGCAACAGCCCTTGGCCCACCCCTGAGATATATCCACGCCATCCTAGCCCACACTATCACAGCTCGACACGAAAGCACCAGCGTGGTAAACAAGCACTATGTCTACTACTTATCGTGCATGTTTGACGGGACTTTTCGATTTGGCATATTTCATCGCATGTGCTATCCACCACCAAATAGATCCACACAGAAAGAGGATTCTATCAATGGGGCCATACATCACTAGTCTGGCTCGACACTTCGACCTCCTGAACATAGACGATCAGATCACATCCCTCACACTGATGGGTAACATGGTACCTCAAAGCATCCAGACGATGCTACACATGGGGATGATTAAACATCATCGAGGGACCGACCCCCCAATACCGATGAGCGACATCCATAGATGAGGGGGAGCCCGAGGACATTATTGACGATGTCCCACCAGCTCTGGGATAGCAACTGAAACACCCCAAACTCGGCCCACGAGCCTTGACCGGATCCGGTATGTTCCTTAAGTAAAATGGCTCAAAACTGATTTGTGTCTTTTGAAAATCTTTGAGTAATTTTGGGAGAAGACTCGAATTGGGTTGGGCTCAAGTTGGATTCAGTTTATTTTTGAAATATAGGGTTTTTTTTTAAAAAATACATTATTAAGTTCAAAAACTTAGGTTAAAAGATATGCCAAATTTGTTTTAGAGTTCGTTCATTAAAAAAAATTTTGCTTAGTCATTGGTTTGATAGAAATTTCGTATCGCAAGAAAATAATCAAAATGCATGCATAAACAGTTCATAACTAAGGCCTTATTACATCAAATCAAAACCCAAAGTAAATACAAAAATACTTAACATATAAAAGTCCAAATTGAAATAGAATTCCAAATTGAACATGGCCACCCCTAAGCTTCTGCCGACCCAGTCCATCACTGATCGTCACTGAAAAATATTCCCACATTGGGGTGAGTCAAATAGACTCAGTGTGTATAACCAACACTAAGTCCCAAACGATTTAGGCATACAACATATCATACAAGCATGCATGTAGCAATTTATAAGTAATGATGCAAACCCAACCCAAGCCTATATGACATCCGCTACACATCACCCATACCAACTTGCACACCGTGGGGACTACTAAGTTAACCCTCCATCCGCTACACATCATCGAAGGCAATCGTTGCAGTCGACGTGCTCATCGCTCTTATATATTGTGGCATAGCCACCAGATAACATTTTGTGTCATGAGACACCACATTCAGATAATGTGACCGAAGTCATCACATTCAGATATTGTGGTATGAACCACCATATCACTTCCCCTTACAATTTCACCCATATGCCCCATGTCATACAAATATGCATAAACTTTGTCCTATTCTTTATTCACATTCTTATAGTTTCACACATGTGCCATAACAGAACGTATTGTATTCCTACTAGGAGTAGGAAAACATACCTGTACCATCGCATGGTAACTTAGCCATACTTTCACATTTTTCTTATCACATGCATTAAATTAAAGCCATAATCTATTAAGGTTTAGTGTGGGGTACACACCTGGTATGCTTATCGAATTTACTGAAATCTCGAAACTCGATCTATCGCTTTAGATCTTCACTTTCTATATTCGGCCAATCCTAACAGGTTAGTAAAAAGCCATTCGGCCATAAAACCAAATCCCAAAGGCTTAATGTAGCCAACTTCTTACCTTGCTGCCGACTGAATACTAACCAAATCCCAAAATCTGATCTATTGATTTAAAGCGCAAGTTCCTTGTTGCCGATTTGATCCCTAATCAAATCCCAAAACTTCATTGTGCTTTTCCTTACAATCGGTCAACACTAGATCACCTAAGTAGTTAGTTTTCGACTTTTAAATAATTAAGAAATAGATCTATAACATTATCATAGCCTTGGCGGATTGCACACATGTACTTACCTCGTGATTTTAAATTTCAAAATCCTTGGGTACCACTGTCGACTGCCCCTAAATAACCATGGTCAGATTCGGCTAGCATCATAATCAATAAGACCGAATATAACCCCTCCTTACCTTGCGATTTCAATTTCCACAATTGATCCTGGCCTCTTTAATGATGTCGAGATTCCTATGGCCATATGTTAGATCTAATCCAATCATTAAAACATAATAGAATGGCCTATGGCCGAATCTTATATTTACTTACCTTAGATCTTAGAAGTCCCGAAAGATTCTTCCCTTATAGTCGACACTAGTAGAATCCCAAAATTTCTCTTTAAGATTTCGGTCAAAGAAGGGTAAGAGGATTAGAGTCTTGAATTCCAACATACCGAGAAAAAAAAGAGTAAGAGATTAATCAAGAGAAATCCTTACCAAATAGAGTAATCGAAACACACTTGTTCACCACTTAACTTGTCGACAGGAAGAATAGAATGTTGAGTTTTTGACTTTTAATGCTAGGATCAAAATAGCTTCAAAGGTCATAATTAGATGGAACTTTCAACTTTTGAGAGGAAATAATGGGGATATACAGGTTTGGCTATGCTTGCTTGAGTTTTTGGCTATACCAAATAAAAGAAAAAGGAGACTTTGAGAGAGGTAAAGTGGAGATTCGGCTAGAGGAAGAGATGAGAAGGGAAAAGGAAAGCAAAGTAAAGAAAAGATGAACACTCTACTAAGAATTTCGACTAGCACTCAAACACTAGCCTTTCCTCGCTTTCCTCCTATTTTATCTCTTCTTCCCTTATTCAAAATAATTAAAAATAAATCCTTATTTATCTCCTGCCTTAGCTAAAATTTCCAAGGAATTTAAGCACATCTTAAACTCATTCATAAGTCTCCCAATGCCGTCCATTGCTACTCTCTTGTTGCCAAAAAATAAAACCCCCAAAATATTGCTTCCCTTGCCGCTCAAACTTAAGACCTGCCCTATGCTTGTGGCGTCATTCCTAGGGGCCTTAAGTGGCGCCTCCAAGCCACTTTTCCAAGCCCATTTTTGTGTTATGTTTCAACTCCAATTTCTCTTAAGGCCTATCCGGCTTAGCTTTCTTTTTTTTAAACTTGAAATCTAATAATTTCTAAGGCATTTCTCTACTCTTTAGGGTTCACAAAATTCATAATGCACATTCATAACACACTCAAGCATGCCATGTCTTATAATTATAAATGCATAAGCCATAATCCAAGATATTACAGTTCTACCCCCTGAAAATAATTTCGTCCTCGAAATTACCTGGCGAAAATAGTGAGGGTATTACTGTCGTATTGCTTCTTCCGGCTCCTACGAAGCTTCTTCCAATCCATGATTACGCCATAACACTTTGACTAGAGGAACTGACTTCCTCCGTAGCACCTTCACATCTCTTTCCAAAAGTCAATCTGCCTCTTCGAGGATCCTCTTAGCTCCACCTTTTCAAGGATAAATCGACCTATAATGACGTAGCATAGAAACATGAAATACGTCGTGCATCTGCTTCAATTTCAAAGGCAACTCCAACTGATATGCCACTGGTCCAACTCGCTTCAATACTCCATAAGGTCCTATGAACCTTGGGCTTAGCTTCCTTTTTCGACCGAATCTCATCACCTTCTTCCAAGGCGATACCTTAAGAAATACTTGATCTCCCACATCAAATTCTATTTCCTTCCATTTGAGATCCGCGTATGACTTCTGCCTATTAGATGCTTCCTTCAACCGAGCGCGAATTACCTCAACCTTCTCCTCGAATTCGGCCACAATCTCTGGACCCAAAACTCAACGTTCTCCTAATTTCATCCAACACGTAGGTGTTCGACACTTTCGACCATACAACGCTTCATAAAGTGCCATCCGAATACTAGCCTGATAGCTGTTGTTGTAGGCAAACTCTGCTAAAGGCAAGTATTCCTCCTAACTTCCTCTGAAATCCATCACACAGCCCCTCAACATATCCTCTAAGACTTGGATTACTCGCTCATACTGGCCGTCTGATTGTGGATGAAAAGCCATAGTGAAATCCAATTTGGTGCCTAAAGCCTAATGTAATGCTTTCCAAAATCGAGACGTAAACCTTGGATCCCTATCTAAAATGATTGACACTGGCACTCCATGCAACCTTACAATTTTTGCCACATATAACCTCACCAACTTCTGTAAAGAATAATCTACTCTCACTGGAATGAAGTTCATGGACTTTGTCAACCGATCCACTATTACCCATACCGAGTCCTTCTTAGTAGGCGTAAGGGGAAGCCCACTAACGAAGTCCATGGTAATTCTCTCCCACTTCCACTGCGGAATCATTATCGATTGAAGCAATCTCGACGAAACTCGGTGTTCAAATTTTAACTTGTCGACACGCTAAGCATTTGCCGACAAATTTTGTAACTTCCTCTTCGCACTGTGCCACCAAAACTGTTCCTTTAAATCTCTGTACAACTTAGTGCCTCCAGGATGCATAGCATAAGGGATACTATGCGATTCCTAAAGAATCTGCTGCCTTAACTTCTCATTCTTCAGCATATAGACCTTACCCTTGAAAC
Organism: Gossypium rotundifolium; assembly: GCA_025506655.1. Classification (NCBI taxonomy): domain Eukaryota; kingdom Viridiplantae; phylum Streptophyta; class Magnoliopsida; order Malvales; family Malvaceae; genus Gossypium; species Gossypium rotundifolium. Next base: position 44,394,161 of record CP106732.1, on the reverse strand, counting down.
ATAGTACTTCATCACTGGACATACTGTAATCCTCTAAACCACCATTCTTAACTTGCTGTAACTTAGCACTTAAATCATCATCTGCCAACTGACTTTCTTTCACCTCATTCAACCATGTTGGCTTGACTTGCAACTCTGCCAGTAGACTTTCATCGTCATACAAACTCAGATGTGCAAATAACGCTCTCAAATCCGACACAACCTTCTGACTTAAGGCATCCACTACCACATTTGCCTTGCCCGGGTGATACTATATAGAGCAGTCATAATCCTTCAGTAACTCCACCTATCTTCGCTGTCTCAGATTCAACTCCTTCTGAGTCAACAAATACTTAATGCTCTTGTGGTCTGTGTAAATCACAGACTTTTATCCAAAAAGATAGTGCCTCCACACCTTGAGAGTGAAGACCACTACCGCTTGTTCCAAATCATGCGTTGGGTAGTTAACCTCATATGGCCTTAGTTGTCGAGACGCATAAGCAACTACCTTCCCATCTTGCATTAACACGTATCCCAATCCTATATGAGAGGCATCACAATACACCACGAAGTCCTTTCCTACCTCAGGCTGAATCAAAATCGGAGCTTCGGTCAAAACCCTTTTAAGCTTCTTAAAGCTCTCCTGTTGCTTATCTGACCAAACGAAAGGTATTTCCTTTCTCAGCAACTTCGTCAAAGGTGCGGCAATTGATGAGAACCCTTCCACGAACCTTCTGTAGTAGCCTGCCAATCCCAAGAAGCTATGAACCTCGCCACAGTCCTAGGTGATTTCCAATCCAACACCGCTTCAATCTTCCTAGGATGCACCCTTATTCCTTTCGCAGACACCACATGTTCTAAGAACGCAACCTCCTTAAGCCAAAATTCACACTTGCTGAATTTGGCATAGAGCTTCTTTTCCCTCAACACTTGTAACACAATCCGTAGATGCTCATCATGCTCTTCTTCAGACTTAGAGTACACAAGAATGTCGTTGATGAACACAACGACAAGCCTATCCAAATAGGGTTGGAAAACCCAGTTCATCATATCCATGAACGCAATGGGGCGTTCATCAATTCGAATGGCATTACCACGAACTCAAAATGCCTATACCTTGTCCGAAAAGCCGTCTTATGGATATCTGCCTCCTTCACTTTAAGCTGATGATATCTCGACCGTAGATCTATCTTCGAAAATACTACTGCCCCCTTCAGTTGATCGAACAAGTCATCGATCCTTGGCAATGGGTACTTGTTCTTGATGGTTAGCTTATTCAACTTACGGTAATCTATGTGCATACGCATAGTTTCGTCCTTCTTCTTCACAAACAAAATCGGTGCTCCCTATGGAGACACACTGGGTCAAATAAACCCACGGTCTAGTAATTCTTGGATTTGAGCCTTGAGCTCAACCAACTCCTTTGGTGCCATTCTCAGACGGGCAATTGACACGGGAGTCGCTCCCCGAGCAAATCAATTCTGAACTTTACTTCGTCTGGGGTATTCTAGGTAGTTCCTCCGAAAGACATCCACAAAGTCCCTTACTATTCGAACTCCACTAACGCCCTCTTCCTTTGCATCCAATGCATTAACGAAGGCCAAAAATGCCTTGCACCCTTTTCGAATCATCTTATCAGCCTTTAAAGCAGAAACTACATTAGACAAGTAGTTTCTCCTTTCTCCTATCATAATCACCACTTCATCCTCTGGGGTCCTTAACTCTATTCTCTTAGCAACACAATCCAAAATAGCTCGATGTTCTACCAGCCAGTCCATTCCAAGTATGAGATCGAATTCTCTGAAAGGTAATTCCATTAAGTCGGCAGAAAATACTACTCCTTGCATTTCTAAGGCACTTTCCGAAACATCATATTCACCACTACAGTTTGACCTAGTGGGCTTACTACAGTCATCTCCCTATCAGAAAGTTCAGAGGCTATGTCTAGAGTTTCAACTACTCTACATGCAACATAAGAATGGGTCGAGCTCATATCAATTAAAGCAACATAAGGCATGCCATAAATAAGGATCGTACTAGCCATGACGTCTGGTGCGTCTCCGTCCTCCCTCCGACGTACCGCATAAACTAAACCCGGCTGCCTGGCCTCTGTCTTACCAACACCTCGGCCCGGTGTTCCCCTTCCTCTACCAGTATCGTTACCTCTGCTAGTCAAACCACGACCTCGTGATGGCTGCTGTCCTCCTCTTCCAGCCTGGTTAGAACCTTGGCTTACTGGTCGACCCCCTTCGGTTCTCATAGGACAATCCTTAATCATGTGGTTCTTGGACCCACACTTAAAGCATCCTCCCGTCTTCTTCCAACACTCTCCTAAATGTATCTTCCCACATTGGGCACAAGTACGACATCGCCTCCAAGAGAGCGACTTGTCGACCCATGCCCATCAACTCTAGGCCTCTTTGGCTCATTCCTTAAAGACCCTGATGACCCAAAGCCTCTTTTTTGCCTATTACAATTCGTATTCTGTCTTACTGAGTCCTTAATCCCTTCGGCAACCTTTGTCTTCTCCACCAACACGGTAAACTCCCGCTCCTACTGTGGAGCTATTAACAATCTTAGATCGTCCCTTAGTCCGTCCTCAAACTGGACACATCGCTCATGCTCCGTCGACACAATACCTCTTGCATAATGGCTCAACCTTAAAAATTCAGCTTCATACTCTACTACAGACTTGTTCTCTTGAACCAGCCCTAGAAATGCCTTTCTCTGTTCATCAGTATATCTAGTTCCCACATACTTCTTCTGATAGGCCGCCTTAACATACTCCCAGGTTAGATCCTCGAGTTGTGGCACCATCCCAAACTGTGAGCCACCATTGATACGCTTCATCGTGTAGTAGTGCCACCATTCCTTTTAGTTTCTCCTTAGGGGTCAAATCAAGCTCATCCATGATCCACTCAGTTGCTTCCAACCAATACTCAGCCGTACTGGGTGCCACATTAGATACTCCACTGAACACTTCAGCCCCATTGGCTCAGAGTCACTCGGGTAAAGATTTTCGAGCTCCTATATTCCCTCCAACACCAGCCACCATTTTAAGAACTCACAGCATAGCCTGCGATATAGCATCCCCTCCCATTTGATCTTGCTGATCAACAGCAACAGCTGGTGGTGGTGGTGGCGGTGGTATCTTATTCTCAGATCCTTGACCCAATCTAACGGGTTTCGACACGGTCATTCTACCACGACCTCGTCCTCGCACATTACGACCACGCCCCCTTATGCTCATTCTTACGATTGCGCTTTAATCTGATTAAGAAATTTTATGCATTAGCGTTTGTTCCACTCATTATCCGCGAAGAAGTTTTATGTAAAGAGTTTAGTAGTAGTTCTTTCGATTAATCAAAGTTTCAAGTCTTTTATCCTAGTTCAGAGAAGTTCAATCCATTCAATATTTCTACCACACACATTCCTGTTCAAACATTTGTGTGCATTCCTATCCCAGGGGTATTTTCGTAATTTATCCTACAAGGGTATTTTGGTAATAAACTGGGGTAAATTTGTAAATCTTGATAGATCAAGGGTATTTTGAAATTTGCAAAACTTGGGGTTCTTTTTGAGAATTTGCTTTCCAAATCGGTGATGTTGCAAAAATTTTAGAAATCAGGGTCATTTTGGTAATTTTGTAAGTTAGGGGTAATTTGGTAATTTTTTTTCAAATCAGGGTATCTTGAATTTTCACAAGTTAGGGTTTCATGGATACTTTTGTAAAGTATGGAAATTTTATTGAAATCAAGGGTAATATGGTAATTTTTTTAGAACCAAGGGCATTTTAGTAATTTTACCACTAGGGGTATTTAGGTAATTTTGTAAACCGGGAATATTGAGAAAAGTTTTGCAAAATAGTTTTTACAAATTAAGAGGGTAATTTTAAGAGTTTTAAAACTAGGGTTAGGGTGAACTGTCACTACGCACCAGGTAGGATTCGAGTGGAGAGGAGGTGAGTCACGTGGACTGCTTAAATACCAAGCTCCCACCGAAACCAATCCTAGACATGCACAAAATGGTTGCCACACCCTAACTCGGTGACTTAACCACAGGTTTGTTTAATTAGGCATTTAAAATTTTATGTAATTGTTGGGGTAACCTAGTCCTAAGGTTCAAGTACTTATCACGCTAATCTACGTTCCATTTCTACCCTTCTACACTTCATATCACAAATCACACAAGAGATAGGGGTACTTACCTGGTGGACTTTGGGTCGGAGACTTAGGTGCCATGCCAGAAAACATGCTTATTTCTCAAAATTTTTCACAAAATTCTTTTGGGCTTAATTTTGAAAACGTTTTGGGCCTTAAACCCAAGGCCGAGAGTTTAAAAATTGGGCTCTGATACCAAGCTAAAACACCCCAAACCCAGCCTACGAGCCTTAACCGGATCCGGTATGTTTCTTAAGTAAAACGGCTCAAAACTGATTTGTGTCTTTTGAAAATCTTTGAGTAATTTTGGGAGAAGACTCGAATTGGGTTGGGCTCAAGTTAGATTCAGGTTTATTTTTGAAATATAGGTTTTTAAAAAAAATACATTACTAAGTTCCAAAACTTAGGTAAAAGATATGCCGAATTTGTTTTAGAGTCCGTTCCTTAAAAAAAAATTACTTAGTCATTTGTTTGATAGAAATTTCATATCGCAATAAAATAATCAAAATGCATGCATAAATAGTTCATAACTAAGGCCTTATTACATCAAATCAAAACCCAAAGTAAATGCAAAAATACTTAACATATAAAAGTTCAAATTGAAATAGAATTTCGAATTGAACATTGCCACCCATAAGCTTCTGCCGACCCGGTCCATCACTGATCATCACCTGAAAAATATTCCCACATCAGGGTGAGTCAAATAGACTCAGTGTGTATAACCGACACTAAGTCCTAAATGATTTAGGCATACAACATATCATACAAGCATGCATGTAGCAATTTATAAGTAATGATGCAAACCCGAACCCAAGCCTATATGCCTTCCACTACACATCACCCGTATCAACCTGCACACCGTGGGGACTACTAAGTCAACCTCCATCCGCTACACATCATCGAAGGCAGTCGCTGCAGTCGACATGTTCATCGCCCTTATATATTGTGGCATAGCCGCCAGATAACATTTTGTGTCATGAGACACCACATTCAGATAATGTGACCGAAGTCACCACATTCAGATATCGTGGTATGAACCACCATATCACTTCCCCTTACAATTTCACCCATATGCCCCATGTCATACAAATATGCATAAACTTTGTCCTATTCTTTATTCACATTCTTATAGTTTCACACATGTGCCATAACAGATCATATTATATTCCTAGTAGGAGTAAGAAAACGTACATGTACCATCGCATGGTAACTTAGCCATACTTTCACATCTTTCTTATCACATGCATTAAATTAAAGCCGTAATCTATTAAGGTTTAGTGTGGGGTACACACCTGGTATGCTTAACGAATTTACTAAAATCCCGAAACTCGATCTATCGCTTTAGATCATCACTTCCTATATTCGGCCAATCCTAACAGGTTAGTAAAAAGCCATTCGGCCATAAAACCAAATCCCAAAGGCTTAATGTAACCAACTTCTTACCTTGCTGCCGACTGAATACTAACCAAATCCCAAAATTTGATCTATTGATTTAAAGCACAAGTTCCTTGTTACCGATTTGATCCCTAATCAAATCCCGAAACTTCGTTGTGCTTTTCCTTGCAATCGGTCAACACTAGATCACCTAAGTAGTTAGTTTCGACTTTTGAATAATTAAGAAATAGATCTATAACATTATCATAGCCTATACGGATTGCACACATGTACTTACCTCGTGATTTTAAATTTCGAAATCCTTGGGTACCACTGTCGACTGCCCCTAAATAACCATGGTCAGATTCGGTTAGCATCATAATCAATAAGACTGAATATAACCCCTCCTTACCTTGCGATTTCAATTTCCACAATTGATCCTGGCCTCTTTAATGATGTCGAGATTTCTATGGCCATATGTTAGATCTAATCCAATCATTAAAACATAATAGAATGGCTTATGGCCAAATCTTATATTTACTTACCTTAGATCTTAGAAGTCCCAAAAGATTCTTCCCTTATAGTCGACACTAGCAGAATCCCAGAATTTCTTCTTAAGATTTCGGTCAAAGAAGGGTAAGAGGATTAGAGTCTTGAATTCCAACATACCGAGAAAGAAAAGAGCAAGAGATTAATCAAGAGAAATCCTCACCAAATAGAGTAATCGAAATGCACTTGTTCACCACTGAACTTGTCGACAGGAAGAAGAGAATGTTGGGTTTTCGGCTTTTAATGCTAGGATCAAAACGGCTTCAAAGGTGATAATTAGATGGAACTTTCGGCTTTTGAGAGAAATAATGGGGAGATACAGGTTCGGCTATGCTTGCTTGAGTTTTCGGCTAGAACAAATAAAAGAAAAAGGAGACTTTGAGAGAGGTAAAGTGGAGATTCGGCTAGAGGAAGAGATGAGAAGGGAAAAGAAAATCAAAGTAAAGAAAAGATGAACACTCTACTAAGAATTTCGGCTAGCACTCAAACACTAGCCTTTCCTCACTTTCCTCCTATTTTATCTCTTCTTCCCTTATTCAAAATAATTAAAAATAAATCCTTATTTATCTCCCGCCTTAGCCGAAATTTCCAAGGAATTTAAGCACATCTTAAACTCATTCCTAAGTCTCCCAATGCCGTCCATTGCTACTCTCTTGTTGCCGAAAAATAAAACCCCCAAAATATTGCTTCCCTTGTCGCTCGAACTTAAGACTTGCCTCATGCTTATGGTGTCATTCCTAGGGGCCTTAAGTGGCGCCTCCAAGCCACTTTTCCAAGCCCATTTTTGTGTTATGTTTCAACTCCAATTTCTCTTAAGGCCTATCCGGCTTAGCTTTCTTTTTTTAAACTTTGAAACCTAATAATTTCTAAGGCATTTCTCTACTCTTTAGGGTTCACAAAATTCATAATGCACATTCACAACACACTCAAGCATGCTATGTCTTATAATTATAAATGCACAAGCCATAATCTAGGATATTATAGCAACCATCCCATGCAGCAACATCATACGTAGATATCTCTGCACGCCTCTACCCTCGAGTAGTATTTCGTTGACAACACTCGACATTTTGATGGGATAGAGTTCACCCTCCACCAAATATGCCAACACCTCCATATCTCATCACTAGCCCCACCACCAAATCCAGCCGATGAGGAGGACCTTTAATTATCTACATTTTATTGACTTATTTTATGTTATTTTTATTTTTATTTTTCCTTTATTATCATAATTTGCTACTTTTCTTCATTGCAAATTTTTATCTATACTTATCTAATCTTCGAAGTATTCCTAACATTTTTTATCTTACACCCCCAAAATATCTAACTAATGACTTTGCAGTTCCGATCACACACTCTATATACACGAATAAGTCGATAGGAGTAATTCACTAATACATTAGTCATCTTCCATCCCGAACACTACCAACTCCCGAAAATCACCCAAAATTCAGAAAGTGGCACTCTATCCCTCTCTTTTGATCTTAAATTAATTGTTATTACCTATATTTATACATTGAGGGCAATGTACATCTTAAGTGTGGGGGGATAAAAGTGCCTAACTTTTTGTATAATTCTAAATTTAATGCCTAATTTTTCATTAATCCTGAATTTAGTCATGTTTTTAAGTATTTTTCTCATATTACTAGTTAGGATGAAATTTCTAGTGTTTTATGATTATTATTGATATGTTTTAGAGTAAGTCATAGTTAATTGTGCATTGATGATTAAATTTGAAGAATACTAGAGAATTGAGCATGATAAGTATACTTTTAAAAATTAAAAATTAATAGGTCATTGTACTAAATTTGAGTACTACCCTGAAATTTGGAAATCTTCAGGGATTGATGTCAAAAACACCCATAATTTTTGTGAGATTTCGAGCCTTATAGAGCATATATTCTTTTTCATGCTCACTTTATTGATTATGAATGTGTCAACTTTGAACTGTTATTCTACAACTTGCCTCATTTATACATGTCAAGACCACATTAATGATTTGATATACTGAGATGATAAAGGCACCTAGGCTCTAACCCGTTCACTTCATAAAAAGCCTACCTTCACAAATTAACCCTAGTGAACCCCGTTGAATCCTAACAACTTTTTTATTGACGCACCCACTAATATTAACCCAAAATCCCTTTGTATTTGTTATCACCATTCTTTTAACTACTCTTTAATCGACGTTTGATTTTATTAAGTTATCGAATTATATTAGTTCAGTAGTTACATTTATCATTTATGATGTAATATTCTTAAAAAACCCAAGTATATTTAATATTAGTAGTATATAAAAGAGCTTAGAGCATTTAAACTCCAATTGTTGAATAAAAGCTCGTATTAAAGTATTATCAAAATTTAAGTGATGAAAATACTCTTTATTATAGATTAATTATCAATAGTAGGTATTATTTGTTTTCATTCGATATAAATATTCATATTAAGTTCTTTATTTTTGGATTAGGTAATTAGTCAATTTGATCTCGATTCTAACCCTTTAATTCAACCTGTATCCACACCCTTAGCCTTAGCCCCATTACAACCCTGATAAAGACCTTTTGATTTGTGTATCATCTCATATACAGTGGTGGAGATTTGATTTTAGGTAAGCCTATGGGATTAACTTTTTAGGTTCGATTTAGAGTGCTTATTCTTGAACCTTAAACACTTCGAATGATTTAAGTGAATCTTTTGTGAGGATGTCAATCCTTGTCGGTTTTGAATTAAATGTAATTACTTAGATAAGGGGAGACACCTATGTTTAGTACTACAAAGGTATGACTTATCATGATTGAATCTTTAGGACTCTTTGAATTGAATTATCCATGTATAAATTATCTATGAATTATGATGAGACATTGTCGATAGGAATTATGAATTATGGAAAGTTCGTTTTAATTGTAAGTTGAGAATTTTGCTTGAGGACAAGCAAAAGCTTAAGTGTGAGGGTATTTGATAAACCATAAAAGTAACATATTTTAATCCTACATTTAGTATGCTTTTGGATGATTTAGCCCTCAATTTATGTAAGACGTTGCTCTTAATCCTTTCTTTTTATGTTTTATACTCAGGAAAGCACCCGAGAATGAAAAGAATGAGAAACGGGCTTAAAACAGACCGAATTGGGCCAACCCAAGAAATTGGCACGGCCTGGACTTCAAGTCACACGGTCGTGCCTCGCCAATCATTCAAAGACACGCCCCAATCATGAATTGCAATACCGTGTCCCAATCGACAGACCTAAAGCACGGCCTAAACCCAACTTGCACGGCCGCACCTCAATCAACAGAATCAACACACGACCTGAAGTCGACTAACATGGGCGTGTGCCATGGCCATGCCCCTGTTATAGGAGTGAGCAATTTCACTCGGATTTGGATACTTGAAGCCAAAGAAACATACTCTTAAGTCCAATTAAACACCTTAATAGTAATTCTACTTGAAGGAGGTACTTAGGAGCCAATTAAAGAATCTAAGGAGCATATAGAAACAACCTAAGGCAGCCATTCTGAGGAGAGTTTTGGTATGCAAAGTTTTCTACCAGAGCTTTTATTCAGGGAATTACTCGAAGATAGCCAGTTGATCCATCTCAAGAAGCTGGAGTTCTACTCAAGACAGAGCATCTCCTCTTCAATTCCTTCAGGGGGTTTTAGAGATTTCGTATGTTTTGTCTTATCTTTTCTCTTGAGATGTTTTCTTATTTTATTATGAACTAAACCCTTCAGATACCTAAAGGGGATGAAACCTATGACAGATTTTGTTATTTGATTTCTAAATTATATGATAAGTACTTAGTTTGTTCTTAATTATGTTGCTTAATCGAAATCTGATGTGCTTAGGTGGAGGAGGAATAGACCCTACCTAAGAGTAGATCTAACATAATTAAGTAGAGTTGATCAAGTGCCTAGAGATAAGGTTACGAGATTTTACCAGATTAGGGTGAAACCTAATATGGGAGTCCATTGATCGATTTACTGCTTACTTAGGGGGTTATTATAAGAGAATGAGAGTTTCACTAATTAATCTAAGGTTAGACGTTATTCGCCTCGATAAAGGGTTTAGTATAGGTTAGGGAGTTTTACGGATCAAACTAAGTAAAGAAGTCATATGAATTAAAGGTTAGATAACAAGAGAAGTCAGAGGCGATTCTTCTTGAGGGTATCATTGTAATCAACTGAGTTTTTCCACAGTCTTTTTCCAAAGTTTCATTCTTTTGCCCTTACATATAGTTTAGTTTTTCATTATTTTTTAGATTAATAAACCATTCACTCCATATTTCAGGTTAAATAATAGAAGGAAAGTGAGGAGTAGTACTTTTAGGTTCCCTTGGGTTCGATAAAGATACTCTTGCCTAAACTATACTACTGTTCGATAGGTGCACTTGCCTCTATCGTTGTCATAGCTAGTCTACAGGTTCGATCATTCTTTTTATAAATATTAAAACTCAACTGTTTGACACGATCAATAGCACCTCTAATTTACGATAGTGAAATTGAAAGCACAGCTCATAAAAATCATAGAGAGATAAGGCGAAGCTTAAATTACATAGAAGAAGAGCAAGAAGATGAAATTAATACTAACAAAGAGATGGCTGAGAACAATCCGCGACCTCCAAAGGTGGCCTAAAATCGTGCTTCTCGAATTATGATTATGCTAAACCTAACAGGAACTGAGTCAAGTATTGTTAGATCTGCTAAAGCTGCTAATAATTTTTGAACTGAAACCTAACACTATACAAATGATACAACAATTCGTTCAGTTTGATGGTTTGCAGGATGAAGATCCAAATAATCACTTGGCAAATTTCCTAGAATTTTGCAATACTTTAAAAATTAATGGCGTTTCTGATGATGCCATCTGTCTTCAGTTATTTCCCTTCTTCTTGAGAAATAAAGCTAAACAGTGGTTGAATTCTCTTCCACGAGGATCAATCACTAGGATCAATCACTACATGGGATCAAATGACCAAGAAATTTTTATTAAAATAATTTTTGCCAGCCAAAACAACCAAATTAAGGAACAATATCTCTTATTTTGTACAGATGGATTTAGAAACATTATACGATGCATGGGAGAGATACAAGGATTTGTTGAGAAGGTGCCAACACCATGGTTTACCCTTGTGGCTACAAGTCCAAACTTTTTACAACGGTGTGAACCCTTCAACGAGACAACTGATTGATTCAGCAGCCGGTGGAACCCTAAATAACAAAACTCCTAAGGCGGCCTATGAATTTATAAAGGAGATGTCACTGAACAACTATCAGTAGCTAGTTGCAAGGACAAGGCCAACAAAAACAGCCTGAGTTTTCAACATCGATGCAGTCACCATGCTATCAAATCAGGTAAATAAAAAGGTTGATGGTTTATGTGGTTCTTTACAGGTACATCCAGTTATGTAATGTGACTCAAATCTAGGAGGTATGGCGAATCCTGAGTACCCATCCTAAAATCATGGCATGGAAATGAAACAAATAAACTATACGGGTAACAATTTTAGATCTCAAAATAACCCTTATAGTAAAACTTATAATCTAGGTTAGAGGAACCACCCTAATTTTTCATGGGGTGGTCAAGGAAATCAGAGACAACAACCCCTCCAAACTTCTAACAACACCCCTACCCATAGGAAAAGAAATTGAACCTTGAGGAGATGATGAGAAAATTCATCGTGGCGTCGAAAACATGTTTCCAAAACACTAAGACAACGCTTAAAAATCAACAAGCATCGATTAAAGGAATCGAGAACCAGTTAGGGCAACTCGCTAAGTTGATCTCTGAATGACCACAAGGGAACTTACCAAGTAACACTAAGACTAACCCAAAAGAGCAACTTCAAGCCATAACCGATAAGAATAGTGAAGGGTTAGTAGATTCTGAACCAGAGCCAAGGCAAGAACCTGTGGTAGGTGAAGGAAAGGTTGAGGTAAGCCAAGAAAAGCCAAAATCAATAATTAAGAATACCAACCTCGAATACCATACCCCAATGCGATAAAGAAAAATGACACAGACGAACAGTTCGGTAAGTTTCTTAAATTTCTAAAGAAATTACATATTAACTTACTATTTCTTGAAGCTCTTTCGCATATGCCAGATTCAAGGAAATTTTTAAAAGAGCGTTTGACAAATAAGCGGAAGTTAGAGGAGGAGTCGCATGTGGAATTAAATGCAGTATGCTCAGCGATTGTACAAAACAAACTACCAAAAAATTAAAAGATCTAGGGAGTTTTACAATTCCATATTTAATTGGTAATTTAACTATTAATAATATGTTAGCTGATTTAGGGGCAAGCATCAATGTTATGCCTTATAAATTGTTTAAACAGCTAGGTCTACGGAAACCCAAACAAACTAGAATGAGTATTCAATTAGCTGATAAAACTATTAGAATTCCTAGGGGTATAATTGAGGATGTGCTAGTGAAAATTGACAAATTCATATTCCTAGTAGACTTTGTTGTTTTAGAAATGGATGAGGACAATAGCATCCCTTTAATTTTAAGAAGACCCTTTTTAGCAACTACTAGAACTAAAATTGATTTTGATACAGGAGAACTCATACTCAGTGTAGGTACTGAATCAATCAGTCTTCAAGCTCTCGACTCAGCTAAGGCATCAAGTAATCAAGGTGAGAAAATTAATTCTATTAATGACCATTCAGTTAAACCTTCTTTTCAGGAAGCACCATGGAACCACGCATCTGAACCAGATCCTAGACCTCATACCAACAAGGAAATAACTCATGAGGAATGAAGGCTTCAGATCGATGAGCTAGACGAGTGCAAGCCATGTGTTAAAGAAAAAACTTAAGGAACCCCTAAACGAGCTTATAGGAACATCAAATCACTTCAAAATAGGAGATCAGGTACTATTAGATAAAATAGACCCAAGAATCACCACTTCAGACGTCAAGACAAACGAAGAGATACCTTTTAAGGTACTTAATGTCTTCCCATACGGGACAGCTGAGGTAAGCAATCCTATATTCGGTACTTTTAAAGTAAACACTACTCGACTCAAACCATATAATGATAGCATGAGAAAGGATTTTTCACTCCTCAAACCACCATGAATGTGTGAATGAGAGGTAAGTCTAGCTAAAGTCTTTAAACAAGCACTTCTGGGAGGCAACCCGAGCACTAACCCAATTTATTTTTATTTTTTTCTTTTAGCACCTAACTACAAACTAACCAAGTTAAGAAGCAAAGATTTCTGCACCACACGGCCTTGCACACGGTCGTGGTTGTGGATGTGTGGACACTACGGATTCTAGTACTAGCATGACAAAGATAGTACGAAAAAGGATGGAAAAATATCTTCAAGTCATGGGCTCCAACTAAACACCATGGCCGTGCGATGCGCCCGTGGCCGAAACTATTTTAGAAGCATGGGCGTGGTGACCTGCACATAGGCGTGTGAGAAACGAAGGAAGCATAACACGGCCGTGAGACATGGCCGTGTGATTTGACACGCCCACAGTACACGGGCATGGGATGTACCAAATCTGAATTTCTATTTAAAACACCCTTCTCCCCTTCTTACCTACTCCCAACTCCTTTCTCTTCCACTCCCCTTACATTCCCTTTCATTTTCATTTTCCTCCTTATTCATCTTCCAAGTCCTTGATCTTCACCTCATCCATGTTGAAGAAACGAAAGGATCCTATCCCAGTCTCCCTATACGAGACCAATCTACATAAGTTCATTCCGGCCGCTTCATTAACTCGACAGGAAAATGACCTTTGAGTCCATTTATTTTCTCCTTTTCTTTTCTCATCTCTTTTAATTTCCTTATCTTTATTTTTCTTATACCAAATAGGGTTTATTTTATTTTAGTTCCTTGGTTTTAGGTTCTAAATGCTGCTTGGGAATCATACACCACGGCCTTAGAAATCACACCCACCTCGCGAACCATCTAACAATAAGGACCTTTCGGTCCATTAATCAGTTCTTTTAGTCTTATTTCACTTTTTACACTCTTTCTTTTTGTTTTTATTTTCTTTAAATATATAACTAGTATATTTAGAAATATTCTTATTGTTTCCTAGCTAACTCTTCATGAGATTCTCAATTTCTTCATCTAGCACAGGAATTAGAGGAGCCCCCTCCAACTTATCTTTCACCTCCGAATCAAATTTCCACACTTCCAACTCAAGGAATTCATCCAAAAATTTAGGAAGTTTCACTTCTCTCCCTCTCTTTTAATTTTCTTAAAATATGATTACCATCTATCATTGTACATTGAGGGCAATGTACATATTAAGTGTAGGGGGTGAAAATTATTTAGAAAAAGTACCTAACTTTTTGCATTATTCTCAAATCCATGAATGATATCTTGTCTTAGGTAATTTTCTTATATCACTAATTAGGATTAAATTCCTGTTGATTTATGATTTTTATTGATATGTTTTAGATTAAGTCATAGTTAATTGTGCATTGATAATTTAAACTTTAAGATACAAAAGAATCAAGCATGATTAGTCTATTTTCAAAAAAAGTTAAAATTTTGTTTGGTTGTCTATCTGAATCTAATTATTACCTTGAAGATTAAAAGTTACAAGGTTGTCATCAAAAACCCATAATTGTTGTGAGATTTTGAACCTTTTAGTGCATACATTCTTTCGTGCTCACTTTATTGATTACGAGTGTGTCAACATTGATTTATTATTCTAGAACTTGCTTCGATTATACATGTCGAGACCACACCTTTAATTTGATATACAGAGATGATAAAGGCACGTAGGATTTAACCCACTTACTCCACTAAAAGCCTACCCTCACAATTAACCCCTAGTGAACCCTTTTGATCCTAACAACCCTTTTATTGATTCACCCACTAATATTAACCCAAAACCCATCTTGTATTTGTTATCACCATTCCTCTTGACTACCCTTTTTGTCGAGATTTGATTTTGACCAGTTACCTAACTATGTTCTATATTTTAGTTGTTAAAGTTCTTTCTTATTATTGTTGATTTGGAATTAAAAAAAATCAAAGCATATTCATTATTAGTTTCGTAATTAAGTGAGCTTATACATTTAAATTCAACATCTTGGAGAAGAAGCTCGTATTATTAGTATTTCAAGTTTTTAATTGATGTAATTATTTAAGATTAGTTTCATTTTTCTAGTTAGGTAAATTGTCAATTCCATCTCGATTCTAACCATTTAATTTAGCCTTTATCCACACATTTAACCTAAGCCCCGTTACAACCCTTTAAAGACATTTTAATTTGTGTATCATCTCATTTTATAGTGATGGAGATTTGATTTTCAAGCAAGCCTATGGGAATTAACTCTTCATGTTTAACTTTTGAGAGCTTAATTTTGAACCTTAAACACTTCGAGTGATTTGAGTGAATCGTTAGTGAGGATGTCAACTCTTGTCAATTTTGAATTAAAAGGTAATTATTTAGATACGGGGAAACACCTATATTTTTCGTGCTAGAAACTGTGAATTTGATTGTTTGAATCTTTAGGACTCTTTGAGATAAATTATCCATATATGAATTACCTATGAATTATGATGAAACATTATAATATTATGAATTCAGGAAGTTCGTTTTAATTGTGAGTTGAGAATTTTACTTGAGGACAAGCAAAAGCTTAAGTGTGGGGGTATTTGATAAACCATAATATGAACATAATTTAATCCGACATTTAGCATGTTTTTGGATGATTTATCCCTTTAATTATGGAAATAGGTGCTCTTAATCCTTTGTTTTCAAGTTTTATACTTAGGAGAGCATCAGAGGATGAAAGAATGAGAAACGGGCCAAAAACAGTGTCAATGGACCTAATTACAAAATTGACATGGCCTGGGCCTAAGCCACACGGCCGTGCCTCATTAACAGACCCGACCACGGCCTGGCTTCAATTTGAACGGGCATGTGCTATGGGCGTGTCCCTGACGTGACCTGTTTGAATTCTATTCAAATTAGGGTACATAGAGGCGAAGAAACCCATTCCAAAAGCCTATATAAACACCCTAGAGGCCAACCTTCAAGGGGGCATTCAGCTAGGCCAAGGAGCCAAGCCAAAGGGCCAGAATTGTGGGATTCACTTGAAGAAAGCCAATTGATTCATCTCAAGAAGTCGGAATCATACTCAAGATAGAGGATCTTCTCTTCAATTTCCTTAAAGGGTTTTAAGGTTTTTCTTATGTTTTGTTTTATATTTTCTTCTAAGATGTTTTCTTTTATAATTATGAACTAAACCCTCAGATACCTGAGGGGGATGAAACCTAAGACGAATCTTGTTATTGTTTTCTGAGCTGTATGATACATACTTGATTTGTTCTTAACTATGTGTTCTTAATTCTTATTTTGATATTTCAAGATATTGATTCAAGCATTTATGCTCTTAGGCATAGGAGGACTAGACCCTGTCTAAGAGTAGATCTAGCATAGTTAAGCGGAGTTGATTGCAACCCTAGAGATAGGATGACAAAAATCTGCCGGATTAGGGTCAAACCTAATATGGGAGTCCATAGATCAAGTTAATGCAATTCTAGGGGTTTTAATTAGAAATAAATTTCAATTAATCAATCTAGGGTTAGACCTTAGTAGCCTCGAAAGAGGTATTAATATAAATTTGAGAATCTTAATGATCAAGTCAAGTGAATAAATAGTCTGGTCTAGATTTAGATAACAAGTGAAGTCTAGGTGGATTCTTCCTCAGGTATTGTCTTGATCAATTGGTTTTTTCCCACAAGTATTTCCCCAATTCATTATCTTTGTCTTAGAATCTTTAGCTTAGTAGTTAGTTAATTTTAGATTAAACAACTATTCTCTTAATTATTAGGTTAAATGATAAAAAGAAATATAGTATTAGTACTTTTGGTTCCTTTGGGTTCAACAATTGACCTTGCCACTAAACTATATTATTGTTCAATAGGTGCGCTTGCCTCCATCGTTGTCTTAGTTAGTTTCCAGGTTTTGATCATTCTTCTTATAAATTTTTAAGACTATGACACACGATCATGTAACATCAAAAATTTGTTTCAATTTTTTACATTTTTTTTGTTTTTCTTATCTTTCGGTGTGCTTGAGCTTGTAGAAGTACAAAGTGATTGGTTAGGAGCATGTACATAGCTTTCTTGTGTTTATGAATAAATTTGGCATGATGATAGGAGATTTTAAATTTTTTATTATTAGATTACTAAAGTTCTATATGTTACACTGTAAATGGGTATTAAGTTATCACTTGTACCAAGTGATATAGAAAATATAAGGAAGTGAGCATGCTAGTATGAATGATAAATGGTTGAATTTGTGTTTGTTTGGTTGATTAAATTTTTGCATGATGAGATAGTTAGGGATGACCTAAGGAATTATTTCGAACACATCCAGAGCCAAAAAGTTATCCTATTAATACTTCACCTTTAGTACCAATTTTGAGCCTTTTGACACTTCTTGATGAACTGCATCACAAACCTAGAGCCTGAAAATGTTAATTTATATATGCCATTTTTCTTTGGTCTTGTACTACATGATTATAGATGTTTGGCCATACGCATTGAGGGTTAAGTAGTTACATCAGAGTGGAGTTTGTAAAATTAGAGTGAAATGGGAAAGATTAGTGCGATATAGGGACTATAAGTTAGCTTAATGTTCAAAACCAAAAGACATCCAAAAAGAGAATTGGTACGAGTAGAAAAAGTCTTAAACTAGCTAAAAAGCATTAGTCAGCGAGATGTATTGAAAAAGAGAAAAGTTAGAAAGCCTTAAAAGAAAGAAAAACTCATTCATTAGTGCACAAAATATCGTAAGGCTAGCCATAGTTACTATGTCGTGCTATGACTTCCTCCTATAGATGGAGAGACAAGGAATGTGAGAGAATGATAAATAAGGCGGTGTGCGGGTAAGGGTCACTAAGGGGGGAAGAATAGGGATCAATATAATGTGCCAAACTATTTTAATGTTTGTAACCTTTTAATGCTTACTGTTTTTGAATTCCATACTTATCCTAAGCCTCAGAACGTTACAAGCCAAAAATCCCTATGTGACCTAAATATCCTTATAAATGAATAGACATTATATTAAAAATTCACATAAACAACTATTTGTATTATGCTCAGATAATAAAAGTAATTGAATTATTTGTTGATGGATTCCTATGGGTGAGAACCTTTATACTTGTATATTTTGTAACTCATTAAACTTAGATGTTTGTGATCAAAAGTGGTAAGTCGATTACTCATCATGTTGAAATTGTTACTAAGCATGAAATGCCTAAGTCATATACTCTGAAATCAATACTTGTATCATACTGGCTCAAGGGTCATCATTTTTATTTGCCATCTTTGTTTATGTTGCTTGAATACAAGCAATGAATTAAGTGTGTGGGAGTTTAATCTATCGTAATTCAATGTAATAGATTAAACTAATTTTCACATTTAAGGAGATTAAATACAGGTATTTTTGTTATGTTTTAAGTAAGTTTCTTTAGTTTTACTTACATCCAATAAAATGTGCACATTGAGTCTTTCATTGACCTTAAGGATTGAATGAGGCCTAAAGAAAAGCTAAAATACTTTGTGGGTGTACAGGACACCATTAGAGGGTAGTTTGGACCAATATTGGACCCTATGTCGCAACATGGGAGATCCGATGTTGCAACATAAAGAACATAATGGAGAAAGTAAGAAACTGCCATCAATATTACGACACAGGCTGAGGGTGTCGTGACACGGGTTGAAGGTGTCACAACATACCCTTGAAAATGACTGTATAGGAGTATACTAGTTGCTATGTCTTGACATAGGACCTTGTGTGTTGTGATATCAACTTTATGATAAGAATAAAACATGAAGCAAGGGCGTTTTGGTCTCTAGAATCAAATTTAAATCTCAAGAATGCCAGCTAACCTAGGTTTAAGGATTACTACTACCTGAAGGCTATAAATAAGCTTTTTGGCACATATAATGGACAAAATCCATTATCTTATATGCTCGTTTTATGTTTATGTTTTGTTTCCTTGCTTTCTTTAGGTTTTCATAGTTTTAGTTTATTTGTTCTTTGTTTCTTTCAAGAGTTCTAAGTTATAAAGAAGATCAACTATTGTTGATTTGCGCTTATTATCAATATCAATCAGAATTTTCTTAAACTCTTTATTTTAATCTATTCCCTATGCTTAATTCTTCCATCTATTCCATGTTGTTTATGAAAGCCATGAAGAACTAATAGTTCTATGGGGGATTAGCGAGTGGAAGCATGACCTTTTAAATGTTTTCTAGGGTTATTCAGCGGATCAACTATTTGGGAAAGGAAGAACGTGAAATAAACCCTAGGCTTGACAAGCCTAGGAAGGTATTGCACATTCATGAACATCTATACCCTAAGCCAGTCTGGACTATGAGGTCAGAATATAAATAGTTCTTGTTGACTCGTTATATTAGTGGAAGATCAAAATATCCTACTAGAGTAGCGACTAGTTGATTGATGAAGAACCTGAGATGATAGTTGATTGAGATTGCTGAAGAGAGCTAATCACTTATCTTCACATTTGATTCACTTTATTTGTCTCTATCTCCTATAATTCTAATTCTTTTATGTTATTTAATTGTTTGATTCACTTAAAGTATTAGTTAGGTCTTTAATTTTTTAGGTTAAGATTGATTTAGTATTTGCCTCCCTTGTGTACGATCCTCGGAGTACTCACTTACTTCGTTGTAAAATCTATATCACAACTCAACCCTTATACTTGCGGATACCGCCCCATAACTAGCTATTTTATTGCAGTATTCACACTTTGGATGCTAGTATGTCTAGAGGTGGTCAGGGAACCAAAAAAATGTCCCCCACTTAGAGATGAATGGCAATGGTATAGGATCTCGTCAATGTAACGACCCAATTTCGGTGAAATTAGAACAATGGTCTCGGGACCATAAATCCGAGCCAAAAATAAATTTTTTTATTTTATTATATGATCCATAGTATACTAGAAATGTTGTGTGAAAATTTGGAACAGAATTTTTTACTGATTATGTGCTTAATTACGAGAAGGACTAATCGCATAAAATGCTAAAGTTGAATTCTAGTAGCTATAAGGATCAAATAGATATGGAATTCAAAACTAGAGGTCCTTATATGGTAATTAGACCATTAGTAAAAAGTATGTAGATAGTTTTGGATGATTCATCCATGGAAAATGAGAAAAAGGTTAGGGACTAAATTAGAAATAGCAAAGTACTTATTATTTAAAAAGATGATAAAAGATATCATCTTATTTTATGTCATCGTCTTCCCCAAAATAAAAATGGAAACCCTATGAGAGAGAGAAGAGACTTTCATAGCCAAATTGGGTAAGTTTCCTTGTCTCCTTTTTTGTTATTTTGATATTTTTGGAATCGGATTAGCCTAAACTATCTATTTGGGGGATCAATTTGAAAAGTTATCAGAGTATAAAAATTGGGTCAAGGATGTATATTCTGGAAATTTGAAATTGATGGTAGAAAATGAAAGATTGATGATAGATAAACAACTTTTACAAAGTAATTTTTCTTGAAAACTTAATTTTGGGACTAAAATGAAAATTGGTGAAAAGCCATGGAAAATGCTGAAATTTGTGAAATGTATATGCTGAAAAAGTTATATGTATATTTTGGCTAGGTTTGGGTAGAGGGTCGGATTTCATGAATTTCATTTTTCAAGCCTATAGACAAAATGGTAATTTATGAAAAGTTAGTGCCAAAATGGTAATTTTGCCTAGGATAAAAATTGAGTCCAAATAAGTGTAAAATGTGATAAATTGACATTAAAGTTAGTCGTATAGATCCTGTAACGCCCCAAAAATAGGGGGTTTGTAATTTTGTTGAAGTGGCTTAAATTCCATGATGTGCTTGAATGGCTAGGTATTTGAGTGTATTTTGGGGTTCTTAGGAGGCCTAGGTTCGAGTCTGGGCCTTGGAAAAATTTTAGTTTTTGCTCTTAAGAGGAATGAGATGTTAGTAGTAAGACTTATGTATAAATGTGTGTGTTTTGTGTCACAAAAAGAGCATGTGACTTGGTGGCTATGGCGTCACTGTGATGACAAGGGGAGTGGGGTTTGAATCCCATGACAAGAAAATGGGAGGCTTTTATTTTATGTCTTGGTAGTGTAAGAGGTAGAGTTTGGATCAAACTCTACAAAGGAGGTTAAAGAATTGGTCAACAAATTCAAATAGAAGGTTGGGAGTAATTCAAGGAGGATTCGGTGGAGAGGTTGAGAGAGTTGGGGTGTGTAGGAGTCTTGGCCAAATTTTGGGAAGGATGAGTAGGGGATTTTTAGCTAGGGGTTGTCAATTGTGCAAATCCAGCAAGTGGAGTGAGAGAAGAAGTTGAATATTCTATTTGGAATTTTAAGCTTTCTTTTGTTGCATTTCGGGTTTGGTTCTTTTTTTTTGCATCTCGTGCAACCTTTTACCATTTCGGGTTTATTTTTCTTTCTTCTGTTCATCATTATTTCTCTGTTGTTGCCTACCTTCTGCCGAATCATTCTTCCTTCTTTCGGTTTCCTCCTTGGCCGAACATAACTCTCCTTTGCCTCTTGTGATCCTTTTCTTTTCTTTGCAAGATAGTCGAGCACTTTCCTTCTTTCTTCTTGTGTCAGCAGAATCTATTAGGGCCTAAGTATCTTCTTCTCTTTGTTTCTAACCATTTTCGAATCTCTGCGATTGGTTGGTAAGTGGTGACTATAGCTGAATCTAGGTTGGCTTTTTCTCCTTTTTTGATTTTGTGTTTCTTGGGCCGAAAGGGTTTTCCCTAGTTGCCATAGGGATATGTATTGCTAACATTTTTCTTCCTCGTCGAATGTTGCTAGGGACTCGTTTTCCTTAATCAAGGGGTAGGCCGATTACTTCCCATTGCAAAAGATCGTTTGTTTCGTGGTAGGTAAAGTTAATTGATTAAAGCATTCAATATTATATATTAACAATAGTTGTGACTGATTAATGAGGTAGTTGTTGTCATAGGGTCTTGGAAGCGCTTCAACTATAACCCATAACAGGTGTCTAATCGTACACTCAATACCGAACTGTTTAAACGTTGGATAAAAGTGTTCTCATACTCTTGTGCTGCTGTGAATTGGTAAATGCCAAAAAGCTAAACTTTTGGCATTTGAGGGCCCTTGAGTGTGCGAACACTCGTAGGGATTAAATCGAGCCACAATCATGGGCGTTAGACAGAAAAGGCCACCATGAACGTTCATGTGGGCCAAGGTTGTAATGGGCCAAGAGGGCCCAAGGGATTCATAGGCCCACCGAGATGAAATCCATGGTAAGTGACTAATAATGGATTGGGCTACGAAGTTCGCATAGCCGTGATTGAAATTGGGCTAAGTGGGCCACACGAGCGTGTGGGCCCACTTGGGCCGAATAGGGGTTTTGAGCCCAATTACATTATTTTGGCCCTATAAGTCATTTGAGTCATACGAGAAGATGGTAGGCCATTTAAAGGTTAAAATTATCGAAATACCCTTGAAGGGTAAAATTACCGAAATACCATCGAAGGGTAAAATTATCGAAATACCCTCGAAGGGTGAAATTATCGAAATACCCTTGATAGGTAAAATTACTGAAATACCCTCAAAGGGTAAAATTATTGAAATACCCTCGATGGGTGAAATTATCAAAATACCCTCGAAAGGTAAAATTACCATTTTACCCCTAATCGATAAAATGACTGTTATACCCCAAGTGGTAGCTCAAGTGATGTTTGTGTGATATTTATATGACTGATTATGTTTGTGACATACTGCATACACAAATTATTTATGACACGACATTTTGCATTTGGGGTGGGGATTTGTATTTTGAGGAAGTATTGTACTAGTGGCTCTGCCACATTTTACTGATCTAGTGGCTTCGCCACGTATTCTGATTTTAATTCCTTGGCCCACGCTTACTGTCAATAGCAGTTTTGCTGCGCTATTAATAGTGGCCATGCTGCTATATTGGTGTGTTTGCTAGGTGGGTCGACTTGGTCCCCACATGGTGTGTTGGATGGTACGGGTGGTGTGTTGGTTGGATTGGGTTGGGCTACATTACTGCTCTAATCTGTGATCATTTGGGCTTAGGCCCACACTACTACTGTATAGGGCTAAAGCCAAGACTGAACTAATACTAGATGGGGCTCAAGCCTAGACTATTCTTGCATGATTGGGGATTACACACTAAGTTCTTGTAACACACCGTTTTGTTTAACTATGCAGGTAATCCCAGTCTTAGATGATTTGGAGCTACGAGGGACTCAGAGGTGGCCACACACTTGTTATGTTTTAAACTTAGACTTAGTTATTTTACTTTTAATGTTTTGGGCTAATAATTATGCAATAGGGCCATTTGGGGTTTTAATTTTTATTGGTGCTTCTCTTTATTTCAACCTGCTAGTCTAGGAAACACAGGTTTTTAAAACAATAACCGTTTTCTTAAAATCATGTTTTCAAATCTTAAAGTTACAATAAGAAAAGGCTTCCGTGGTTTTATTTTAGATTAATAAGCTTATAACAATTGTTACGGCCTATAATGTTTACAACACTAACATTTTCAAAATAACTGTTAAATGGGATTTAGAATTTAGTAACGAACTTTTATCAACAAACTTGATTTTCAAACAACACTTCGATGTGACACATCAATTCAATCATAATGTTTAGGTCGGGTTTGGGGTGTTACAGATCTGGATAGACCAAATTCAGAGCTAGAACGAGGAAAATGTTAGATTAATGGATTTATGTACACGAACATTTGTCGAGGTAAGTTCGTGTAATTAAATTGTATTTGTTTTTGTGCTTGATTAAATATTGTGTTTGTGAATTTTATTAATGTCATAAATTTTTGGAATGATCACCTACTTGATATAGCCCGATAAATGAAAATGCCCGATAAAATGGTAAATGAATAAAATGTTACTTGTATGCCGGACATGAATGTGGAATGTGTTTTACTTGAATTATATACATGTTATGGAGGTATTAAATAATTGAATGCACGATCGTGCTTGAAAAGTGTTTAAATCCCGGATTGAATAAATGGAAAATTGATGGATATGCAATTCCCCAAAACAAATGAGGTCCTACATTTGTTGCTGATAGGATTTAGCTCGGATGAGTAATGCTTCGACCTCAATTTTGATAGGATTTAGCCCGGACGGGTAATTTTGAAATAAGTGCTCTTGAGCATATGTTATGGATTGGATTTAGCCTGGACGGGTAATCCAAATCAAGTTTTCTAGAGCATATGATGTAAAAAAGATTTAGCCTGGACTGGTAATCCTATTGTTTATATATACGTGGCTCAAGAGTGTACTCTCTAAATTAGACCTTATGGGTACCGTTGGACATGAATTGACAGATTATGATTCATACACCTCGAGTGTACTCCCTGTGTATCCATCGGTATTTTGAATAAATTCAACGGGCAAAGCTCTGTAAAGGGCAAATATGAACTTAAGACAATTTAACATGGAATGATATTTATATATGATATGAAATATGATATGAAAAGGATATTACATGAAATACAAGGAAATAATGATTTATGACCAGTATGTATGAAAATGTGAAAAGATGATAACTTTACATGAAAATTATATGATGAAAATGTTCATTCTTGTTTATGGACTTATACACCTAGAGTGTACTAATCGTGACTTTGATATTCTGAGTAATATGTGTAAAGTTCTTATGCGAAATGATCTAAATTTGAAATGAACTATTATGAAATTATACTTGAAATAATGAGATGAATCATGTATGTTAAATGAATACATGATATGGAAAGCATATGTTCTTGGAAACTTAATTATTATTGAGCCCATGCATGTCTTGATATTACTATGGAATATATGACTAATAAGGGCAATGAGGATGTGTGTAGGGCTTGAGATCAAAGTGGTTGAATATGCCTTACTTAGTTACTTTAAATAGGATGTATGGTAAGTTAATTACCATGTTAGACGAACTTACTAAGCATTTTATGCTTGCCTTGTTTTATTTTACCTTGTTTTAGAGTAAATCAAAAGCTCGTTGGATTGGAAGCTTGGCGGAGATCACTCACACTATCCATTGTCCCATGTCGATGTAGTATGGTAATTCAATTATGGTTGTAATGGCATGTATAGGATATGTTGGCCATATAGGCATGTAAATGTAAATGATGCTTGTATGATGATTATGTTTTGGTACATGCATATATGTAACATCCCAGTTTAGACCCTAGTCAGAACAGTGGTTTCGAGACCACAAATTCGAGGTCAGAATAATAATTTAACGTTATTTTCTGTATGAATAGTATGCGACATAGTCTGTGCAAAAATTCCATATGATAATTTGATCGTTTGTGTGTCAAATTAAGAGAAATGATTTAATCGCGTAATAAGTAAAAGCTATGTCCTGATTTATAATTACTAATTGTGGATGGTTTTTTTAGGTGGAGGCCTTATGTTGATAATACACCATTTTTAAGTTAGTGGGGTGTTGAATGACTAGATAACCACATTTCTAATTTGTTTTATATGTTTTATAAAAGGGCAAAGTTGGTATTTATTTATTAAGATATTATAATAAAAAATGAAACAAAGAGATGGCCATTTTCTCATCTTTCTTTCACTGAAAATTGAAAAGGAGAACAGCAGTTGAAGCTTTTGAAATTTTGGCACTTCCTAGGCTTGATTGAGGTATGTTTTGAGCTTAGTTTTTGATAATTTCTACGTTTTTACAATCGTTGCTTTGAGAGCTACAAAACCCATGTTTTGATTTTGTGAAATGATGATGTTGTGAGATGCCATTAGTGATATGAAAAGCTTTTTGATGATTTTTGGTGTTAAATGAAAGATATGAAATAGATGAACATGTTTTGTTCTTGATTTTTTGATGAATTTAGATAAATAGGGCTAAATTGAGAAAATGATAGATTGAAGGACTAAATTCCAAATTTGATGAAAAATGTAGGTTTGTATGTGATGTATAAGAATTCGACCAAGCACATGTATATTGAAATTTTGAGTATTTGATGATTTGTGAGATAGGGAATAAAATGTCGAAATGTGAAAATGTGAGGACTATTTTACAAAATGCCCTAAATATGTGTGTTAGGACTAAAATGAATGATTTGATGATTGAATGGATTGAATTTGAATGTGTATATTCCAATAGAGGAGAGGTTCAGATCGAAATCAAGGCAAAGATAAAGTGCTCAATTAATCGACCGTATCGATAGTTCGACGTCCGAGGTAAGTTCGGATATAATACATGTATTTGAGATATGTTTTAGCATTATGAAATGAATATGTATATGTATGAAAGTGAGTTGCTATGCGCAAGATTTTAGTTGATGGCACTAAGTGTACTAAAGTGAAATTGGAATAGAGATGAATAGCACTATGTGTGCGACACCGAGACAAGTTAGATAATAGAATAGGCACTAAGTGTGCGATAACAATTATGTTTTGAATATGTATGTGGCACTGAGTGTGCGGTTAAATTGAACGAATAAAAAAGGTGATCGACATGTAATATCGAGCATTGAATATTTTGGAAGTTGGATAACTAAGTGTTAGCTAAGGTATGTGTTGAACCTTTGTGGTTGATGAGTTATAAACAAGCTATGATTGAATGAATGAGTATTTTAGTTATAGATGAGATGATATGAATATGAGATAAGTGATCTATGTGATTGTTTATTATGTACATTGGTTAGATTAATGAGATAATTGTATTGTATATCGAACTTACTAAGCTTTGAGAAGCTTACTGTGTGATTTGTTTTTTTGCTTTGCAGTGTAAGTAAAGCTAGCTCGAATTTGGGATCGTCAGCTTCTCAATCACACTATCGACAATCTATTTTGGGTATTTTGGAAAGATGTACATAGTTAAAATATGGGATGTATAGGTTGGTCATTTGAATCATGTTTGATATTTGTAAGTAGCCATGAGATGTGGCTAAATATGTGCTAGTCTTAACATGAATGAATTTGTTATATGAGATGTATCTTTTGGTATGATTTGTGGGTTGAGAAATTGACTATTGAATGGTAACTTTGTGCTGGTAAAATGCTAGTAGGAATTAGTGAAATTGAGAAGGAATGATGTTTGGTATTGAATGTATTATACTTGTGATGAGATAGATTTTGATATTGAAATTGTCATGGTAGGAATTGGTATTGAATGCGTGGGTTGAATGACTATTTTGGTACGTTTTGGTGGTAATATGTGCATAAGATGTCTTGGTTAATTTGGCTTGTAGGTCTAACCCTTATGGGTGGCATTTCGCCTTGTAAATGGCTTATAATGTCACACGGTTACAGCACATGGGAGTGCCTAAAGACCGTGGGTGAATTGGCAGAATGTAACTTAGTAGCACACGGCCTCGACAGGAGCATGTTTGGTGGCCATGTGAGAAATGGCAGTATATGATCTAGTAGTACACGACCTTAGCACACGGGCGTGCTTGGTTATGACCACGGGAAGGACACAGGTGTGTTAAGTAGCTGTGGGTGAGGCACGGTCTCCTTCCACGGGCGTGTTTCACCTGTATTTTAAAAAAGTTTCAAATTTTCATGAAATTTTATATGTATTTCATTTTAGTCCCGACTCGGTTTTAAGCATGCTTAGGGTCTTGATGACTCATTTAAGGGACACTATCATTGTAATTGGATGTGATTGACTTTGTGTCATAAATTATAGATGTTAAATGTTCCTATTGATCTATAATACCTCTTAATCCTATTTCAATGATGGTTTCGGGTTAGGGGCGTTAATTTTATTGGTATCGAGCTACGATTTAGTCGATTCTCGGACTAACATAGTGCGTATGAGTCTAGCTATACATGCCATACTATGAAGTTTTGATAGTGTGATGAATACTGACAGTTGAAATGTGTTTTAATACAGTAATGGATCTCGATCGAGTAGTTACTAACGACGTAGAGAGTAATACGCCTGCTCCCGCCTAAGGGACAGCGCCGGTCACATCTAGGCCGAATAGAAAGTAATGAGGGAGGAGAGGTTAAGCAAGCCTTCTTCCGTATGATGAGTGAATGGTTTTCAGAATTTGTTAGAATGAATCCAACTGCTCCACAACCTCCACCCCTAAAAGTACCTGTTGTGTCGTAGGTGGTAGATCTGAACAGAATGAATAAACCACCTATAGACATGATTCGCAAGTATGAGGCCGAAGAATTTAGGGCCACATCTGATGACGATGCTAAGAGAGCCGAGTTTTGGCTTGAAAATGAAATTAAAGTATTTGATGAGATGTTATTGACTCCGGATGAATGTATTAAATCCACTATTTTGTTGTTGAGAAATTCGACTTATAATTGGTGGAAGACATTGACATCTATAGTTCCGAGAGAGAGAATAACTTGGGATTTCTTTCAAGTTGAGTTCAGACAAAAGTATATCAATCAACACTTCATTGATTAGAAACATAAAGAGTTTTTAGAACTGAAACAGGGTTGTTTGTCTTTTACTGAATATGAGCGGGAATTTGTACAATTGAGTCAATATGCTAGAGAGTGTGTTTCTACTGAAGCTACCATGTGCAAACATTTCATATAGGGATTGAATAAAGATATTAAGTCATTGGTTGGGATACTAGATATAAATGAATTCATTGTACTAGTTGAAAGAGCATGCAATGCTAATGAACTCAATAAAGAAAAGAAGAAAGCCGATTCTAAGGCTCGTGATGAAAGAAAGAGATCAATGAATAAATTTTCTCAATCTTCTACAAAGAGATACAAAGATGCAAGCAACCGTTCAAATGCTTCATTTGGACATTCAAATAGAGATCGTTCAAGACAAAGTATTGGTTTACGAATGCAAGCTCTGAATGAATCAAGTGTTGGCAGTGTTAAGAGTAACAAACCCGAGTGTAAACAATGTGGGAGAAGACATGTGGGTGAGTGCTGGGGCAAGTACAACAATAGAGTTTGTTATAAATGTGGGTCTCGAGGCCATTTTATCCGAGATTACCCAAAGATGGTTGAAGAGGAAAATGTTCAGAATGAAAGATCGAGTAATGCGACAGGTAGGGGTAAACCACCTAGAAATACCAAAATATGAGTGAAAGCCAGAGAGTGAAAATAGATACAACTTTGAGGTCAGAAGCAAGAGCACCTATCCGAGCCTATGCTATACGCGCACGAGAGGAAGCATCATCTCCAGACATCATCACTAGTATTTTCACCTTATCTGATACTGATGTCATTGCATTGATAGATCCAGGATCAACTCATTCCTATATGTGTGTGAATCTAGTATCAAGTAAAACTCTACCTGTTGAGTCTACTGAATTTATGGTTAGAGTGTGAAACCCCTTAGACAAGTGTGTTTTGGTAGATAAGGTGTGCAAGAATTGCCCATTGATGTTTCGTGATTTATATTTTTCGGTCAATTTAATGTTGTTACCATTTGATGAGTTTAACATAATTCTGGGTATGGATTGGCTTACTTTGCATAATGCCATCATGAATTGTAAGAGAAAGAGTATTGAATTAAAGAGTCAAAATGGTGAGATAGTTTGAACTGAGTCTAGTGATATGAAAAGATTACCAGCTATTGTATCTACAATGAAAGCTATGAACTATGTGAGAAAAGGTTACGAAGCCTATTTGGCGTATGTGATTGATACAAAGGTGTTAGAAAGGAAAGTTGAATCTGTGCCCATAGTATCTGAGTTTCCAGATGTATTTCCAATTCGAGAAGTGGAATTTGGTATTGAATTAGTACCGGGAACCACTATCATATCTATAACTCCATAGAGAATGGATCCAATTGAATTGAGAGAATTGAAATCACAGTTG
Organism: Gossypium rotundifolium; assembly: GCA_025506655.1. Lineage (NCBI taxonomy): Eukaryota > Viridiplantae > Streptophyta > Magnoliopsida > Malvales > Malvaceae > Gossypium > Gossypium rotundifolium. Next base: position 44,364,312 of record CP106732.1, on the reverse strand, counting down.
CAATAATTGACCAACAGAGGACTTGCACGACCGAGTTTCTCACCCTGAGGAGCTCCTGTATTATTTGTGTGAAAGAAAGAACTATGAAATGTGTATTGATTATTTACAGCTAAACAAAGTGAAAATAAAGAACAAATATCTGTTGCCTCGTATTGATGATTTGTTTGATCAGCTGAAGGGAGCTACAGTGTTTTCTAAGATAGATTTGAGATTGGGCTACCATCAGTTGAGAGTTAAAGAATTCGATGTGTCGAAAACTACTTTCAGAACGAGGTACGGACATTATGAATTCTTAGTGATGCCTTTTGGACTAACCAATGCTCCTGCAGTGTTTATGGATATGATGAATCGAATATTTAGATCGTATTTGGATCGTTTTGTTGCAGTGTTCATTGACGACATTTTGATTTATTCGAGTGATGAGACGCAGCATGCTGAGCATTTGAAAATCTTGCTACAAACTTTACGTGAGAAACAATTGTATGCAAAGTTTAGTAAGTGTGAATTTTGGTTACATGAGGTCGATTTTCTGGGGCATATTGTATCAGTTGCTAGGATATGAGTTGATCCGCATAAAATCTCTACTATTTTGGAATGGAAGCCTTCCAGAAAGGTGCCTGAAGTCTGTAGTTTTCTAGGAATAGAATGATATTATAGATGATTTGTGAAAGGCTTTTCGACTATTGCGGCCCCATTGACAAAGTTGTTACAAAGGATGTTAGATTCAAGTGGTCAGAAAAGTACGAATAGAGTTTTGAACAGTTGAAAATGTTGTTAACGGAAGCACCAGTGTTGGTTCAACCCGAATCAGGCAAAGAATTCATTGTTTATAGTGATGTATCGTTGAATGGTTTGGGCTATGCGCTGATGCAAGAAGGGAAAGTCATTGCCTACGCTTCGAGACAGTAAAAATTGCATGAAAAGAACTACCCAACACATGATCTTGAATTGGCTGCTGATCACTAAAATCAGAGCTTTAAAATTTATAAATAGAATGATCAAACCTGGAAACTAACTCTGACAACGACTTAAAGAAAAGTGTACCTATCGAACAGTGGTATAGTTTAGGCAAGACCGGATTATCGAACCCAAAGGAACTAAAAGTACTAATACTCACTTTCTTTTTATTATTTAGCCTAAAATATGGAGTGATTGGTTGATCTAATCTAGTTTAACGACTACTAAGCTAAAGACGCAAAGACAAAAAGAGCGAATTGGGAAATAACATGAAGAAACTCAATTGATTATGATGATAGCCTCAGGAAGAATCCACCTAGACTTCACTTGTTACTTATTACTGAATCATATGATTTCTTTACTTAGCTTGATCCGTAGGACTCCCTAACCTATATTAAACCCTCTCTCAAGGCGAATAACGTCTAACCCTAGGTTAATTAGTGGAACTCTCGTTCGCTTATAATAACCCCCTAGAATAGTAGTAAATCGATCAATGGATTCCCATATTAGGATTCACCCTAATCTGAAAAAATCTCGTAACCCTATCTCTAGGCGTTCGATCAACTCCGCTTAATTATGCTAGATCTACTCTTAAGTAGGGTCTATTCCTCCTCCACCTAAGCACATCAGATTTAGATTAAGCAACATAATTAAGAACAAACTAAGTATTTATCATATTATTCAGAAAATAATAAAAAAATTCATCTAGGTTTCATCCACTTCAGGTATCTGAAGGATTTAGTTCATAACTTTAAAATAAAACATCATAAGAGAAAAGATAAAACAAAACATAGGAAATCCCTAAAACCCCCTAAAAGAATTGAAGGAGAGATCCACCATCTTGAGTAGAATTTGACTTCTTGAGATGGATCAACTGGCTATCTTCGAGTGATTCCCACAACTGTGATCCTTCTGGCTCGGCTCCTTAGCCTAGCTCATCACCCCCTTTTCAGGATACACTTAGGTTGTTTATATAGGCTCTTGGAATGCTTTACTTGGCCTCTAAGTGTCCTAATTTAAGTCTGCTTCTTACTCGGTATTTGAATAAGCTTTGGAAAGTGTTTCTTTGGCTCTAAGTATCCAAGTCCGAGTGAAATTGCTCTCTCCCATAACAGGTGCATGACGATGGCTCATGCTCGTATAAATCGTGGTTGGGCCGTGTCTCGATTCTATCGATTGGGGCATGGCCATGTCTTAGTTAATTGTCGAGGCATGGCCGTGTGGCTTGAAGTCAAGGCCGTGTCGATTTCTTCTTTGGCCCAAATTGGCTCGTTTTAAGCTCGTTTCTTGTTCTTTTCATCCTCGGGTGCTTTTCTAAGTATAAATATGAAAAGAAAGGATTAAAAGCACCTTTTTACATAAATTAGGGCTAAATCATCCTAAATGCATACTAAATATGGGGTTAAAATATGTTACTTTTACGGTTTATCAACTGCGATTATATTTGCATTGAAGATTTGGTGTCACTATCTGCTTAGAGAGAAATGTCACATCTATACTGATCATTAGAGTTTAAAGTATCTGGTGACTCAGAGGGATTTGAACTTGTGTTAGAGAAGATGATTGGAATTGTTGAAAGAATACAAACTTGTGATAGATTACCACCCGGGTAAAGCTAATGTTGTAGTGGATTCCTTGAGTCGTAAATCATTATATGCTTTGCGAGCTTTGAGTAATCAGATAGATCTGTGTGATGATGATGTGGTTGTAGCTGAATTGAAAGTAAAACCATTGTTTTTACAGCAGATATGTGAGGCTCAGAAGATTGATAATGAGTTGTTAGCAAAAAGAGTTCAATGTAATTCGAATGTTGAATCAGAATTTTGAGTTGATAGTAATGATGGTTTGAGATTCAAAGATCGGATTTGTGTTCTAAGAAATTCAGAGTTGATTCAAACGATTTTGAATGAAGCTCACAATAGTCATTTGACTACACATCCAGGGAGTACGAAAATGTTTAATGATTTGAAACAATTCTATTGGTGGCCTCGTATGAAAAGATCATTTCTAACTATGTTTCGAAGTGTTTAGTTTGTCAGCAAGTTAAGGCTAAACATTAAGTTTCGTCTGGTTTATTACAACCATTTTTGATTCCTGGTAGAAATGGGAAAGAATTACGATAGACTTTGTGTCAGGTTTGCCCTTATCTCCGAGCAAGAAACATGCGATCTGGGTGATAGGTGATAGATTGACGAAATCAATTCATTTCATTTCAGTGAGAATAGATTATTCACTCGATAGATTGGCTGAATTGTATATTGCCGAGATTGTGAGATTGCACGGAGTGCTACTATCTATAATGGCTGATAGGGATCCAAGATTTACCTCTCAACTTTGGAAGAATTACAAGATACTTTAGGCACGAAATTGCATTTTAGTACTGCGCTTCATCCACAAATAGATGGTCAATCCAAGCGAATCATTCAGATCCTCGAGGACATGTTGAGATGTTGTATACTTGAATTTGAAAGTACATGGGAAAAGCATTTATCATTGGTTGAGTTCACGTATAACAACAGTTTTCAATCTAGCATTAAAATGGCACCATATGAGGCTTTTTACGGTCCAAAGTGTTGAACTCCATTGTCTTGGAGTGAGCTAAGTGAGAATAAGATTCACGGGGTTGATCTTATAAAAGAGACCAAACAAAAAGTGAAAGTAATTCGTGACAGTTTGAAAGCGGCCTCAGATCATCAAAAATCCTATGCAGATTTGAAACGAAAATATATTGAATTTGATATTGGTGATAGATTATTTTTGAAAATATCTCCATAGAAGAAAATACTTCGATTTGGCCAGAAGGGCAAGCTGATCTGAGGTTCATCGGACCGTTTGAGATTATTTAACGAGTTGGGTCGATTGCTTATAGATTGAGATTGCCATCTAAATTAGAGAATATTCACAACGTATTTCAAGTGTCAATGCTTCGACAGTACAGATCAGATCCGTCTCATGTGATTACTCCCATTGAGGTTGAAATTCAGTCAGACTTGTCGTATAGTGAAGAACCGATCCAAATTTTGGCACGAGAGATTAAAGAGTTGAGAAACAAAAGAATTTCCTCAGTGAAAGTGTTACGGCAAAAACACGGGGTTGAAGAGGCTACATGGGAGCCTGAAAACATTATGAAGGATCAGTATCCACACCTATTCACTGGTAAGATTTTCGGGGATGAAAATCCCTAAGGGGGGAGTTGTAATAGCCCGGTTTAAACCTTAGTCGAAATAGTGGTTTCGAGACCACAAATCTGAGGTTGAAATAATAATTTAACGTTATTTTCTGTGTGAATAGTATGTGACATAGTCTGTGTGAAAATTATGTGTGATAATTTGATCATTTGTGTGCCAAATTAAGAGAAAGGATTTAATCGCGTAATTAGTAAAAGCTATTTGCTGATTTATAATTACTTAATTGTGGATGGCCTTTTTAGGTGGAGGCATTATGTTGATAATACACCATTTTTAAGTTAGTGGGGTGTTGAATGACTAGATAATCATATTTCTAATTTGTTTTATATGTTTTATAAAAGGGAAAAGTTGGTATTTGTTTACTAAGTTATTATAATCAAAAATAAAATAAAAAGATGGCCATTTTCTCATCTTTCTTTCATCGAAAATTGAAAGGGAGAATAGCCATTAAAGCTTTTGGAATTTTGACACTTACTAGGCTTGGTTGAGGTATGTTTTGAGCTCGGTTTTTGATAATTTCTACATTTTTGCAATCGTTGCGTTGAGAGCTACAAAACCCATGTTTTGATTTTGTGAAATGATGATGTTTTTGTGAGATTCCATTGATGATATGCCAAGCTTTTTGATGATTTTTGGTGTTAAATGAAAGATATGAAATAGATGAACATGTTTTGTTCTTGAGTTTTTGATGAATTTAGCTAAATAGGGCTAAATTGAGAAAATGGTAGATTGAGGGACTATATTGCAAATTTGATGAAAATGTGGGTTTGTATGTGATGTATATGAATTCAGCCAAGCACATGTATATTGAAATTTTGAGTATTTGATGATTTTCTGAGATAGGGACTAAAGTGTCAAAATGTGAAAATGTGAGAACATTTTGCAAAATGCCCTAAATATGTGTGTTAGCACTAAAATGACTGATTTGATGATTGAATGGATTGAATTTGAATGTGTATAGTCCAAGAGAGGAGAGGTTCGGATTGAGATCAAGGCAAAGATAAAGTGCTCGATTAATTGATCGTATCGATAGTTCGACGTCCGAGGTATGTTCAGATATAATACATGTATTTGAGATATGTTTTAGCATTATGAAATGAATATGTATATGTGTATGAAAGTGAGTTGCTATGTGCAAGATTTTAGTTCATGGTACTAAGTGTGCGAAATTGAAATCGGAATAGAGATGAATAGCACTTTGTGTGCGATGATATTAAAGCTTCGACTTATTGAATTGGCACTGTGTGTGCGACACTGATACAAGTCGGTTAATAGAATGGGCACTAAGTGTGTGATAACAATTATGCTTCAAATATGTATGTGGCACTGAGTGTGTGGTTAAATTGAATGAATATCAAAAGATGATCGATGTAACATCCCAAAATTGGGCCTAGTAGGATTGGGCCGATTGGGCCTTAGGCTTTAGGAAAAATTTGTATGTCATCTAGTTACTTGTGTTAGCTCGGGTATTATTGTTTGTGTGTTTAGCATAGTCTTGTGTAGGATTGGATTTATTTACATAGTTAGAATAATTTTTAGTTTGAAGAATTTAGTGAAGTGGATTAGGTGAACTTGACACTTAAGTTAATATAAGTATTAAATTCTAGCACATGAGGAGTTAGTGGCAAGGTGGCTAAGGTGCATGGATGGTTGCTTGAGGGTAGTGGTTCGAGTAGCATGGATAGCATTTGAAAGACTTTATTTTTATTAAACTCTAATTAATGTAAGTTGGACTTTCAATTTTTATGGTAAGTTGGATAGCAAAATAGGAAAGCTTGAACTTTGGGAAAGGAATCATATGGATTAAGGAAGGATGGGGGACATAAGGCTTGGTTTAAGGTGAGGTTTTTGGAAGCTTTTTAATTGCTAATTATCCATGAATGTGGACGGTATGTGTGGTTAGGGGGTGGCCGAATGTTGATAGGAAGTTGGGGGGGTTTTAGTTGGCCAATTGGAGCATTTTGTGCTTTTTGTTCATCTTTTGGTATTTTTTCTTTTCCTCTCAAAAGCTCTCCTCCTTAGCTGATTATGTTCTTGGCAATAAGGTGAATTTTGTTTTAGTTTTGCCCTTCTTTCTTTGTTTTGTGTCTTAACCAAAAACCCTTTGAACTTTACCAACTTTTCTCTAATGCACCAAAGTGAGCCATAACCGAATGTCCATTGGTGTTGTTGATATTTCCTCTTAGGCTTTTGGCCGAATCTTCTTTGGAGCCTCCCCCTCATCTTTTAATTCTTTGTAGCCGAAAACAACCCCTTTTGTTCTCATCTCTCTTTTTCAATCTTTTTCATATTGTTCAAAATCCACATTTATTCTTTTACTTTCCTTTGGCCGAATCTTTCTCCTCTCAATTCTCTTTTCTTTTCTTCCATTATTTGCAAACCGAATTCTCCTTCTCATATTTTCACTTTTCTTTTCCTTTCTCTTTCTCCACTCTAGCCGAATCCTATTTGTGTCTCACTCAACCACATTGCCAAAATTGTATTACCTTGAGAGGATTTTCTTTTTGACCAAAATCATTATCTCTTCTTTTTCCAAACAAACCCTTTTATTTTGGTAGTGGTATAGTGGAGTGTTGATCATTTCTTTATTGATAGTCGACCATAGCCATACTAAGATCTTGTGGAAAGGATTTCATCATTCAAGGATATTTGACTAACTCCATAGGCAAGTGATGATTTTCGGAATTGAATCGAAGTGTTAAGGTAAGGATCTTTACACTTGTTATATTGTTTTAGATGGTCTAATAATCGACTAAGTATTAGGGGACTCTATCGTCCGTTTATTATCTTCTTTCCGTGAACGTTAGATTTTGGGGCAATCAAGAATGGGTTCGAAAAGAGCAGTTCATAGTGTTTGGAAGAGGGGTGGTTCTGCCATACCCTCAAATTTCAAACGAAGGGCTGTATCGGGAGTCCGAGACTTTCCACCGGGATGTGGACCCTCTGCCGGCGATAATCGATTATTTGAAGTCGTTCGTACCCCCGAGCCATTGTTTGTTCGTGGTTCTTCATCGGGTTATGAAGCACCAACCGGAGAGAAATCGCATATTGTTGTTGTTCAAGATTCCGAGGTTATCAACGAGCGGGAAGGTTTAGTTATCACTATTATCAGGTGTGTACCTTTCACACTTTATAATTCGGTTATGTATATATTTATATAATAATTTACTAATCATTTTATCAAAGTGGAAAACGATGAGATCTTGATATGATACCATGATGGTATGAATGAGGATTCGTAAGTCCGTTTCAATATGATGTTAATATATGTGGATTGATATCATGATTTACGATTTTTATGTTTAATATGATCATATCAAAGTATGATGGCATGTTTTATACTCTACATATATATTGGTTTGGGATTATGAGTGAAGGGGGAAGGATTTGATATCCGTGTCTTTGGACACCAGAGGTTTGGCACCTCTAGTGATTTGGTATCACATTTGTGTCTTTGGGACACGGAGGTTTGGCACCTCATAGCGTCTCGTCCCTGTGGTCTAGCACCACCTTGGGTTGGCCCCACTTTTGAGATATGGGATCGTCGCCAATGATTTGGTATCACACGTGGGTTGACCCCATAGATGGATTATTCGTGACTTTGAGTCACCAGTGATTTGGTATCACATTTTTGGATATCGTGACTTTGGGTCACCAGTGGTTTGGCACCACCAGTGGTTTGGTACCACACGGGGTAGAAAAGGAGTTATGGATGGTTAGGTTGGGTGCATAATATATATGTTGCTTGATTATAAATTGTGTAAGAATGTTGCATTAATCGGGGGAATGATTTATGCACTAAGTCTTGGTGACTCACCTTCTCCCTTATCATTTCAGGTGATTCGTAAGATCGCGGATGAGGAGCCGGATGAACTCGAGGAGGCCATGCGATAAAATTTGATTTTACATGAACTACGATTTGGGGTACTTTAGTTTATTTTAATTTGGTTTTTGTTTTATTTTGGGTTTGTAATAAGGCCTCATTAATTATGTTTTGGATTATTTATATGCTTTGGATATGTTTTAAATATGGCTTATAAATTATTTGATTAATTTAATAATGGAGCTCAAAGTTTTCTAAAATAATAAAAACGCAATGGTTTTAAAATCTTACCATCGGGTAATATAAATAGTTTGATAGTAAAATATAGATTAAGTGTTTTCTACAATTTTAATGATTTCCAAATATTAAGTTTCTACATTCAAAATGCAAATGGTTTTCAAAGTATTAATTGAGTTTTCTTAAAATGAAACAAATGTTTTCTAACCTATGATTTATCCACTTAGTAATAAAAGCTTTATTATGGAATTTCAAAGTAAATTTTAATTTTAACTTATTAAACATCTGATTTCTACAAATATAGAATTTCAAAGAGTTTTTCACTAAAAATTAATTGTTATTTGATTCTTTTTCAAAATATTTTCCTCAGTGACATACTAGATTCGGTTGTGGCGTATTGACCGGGTTTGGGGTGTTACAATCGACATGTAATATCGAGCATTGAATAGTTTGGAAGTTGGATAACTAAGTGTTAGCTAAGGTATGTTTTGAACCTTTGTGGTTGATGAGTTTTGAACAATATATGATTGAATGAATTAGTATTTTAGTTATAGATGAGATGATATGAATATGAGATAAGTGATCTATGTGATTGTTTATTATGGACATTGGTTAGATTAATGACATAATTGTATTGTATATAGAACTTAATAATCTTTGAGAAGCTTACTGTGTGATTTATTTTTTTACTTTGCAGTGTTAGTAAAGCTAGCTCGGATCTGGGATCGTCAGCTTCCCAATCACACTATTGGCAATCTATTTTGGGTATTTTGGAAAGATGTACATCGTTAAAATATGGCATGTATAGGCTGGTCATTTGAATCATGTTTCATTTTTGTAAGTAGCCATGAGATGTGGCTAAATATGTGCTAGTCTTAACATGAATGGATTTGTTATATGTGATGCATCTTTTGGCATAACTTGTGTGTTGAGAAATTGACTATTGAATGGTAACTTTGTGTTGGTAAAATGCTAGTAGGAATTAGTGAAATTGAGAAGGAATGATGTTTGGTATTTAATGTATTATACTTGTGATGAGATAGATTTTGGTATTGAAATTGTCATGGTAGGAATTGGTATTGAATGCATGGGTTGAATGGCTATTTTGGTACGTTTTGGTGGTAATATGTGCATAAGATGTCTTGGTTAATTTGGCTTGTAGGTATAACCCTTATGGGTGGCAGTTTGGCCTTGTAAATGGCCTATAATGTCACACGGTTATGGCACACGGGCGTCCCTAAAGACCGTGGGTGAATTGGCAGAATGTAGCTTAGTAGCACATGGCCTCGACACGGGCATGCTTGGTGGCCGTGTGAGAAATGGCAGTATATGATCTAGTAGTACACGGCCTTAGTACACGGGCGTGCTTGGTTAGGACCACGGGAAGGACCCATGGGTGTGTCAAGTAGCTGTGGGTGAGGCACGGTCTCCTCCCACAGGCGTGTCTCCCCTGTATTTTAGAAAAGTTTCAAATTTTCATGAAATTTTATATGTGTTTCATTTTAGTCCCGTCTCGGTTCATAAGCATGCTTAGGGTCTTGATGACTCATTTAAGGGACACTATGTTTGTAATTGAATGTGATTGAATTTGTGTCGTAAATTCTAGATGTTAAATGTTCTGATAGATCGGTAATACCTCTTAACCCTATTTCGATGACGGTTTCGGGTTAGGGGTGTTACAATATATGTATTTAAGTTCATGTTATGGTGATAACATAGGTCCTATATATTGTTTAATTAAGAAAGGGGAAACAAGTATGCTTATTAAAAAGTAAGATTATAAAAATGAAAGCTGGTGATGATTTATCATGTTGAATGATAGAGTTTGCTCATCTTGAATGCCTAAAATGGTTGGTATTTATATGTGTGTTTCAATTGCAGGTCTTGGGTGAAATTTTTGGTGAGAAATAAAGGTAGAAATGGCTTTATTTTATCCACACGGGTAGACACACAGACGTGTGTCTAGATTGTCTGAGACACACAGCTTGGTAACACGGGCGTGTAGTTAGGTCATGTGTCCCCTGCACCTTAAATTCGAGAAATAGAATGCTCAAAATTTAGAACACGGGCAGAGACACGGGCATGTGTCTAAGCCATGTAGATGACATGGTCTTGAACATGATCGTGTGTCTTGGCTGTGTGAAACCTGCACCTAATTCAAACTGAATTAATTAACCACACGGCCTAGCACACGGGTGTGTGCCATGGCCGTGTGGCACAAGTCAAAGAGCTACCTAGTTTTGAACACGACCTGCATCACGGGTGTGTCCCAGGGACAACACGAGCGTGTGAGCCCTGTACCTTGGAAAATTTCAAAATTTCACAAAAAAATCAATGAGTTCCCAATTTAGTCCCAACTTGATTCTAATGTTCGATTTCGGCCTCGAGGGTCCATTTAAGTGACATTATGAATGACCTTGGTGAATGAATAGTAACTTACCTAAAGTAATCGATAAATGTTTTGACTGTTATGGTAACGCTTGAAACCCTATTCTGGCGACGGATATGGGTTAGGGGTGTTAATTTAGTGGTATCAGAGCTATGGTTTAGTCGATTCTCAAACTGAATGTAGTATATGTGGAGTCTAGAAATATATGTCATTATATAAACTGTGATAGTGTGATATCTCCCGACTCTGATGAAAATTGTCTTACAAATAGAACAGAGATACTTTCCAATTGAGCTAATTGTGATACTGCTGGAAGTAATACTTATGTGCATGAGTAAAAATGTTACATATGATAAAGGGGACTTATAAATGTATGGATAAATGTTTCATAGTGAACATTGTTATTGTTAAATGGTAAGTGATATGTGTGTATTTATGAAAGATAAATTTTGATGCTTATGATTTCTACCCCTTTACCAGTATAGTTTTATACAATGAAATTCACAAGATTCATATGGAATAAGCTCATGAATGTGGAACTAAAGAGTTTAAAGGTTGAATGACTAATGATGTAGTTAAAATGAAAATGAGTTAATAAGTAAAGACAGTATTAAAGAGATATCAGATTTTTTCTGAAGATTATTTTGAATATGTGATGTCATTGTTAAGGAAGAAGTTATTCATGAGTAATTGACTCTTTCAGTGAGCTGAATAATATAAGATTATTGATGATTTTATGGGTCAATTAAATAGTGATAAATTGCAAAGATATTTGAATACAGTTATGATAATTAGGTATATTACATCAACATCTCCTGGATACTCTATAAGTCCTATTATTCTTTGAGGCATATGAAATTGTGCATGTACAAATGCAATATTCATCGCAGTGAAAGACTAGTAAATCATGATAAATGGAATTACTGAAAGTCTGGCTGATTCATGAGCAGTATTACTGTGTTTTACTTGGGTTGCTAATTCATCATGAATGATATAAGATTTGATGATAAGATTCATGTGATACTATTTTCTACTTCTACTGAATGGAGCACTGAATTGCGAATGTGCAAGTTATATTGTTTTTATCACAATGGTTTCTACTGAGTATGTGTTATATTATTCTTCTGAATTTTCTCTAAGATATCAACAATCTCTTTAGTATGTAAACCTAGATTTTCTGTGAAAGATGTTATTTAATTAGAGGTAATTACATTCATTACCGATATAAATATTGACTCGATCATGAGGTATGGTGTAACACCCTTACCCTATTCAACACCGGAATAGCGTACGAGGCACTACTAGGCTTAAGCGCAATCAATCATGCAATTCCAAGACTTGACTTTCCTATGCAATTTAAAACTTTTATTAACACCTCCTAAACAAGCCTACGAGACTTAATTCACGGTTTAGGAATGGTTCGGGATTAAATCGAGCTCCATGGAAGCTCTCTAAAAGACCATAGAAAAGTTTCTCTAAACAATCCACACGCTAGTTTGGAGGAAGGGGCACGCTCGTGTGGCATATCACATGCCCGTGTGAAATTATTTCTCAATTCGAGCCTATAAGGGGTTTTCACACGGCCGAACACACGCCCGTGTCCCTCACACGGCCTTAACACGCCCGTGTCTTAGCCCGTGTGCCAAAACCTTGGCATTCTATTTCTGACGTTATCATCCCATAAATGTCACACGTCCTAGGCACATGCCCGTTTCCTTCGATCGTGTGGAAAATTAAATTCCAAAATTTATGTGCAGGCTTCACACGGCTTGGGAACATGCCCATGTCCATGGTCGTGCCTTCCACACGGTTGAGACACACGATCGTGTCTTTGCCCGTGTGTTTACTACTGAGTATACTGACTTATAAAACTATCATGCAAGGGGACACATGGCCTAACCACATGCCCATGAGGCTGACTGTATGTCACACACGGCCTAGACACACACCCGTGTGCCTACCCTTGTCAACAAGGACAAGGCTATTTGCCAAGCTCTTTTTATCACCCTAATTTATACAAACATAGCTCATATTCAACCATTAGCCCATTCATGCATGCTTAAACTAAGTAAATCAACATGCTACTTGCACAATCATTCATAGATTAATAATAAAGAGCCATAAACTATGGCCTTATACAAAAGAGTTCATCTTTGAAGGAGCCAACACATTTAGCCAAAAGAATATGACATTCAACTAAATCTACTCCCTATACATGCCATACTCAAAATGCTAAGTCTAAATATACCAAGATGTGCTCATAGTGTGGGTGATCCTTCTAATTATCTTCGTATCCCAAGTTGACTCTTTGACACTATGAAACAAGGGAAAATAAAAGGGAGTAAGCTTTAAGCTTAGTAAGTCCACATGTAAACTGTAACACTCTTAACGCGTAATCGTGCCGAAATAGGGTTAAGAGGCATTACCGAACGTTCCAAAACATTTATATTCATTTTACAACACAAAGTCAATTGTCAATCAAACATATCCAAATATAAACATATAGTCCCTTAATGAGGTCTAATAGACCTTGAACACGTGTTAGAAAGAGGTCGGGACCAAATCGAGCACATGCAATATTTTTTAGAAATTTAAAGATTTTTCAAAATTACAGAGGTCACACACCCGCGTGGGTAGGCCGTGGGCCTCACACGGCCTCGGACACGCCCATGCGTCCAAGCCACAAAACAGGGCATACATATTGGCTTGTCCACACGGCCTGAGACACGCATGTGTGCCTAACTCATGGTCGACACTGACTTGCACCACACGGCCAGTCACACGCCCGTGTGTCCAGCCTGTGGTTGAGTCTGACTTGTTTTGAAACACAACCTCAAAGGACACGGTCAAGCCACACGCCCGTATGCTCAACCGTGTGGGCAATTATAGGCCATTTTCAAGGCCACACTTGCCATCCACACATAAGATCACCTACAAGCCTCAAATCACATGCATTTATATCCTAATTGGTAACCAAAACATACTATTATACACACCAATTAATCATCATCTATACCATCAATTTTCATGCTCAATTTCATCGCAAATAAGTTCATCCAAGACACCATTTTCACAACTCAAATCATATAATCTTAGCATCATATAGATAATACCACAATTTCATACATAAACCATTATTCTCATCAACCAATTTAAGCATAAAACATACCATACTCATCATTCACATAACCACTTATTTATATACCAATATCATTCATCTTTCAAGCCATTAGACATGGAAAAACTATACAACTCAAAACATGCCATAATCACTAGCCTATACATGCCATATACCACATATGTACAATATCCAAAAGTACCAAAATAGTTAGCCGGTAGTGTGATTGAGTCACTGACGATCCCCAAATTCGAGCTAGATTTACTGACACTGTATAACAGAGAAACACATCACACAGTAAGCTTTTAAAGCTTAGTAAGTTCATAATATAATACATTCAATTCAATAAATCAAATACAATATACAAAGTTAATCCATCAAATAGATCGACTCACAAATACATCTACCATATCATCCATAGCTAATATGCTCACTTAACCATCCATAAATCCATTTACAATTTCATCAACCACATAGGTTTCGTACGTACCTTAGCCAACACATAGTTATCGATCACTCAAGCTACTCAATGCTCAATACTTCATTTCCACCAACCTTCGTTATTCATTCGATTTATTCACACACTTAGTGCCAAATTCACAGTCGAAGTTTAAATGTTTTCGTACACTTAGTGCCTTTACATTAAACTGAATTTATCTCGGTATCACATACACAGTGCCAATCAAAGAAGCTTTTATTATTTCGCACACATAGTGCTCATTATCTCTTTCTCATTTCTAATTTCGCACACTTAGTGCCATCTAATTCAATTTCGCACATAGCATTTCTAATCCCATAATCACATAAATATTCATTCCATAGTACTAAAATATAATTTAACATCACGTATTATATTTGAACTTACCTCGGACGTAGAAATACTAAGACTAGTCGATCAATCGAGCACTTTGTCTTTGCCTCAATCTCAATCTAAATCTCTCCTTGGTCTATACATATTCAAATTTAGCTCATTCAATCACTAATTCATTCAATTTAGTTCAAACACACATATTTAGGGCATTTTACAAAATAGCCTCCTACATTTTCACATTTCGACACTTTAGTCCTAATTTCATAAAATCATTAAATACACATAATTTCATTTCACCCTTGCCCAGCCGAATTTTCCCCATGCTCATACATGCCCATATATTTCATTTATTTAACATTTTAGTCCCTCAAAATATTATTTTCACAATTTAGTCCAAATTACTCAATTTCACCAAAAATTCAAAGATAAAACATGTTAATCTTTCACATATCTTTCATATTTCATCATCAACTATCACAAAGCTCAAACATTCATCAATGGCATATCTCAAAATCACCATCAAACTCTAAAATTAAAGCATGAGTTTGATAGTACACTAAGAAACGATCATAAAAGCGTAAAAATTATCAAAAAATCGAACAAAAATCACATACCAATTAAAGCTTGAGTTTACCGAAATCAAATAAGGTTCAAACCATTGTTTCTTTCTCAATATCGGTGGAGGATGAACACCAATGCTACTAATTTCATGTTTGTTTTATTAATATTAACTTAATACATAGTTTACCATTTTGCCTTTTGTTAAAACGTTTTTATTTCATTCATTTAATGGCCATTTATGCCCATCTCCACTACCAAAAGGCTAATTACCACATACGGACTTCTTATTTAATAAACCATGCCAAATAGACACTTTAACAATCAGTACACAGCTTTTACATTTTATGCAATTAAGTCCTTTTTGATAATTAAGCACACAATCGATAAAATTTTCACAAAAACTTTCACACATGCTCAATCACATACTATAAAAACCAAAAATAATATTAAAATATTTTTCCAACCTCAAATTTGTGGTCTTGAAACCACTGTTTTGACTAGGGTCTAAATCGGGCTATTACAACTCTCCCCCCTTAGGGATTTTCGTCCCCAAAAATCTTACCAGTGAATAGGTTCAGATATTGCTTTCTCATAATATCTTCAGGCTCCCACTTATCCTCTTCAACTCCGTGTTTGTGCCACAACACTTTCACTAAAGAAATTCTCTTATTTCACAACTCTTTGGTCTCTCGTGCCAAAATTCGAATATGTTCCTTACTATATGATAAATTTGACTGAATCTCAACCTCAGTAGGAGCAATTACATGTGATGGATCAGATCTGTATCTTCGAAGCATTGATACATGAAATAAAATATGATTTTTTTCTAATTCAGATGGTAACAACAATCTATACGCAACCGACCCAACTCATTTAATGATCTCATATGGTCCGATAAACCTCAGACTCAACTTGCCTTTTCAGCCAAATCTAAGTATCTTCTTCAACGGTGAGACTTTGAAAAACACTTTATCCCCGATCTGAAACTTAATATCCTTACATTTTAAACTGGGTATGTCTTTTGACTATCTGATGCAGCTTTCAAACTATCGCAAATCACTTTCATTTTCTGTTCAATCTCTTTGATCAAATCGACCCCATGTATCTTACTTTCACTAAGATCAGTCCAATACAATGGTATACGAAATTTACCACAGTACAAAGCCTCGTAAGGTGCCATTTTGATACTCGATTGAAAGCTATTATCATACGCAAATTCAATCAAAGGTAAGTATCGCTCCCACGTACCTTCAAACTCGAGAATGCTACATCTCAGCATATCCTTAACTATTTGAATGATTCGTTCGGACTGACCATCTGTTTGCTGATGGAAAGTTGTGCTAAAGTGTAGTTTCATACCTAAAACACCTTGCAATTTCTTCCAAAACCGCTATGTGAACCTTGGATCTCTGTCCGAAACAATAGAAATAGGCATACCGTTCAATCTCACAATCTGAGAAACATATAGTTCAGCAAGTTTGTCAAGCGAATAATCTGTACGAACTGGAATAAAGTGAGCCAATTTAGTCAATCTATCCACAATAACCCAAATTGCATCTTTCTTGCTAGGTGTCAACAGTAAACCAAATGCAAAGTCCATTGTGACTTTGTCCCATTTCCACTCAGGTAACATGATCGGTTAAAGCAATCCAGAAGGTACCTAATATTCGACTTTTACTTGCTGACAGATTAAACATTTCGAAACAAAGTCAGAAATGTCTCACTTCATACCATGCCACCAGTAACATTGTTTCAAATCATTATACATTTTCGTACTACCGGATGAACAGATAATCGACTGCTATAAGCTTCGTTCAAAGTCATCTGGATCAACTCTAACTTCTTCGCAACACATATTTGATTTCTAAACCTCAAACAACCATTAGTATCAACTCGAAACTCAGATTCAACATTCGATTCACATTGAGCTCGCTTTCCTAACAAGTCATTATCAACCTTCTGAGCATAAAAAATTTGTTGAACAAAATAATGGCCTTGCTTTTAATTCAACTATTATCAAACTATCATCAGGCATAGTCATATACGTATTCATTGCACGTAAATCAAACAGTGCTTTAAGCTTAAAGCATCAGCAACAATATTAGCCTTTCTGGGATGATAGTCAATCACAAGCTCGTAGTCTTTTAACAACTCTAACTAACGACATTGTCTCAAATTTAGATCTTTCTGAGTCATCAAATGTAACACACCTAACCCGTATCCGTTGTTGGATTAAGGTTAAGAGGCATTACCGGACAAACAAAATCTTTTAAGGACATTTCATAATATAATTCACCCAATGCAATCAAAGCGTCCCTTAAATAAGTCAACAAGACCTTAAGCATGCTCTAGAATAATGCCGGGACTAAACTGAACACATACGAAAATTCTCAAAAATTTAAAGATTTTTCTAAGTTACAAAGGTCACACGCCTGTGTGGGCAAGCCATCTGCCTCCCATGGCCTTAGACACAGCCTTGTGTCTAAGATGTGCCAAAACAGGGCATACATACTGACTTGCCCACACGGCCATGGACACGCTCGTGTTCCCCACCCATGGTTGAGCCTGACTTGCATCACACGGCCAATCACACGCCCGTGTGTCCAACCCATGGTCGAGCCTAACTTGATTCGAGTTACAACCATGAGGGACACGGTCAAGCCACACTCCGTGTGCTCCCCGTGTAGGCAAATATAGGCCATTTTCAAGGCCAAAATGCCACCCACACTTAGTTCATTCCTACAAACTCAAACAAGAATAAATCCATGCACAATTGGCAACCAAAATCATGTCATAAGATCAACTTATTATCCCATTCTATCTCATCTATAATCATGTCAACTTATATACAAATTTGTACATCTAAACCACATATAAACAAGCATGGATTATCCATACCATACCATTCATATAACCATTTCTTTGATCAAACTTATATATTCATATTGCATCAATATGCTTTCCATAATCTTGACAATTTCTTAACTATGAAATCATGCCAAAACCAAACATTATAAAACATGACACATATTCTTTACACAATTCATTTAACTAGCCATATCACATGGATTTCCACATATCCCAAACATACTCCAAAACAACTAGCCTATACATGCCATATTTTGCTATAAACACTTCCAAAAGTACCAAAGTTGAGTTTGATAGTGTGGTGATGATCCCCAACGGTCCTTGAGCCTTCAGTAGCTTTGACGATCTATAAAATAGAGTAAACACACACAAAGTAAGCTTTCAAAAGCTTAGTAAGCCATATAAAATAAAATTATCACAAAATCATTCATAAACATAGCAATTTAGATTCATTAACATATCTTCATTTCAAAACACATGAATATCTCTTTGGCTCACTTGGTTTGCCATTGCTTACCAATTCATCATATCTCAAACATCTCATTTACTCATATCTCAAACATACATATTTCTCAAATGTTCCTTTGCAGCAATACACATTCATACTCATATTTCATGATTATACAAAGCATACATATCAACGTACATGAAACGGATGTACAACTCACATAGTCATTCATTTCTCGGACTTACCCGTTGAACCGTTTGGAATCTAATAGGATACTTAGAGTTCTCGAAATAGTCCTACAATGCCAACGTCCTAGACGAGGTCTTTCACAAATCAGATACAATGCTAATGTCCCAGACATGGTCTTACACGTAAACATCATATCGATGCCAACGTCCCAAGCGTGGTCTTACAAAAAAATCTCGAATCAATGCCAATGTTCCAGACGTGGTATTGCATGATATCACATATCGGTCACCAATGTCATGAGATACCTAATTCCTATCTATTCCTAGGCTCATACAGGACTTCTCTGACATTGATACATTGTCGATACTTTCTCAGAATTCATATACTATCATTCTCATATTCATTCATCATAATGAAATTTCATATAAACATATAGAAATTGATACAAATACATTTATTTGTACATAGGCTTACCTCGGATTCGGATACTGGAAATAGACTCGGCTACCTAATTACTTTAGATTTCCAGTGATCTAAGTCTATTTTCTTCGGTTCTTGATCTATACATATTCAAATTTAATCCATTCATTCACTAATTCATTCAATCCAATCCAAATACACATATTTAGGGCAATTTAAATATTAGCCCTCACATTTTCATATTTTGACATTTTAGTCCCAATTTCACAAAATCACAAAATATACAAAATTTCATATTACCCATGCCTAACCGAATTTTACTCATACTCATATGAGTCCATACATTTCATTTATTTTATAATTTAATCCTTCAAAATTTCATTTTCTCAATAACATGTGACAGATCAGATCTGTATCGACAGAGCATTGACACGTGAAATACATTATGAATCTTTTCTAGTTTAGGTGGCAACAATAATCTGTACGTAACAGGTCCAACACGCTCGATGATCTTATACGGTCAAATGAACCTCGGACTCAACTTGCCTTTACGGCCAAATCTGAGTACTTTTTTCCATAGAGATACTTTCAAAAATACTTTATCCCCAATTTCAAATTCAATGTCTTTTCTTTTCAAATCTACATTGGACTTATGTCGATCAGACGCTGCTTTTAGACTATTATGGATTACTTTCACTTTTTTTTCTGTATCTTTTATCAAATCAACCCCATATATATTACTTTCACTAAGCTCAGTCCAATACAAAGGGGTTCGACATTTGCGTCTATAAAAGCTTCATTTGGTGCCATTTTAATGCTCGACTAAAACTATTATTGTGCGCAAATTCAATTAATGGTAGATATTGATTCCACGTACCGTCAAACTCAAGGATGCAACATCTCTACATATCCTCGAGAATCTAAATGATCCATTTGGACTGACCATCTGTTTGTAGATGACAAGCAGTACTGAAGTGCAATTTCGTACCTAAAGCTGCTTGCAATTTCTTCCAGGACCGTGAAATAAATCCTAAATCTCTATTTGATACGATGGACAATGGCACTCCGTGTAATCTCACAATATCAGAAAGTTAAAGCTCAGCTAACTTATCAAGTGAGTAATAAGATCTCATAGGAATTAAATGGGCAGATTTCATCAAATGATCAACTATGACCCAAATTGCATCTTTCTTTCTCGAAGTCAAAGGCAATCTAGAAATAAAATCCATCGTCGCATTATCCCATTTCCACTCAGGAATCAAAATTGGTTGTAGCAAACCAAACGGAACCTAATGTTCACCTTTAACTTGCTAACAGACTATACATTTTGATACAAAATTAGAGATATCTCTTTTCATACCAGACCACCAATAGTGTTGCTTCGAATCATAATAAATCTTGGTACTTCTAGAATGAACAAATAGGCGATTATTATGAGCTTTATTCAAAATCAACTGTAATAATTCAGAATTTCTCGAAACGCAGATTCTATCTGAAGTCTCAAGCAATCATCATTGTCAACTCAAAATTTAAAATCGAAATTCAAATTACATTGAACTCGTTCGCTATCATTTTATTATCAACTTTCTGAGCATCACACATTTGTTGTAAGAACAATGATTTTGCTTTCAATTCCACCAAAACTGAACCATCATCAAACAAATCTAAATGAGCATTCATCACTCAAAGTGAAAACAATTACTTTCGACTCAGTGTATCGACACAACATTTGACTTTCTTGGATGATAATCTATCACAAGCTCATAGTCTTTCAATAGCTCTAACCACCTTCTCTATCGCAAATTTAAATCTTTCTGAGTTATCAGATACTTCAAACTTTTATGATCTAAAAATACGTGACATTTCTCACCAAAGAGGTAGTGACGCCAAATCTTTAATGCTAACACAGTCGCAGCTAACTCAAGATCGTGTGTCGGATAATTCTTTTCATGAGGCTTTAATTGTCTCGAGGCATAAGCTATAACTTTGCCTTCCTCCATCAAAACACATCCCAAACCATTTAATGAAACATCACTATAAATCACAAATTCTTTACCCAATTCTAGTTGTATCAAAACTGGAGCTTTAGTCAATAGAGTTTTCAACTGATCAAAGCTTTTCTAACATTTGTCGAACCATTAGAGTCTCACATCTTTCTAAAGTAGTTTAGTCAACGGAGTAGCTATGATCGAGAATCCTTTAACGAATTAGTGATAATAACCAGCAAGTCCCAAAAAACTACGAACTTCAAACACATTCTTTGGAAGCATCCATTCCAGAATAGCAAAAATCTTACTTGGACCAACTCGTATGCCAGAGGCCGATACAATATGTCCCAGAAATTTGACTTCATGCAACCAGAATTCACATTTATTAAATTTTGCATACAATTGATTTTCTCTCAGAGTTTGCAACATAATTCTCAGATGTTCAGCATGTTCAATTTCATCTTGTGAATAAATCAAAATGTTGTCAATGAAAACAACAACAAATCGATCTAGGTATGGTCTTGAAATTCTGTTCATCAGATCCATAAAAATAGCAAGAGCATTGGTTAGTCCAAAAGGCATAACTAAAAGCTCATAATGCCCATACCTCGTTCTGAAAGTAATTTTTGGAATCTCTGAATCTTTTACTCGCAATTGATAATATCTCGATTTCAGATCTATCTTTGAAAATATCGTGGCTCCTTTCAGCTGATCAAACAAATCATCAATTTTAGGCAGAGGATACTTGTTCTTTATGTTCACATTGTTCAGCTATTGGTAATCAATGCACATTCTCATCGTGCTATCTTTCTTTTTACAAACAGAACATGAGCACCCCAAGGTGAGAAACTAGATCTAGTAAACTCTCTGTCAGTCAATTCTTGCAACTGTGACTTCAATTCTTTCAACTCTGTTGGTGCCATTCTATACGAAGCTATCAAAATAGAGTCGTACCGGGCAACAAATCAATACCAAATTCAACTTCACGTATCAGAGGCAATCACGATAGTTCTTTTGGGAATACATCAAGAATTCACAAACAACAGGCACTGATTTAACTTTCTTTTTAGATACTTTTGAGTCTATTACATAACCAAAATAAGCTTCAAACCCTTTTTCACATAATTTTGAGCTTTCATCACTGATATCACAGTAGGTAACCTATTCAAATTATTAGATTCAATCCAAACTATTTCATCATTCTGACATCTCAAATCAATAGCCTTTCTTTTGCAATTCACAATAGCATCATGCAATGTCAACCAGTCCATAATCAAAATTATATCGAACTCATCAAAAGGCAATAACATCAGATCAGCCAAAAAATAGATATTTTAGAACATTAATGGACAGTTCTTGCATACTTTATTAACCAAGACACTTTTACCTAAGGGGTTCGATACTTTTATAACAAACTCAGTAGACTCTACAGGCAAAGTCTTTCTGGATACTAAAGTCTTATTGGATACTAAGTTCATGCATATATATGAGTGTGTAGAACCTGGATCTATCAATGCAATCATAAAAGTATCATAAAGAGTAAAAGTACCTATTATAACATCTAGAGATGAATCTTCTTCATGAGCTCGAATAACATACGCTCTATTAGGTGCTCTAGTTTCAGATCTCGTAACTGAGTCTCTTGCAGCTCTCTGACTACCACTAACATTTCTTGCATTTCAGGAAGGTCTACCTCTCGTTGGAACATTATCAGACTTTGGATTTTGAACAATCTCTTGCTTAACAGACTCTGGGCAATCACGGATAAAATAATCTAATGATCCACATCTAAATCAAGCTCGATCATTCCATTTACAACTTCTCGGATGTCTTTTACCACAATGCTTACATTCAGGTCGATCGGATCAGAAATTTCCAACACTTGCCATTGAAGTTGCCGGAGCTTTAGTATTCGATTGTGATCTAGCTCGACTCTATTCGATTGTCCCACATTAATATTCAATCGGTTTTGTTCATCTCTGAATTTCTTTGAAGCGGAATAAATTATTTTACTTGGAAATCTCTTTCTCGCATCTCTAATTTCAAAGTCAGCTTTTCTTTTTTCTTTACCGAGTGCCTCAACTTTGCATGCTCGATCAACAAGCACGATTAACTCTTTTATTTATAGAATCCCAACTAACAAATGGATATCTTCATTAAGGCCATCTTTAAATCTTTTGCACATTATTTATTCAGTTGATACACATTCCGAGCATACTGACTTAATCTCATGAACTCTCATTCGTATTCAGTGACAAACATGCAGCACAATTTCAATTTTAGGAATTCCTTTCATTTCTGATCTATGAATCTCTGACTGATGTATTTCTTTTGAAAGTCAGACTGAAAGAAATCCCATGTAACCCATTCCTTTGGAACAATAAAATTAGAGTCTTCCATAACTGATAAGTTGCATCTCGTAGTAAAGAAATGATACATTTTATGCATTCTTTAGGGTTCAATGTCATTTCATCAAATACCCAGATCGTGTTCTCAAGCCAGAACTCAGCTTTCTCAGCATCATCATCACTGATAGCCCTAAACTCTTCAGCCCCACACTTATGGATTTTATCGACTAGAGGCTTATTCGACAGATTTAAATTCATGACTGAAGGCAAAATTGAAGTTTGAGGGGGATTAGTCAGGGGCAGAGGTTGTGAAACAGACAGATTATTTCTTACAAATTGAGTGAACCACTCACTCATCATCTAGAAGAAAGCTTGTTTAGCTTCTCCCTCTTCACCGCTCGTAGATGGCCTCGAATCAGATGGTGTTCTCCCTTGAGCAGAAGTAGGCGCATTGCTTTCAAAATCATTAGCTACAACTTTTTTAGGATCCATTACTATATGTAAAATACATTTTACACGTCAGGATTCATCATACTATCACAATTCAGATATATGGCATGTATAGTTAGACTCTTACATGCTATGTTAGTCGAGAATCGACTAAATCATAGCTCTAATACCAATCAAATCTAACACCCCTAACCCGTATTTGTCACCAGATTAGGTTTAAGAGGCATTACTGGACAAACAAAATCTTTTACGATTCCTTCAATGCAATCAAAGTGACCCTTAAATAGGTCAACAAGATCTTAACCATGCTCTAGAACAAGGCCAAGACTAAATCGAACACATACGAAAGTTATCAGAAATTTAAAAATTTTTATAAGTTATAGAGGTTACATGCCGTGTAGGCAGGCCGTGTGCCTCCCACTACCTCAGACACGCTGGTGTGTCTTAGCTGTGCCAAAACAAGGCATACATACTGTCTTGTCCACATGGTCTTGTCTATACGGTCGTGGACACGCCCTTGTACCCCACCCGTGGTCGAGCTTGACTTGCACCACACGGCCAGTCACACGCCCGTGTGTTCAGCCAGTGGTCGAGCATGACTTGATTCGAGTTACAACCATGAGGGACACTGTCAAGCCACACGCCCTTTTGTTCAACCGTGTGGGAAAATATAGGCCATTTTCAAGGCCAAAATGCCACCCACACTTGGGTCATTCCTACAAGCTCAAACAAGCATAAATCCGTACAAAATTGGTGTAATATCTTGAAAATGGGCCTATGTATTTCTGATTTAATTATGTGAAATGGAATGACTTATGTATTATGAATGTATGATGAACATTTTTGGAAACTTGGAAATGTTAAGTTAAAATAGGAAAGTGAACATTTTTGGAAACCTGGAAATGTAAGGAAATGATTTAGAAATGTTAAGTAAAAGAGGAAACTAAAACAAGGTAGCCTTAAGAAAATTAATAGAAGAAATTTGACACAAACATAGGCTTGTTTAAGTGGCTTGGAGGCACCACTTAAGGCCCAGGTGGGTGACGCCACAAGCTTTGCAAATGGGCCTAGGTTCGAGCAACGTGGGAAGCAAATAAATGATTTTATTTTTGCTACAAGAAGCAAAGGAGGTGGACGGCAAGAGGGACACTTACAAGATGAGTTTAATTTTTACTAAAATTCGGCTAGACAAGGGATAAATTATTGGGATTATTTTCTTAAGGTGATAATTAAAAGATAAATTTATCAAGATATGAAGAGTTGGCCGATTGTGGGACTCCTTGGGTTGGTATTTTCGGCCAAAAATAGGAGGGAGGAGTAGCCGAATTTCATAACATCATTTAGCCTCTCATTCATTACTCTTTTCTCTCCAAAAACCTGTCACTTTCTTTTAACTTGTTCTAGTCGAAATCTCTTCCTAAAGGACCACTATTGCCGATTCTCCCTAAGGCCTTATGCCTTTCTCTTTTTACTCTTGTTGAAGCCGAATATACAAGGGGCTCATAGCCAACTATTCTTTAAGTCTCAGGCCGAATCTTTGAAGGACTTAAAGCAAATGGGTTGTCGATTTCTTCAAAGTAAGGGTAAGATCTCATTCAGATTCATCCTTTTTCTTTTAAGATTAACCGAAACCAGGAAATCTAACCCCATTATTGTGTTAGTTGAAAGTTGGAAAGAAGGCTTCGGGATCTGTCCGTAAGTCGACCATAAGGAAGAAATCTTCCAAGATTTAAGGTAAAGAACATTTGGCCAAGGCCTATTTTTGGTGTTTAGATCTAGTTTATATTTATTCAAAATAGCTGAAACGGATCAGTCGATTACAAGGAAGGAGAAGTTCTTTTCCCGAAGGTACACCATAGGACGCGTGTTCCCTAGTTATTCGGTGAGTTTTGGGATTCGAAAATCACAAGGTATGTGCCTAAATACAATTGGCCATAGGCCTGTTTTGATAACTAGATCTATTCCATAATTGATAAAAGCCAAAACTAACTTTGTGGTATAATTTAATGTTTGGCGAATGCAAGAAGGAATACAACAAGGTTTCGGGACTTGATGCTTAAGTCAATCGGCAATAAGGTAGGTTTTAAGTGTACAAATCCTACAAGGATTTGGTTTTATAGCCGAATAGGCTTTATGCTAACATATTAAGGTTGGCCAAATGTAGAGACATGAGATCTAAGGCTTTAGATCAGATTTTCGGGATTCAAGTGAAATTGTTAAGCAAATCATGTGTGCACCCTACCCTAAGTTTTAATACGTTCATGGCTATGTTTTAAAATAAATGTGTTATTAAGAATGTGAAAAGCATGGCTAAGGTACCATACAATGGTACAAAGTAATAAGGTATGTTTCCTACTCCTACTAGGAATATGAATAAAAGTGATAAGAATATGTAAAGTGATAAGAATGTGAATTAAGGTATGATATTGCATGATATGCATGATATGGGGCATATGGGTTATATGAAAAGGGGAAGTTAATGTGGTGACCTAAGACCACGAAATCTAAATATGGTGACCTAAGACCACGATAATTGAATGTGGTGACCTAAGACCACGATTTCTGAATGTGGTGACCTAAGACCACAAATTTTATAAGGGCGATGAGCACGTCGATTACAGTGACTGCCTTTGATGGTGTGTAGCGGATGGAGGGTTGACTTAGTAGTCCCCACAGTGTGCAGGTTGGTACGGCGGACGTGTAGGGATGGCTATCTAGGTTTGGGTTCGGGTTGCATTATTATTATTTTTATTTGTTTATGAACATGTATGATAATGTATGCCTGAATTATTAAATTTTAGTGTTGGTTACACATTGAGTCTGTTGACTCACCCCTTTGTGGGATTACTTTTCAAGTGACGAACAATAATGGACCGGGCCGACAGATGCTTAGGGATGGCCATGCTCAGCAAGAAGTTCATCTATTTAGACTATTTCATTTTAAGTACTTTGAATTTAAATTTTGGGAATTATTTGATGTAATAAGGCCATAGTAGAACTACTTTTCTTGCTTTTATTTATTAAGCTTACAAACTTTTATTTATTAAAAGATTAAGTAAATTTATTTTAAAACAAAGCCTAAACATTTTGTCACCTAAAGTAAAGGATTTTAATAATAAAATAAACTTGTGTTCAACTCAAGCCCAACCCAAAACAATTTATCTTTCAAAGCACACAAGTTTTTCCTAAGTAACAAAAGAATTTGAAACTATTTACAACGGGGAACATACCAGATCCGATCAAGGCTCGTGGTCGGGTTTGGGGTGTTTCAATTTAGTATCAGAGCCCAGTTTTAAACTCTCGGCCTGTAGTTTAAGGCCCAAAACATTTTAAAAATCTAGCCCAAAAGGAATTTTCTGAAAAAAAATTTTCAGGTTTTCTGGCATGGCACCTAAGTCTCCGACTCTATGTCCACCAGGTAAGTACTTCTATCCATTGTGTGATTCATATTATGACTTGTAGAAGGGTAGAAAGGGAATGGAACGTAGATTAGAATGATAAGCTCTTGAACCCTAGGACTAGTATACCCCAACAAAAACATAAGACTTAAATGCCTAACTAAACAAACTTGTGATTGAGTCGCCGAGTTAGGGTGTGGCAACCATGGTACGCATGTCTATGATTGGTTTCGGTGGTAGCTTGGTATTTAAGTAGTCCGCATGACTCACCTCCTCTCCACTCAAATCTGACCTGGTGCGTAGCTACGGTTCACCCTAACCAGGAGGACTTAATCACGGGCTAAACCCCTAACTAAAACCCAAAAGGGACTAGCCGTATTTTTATGGAAACCCTAGCTTTAAAATCCCTATATTACCCTTTTAAGAGTAGCACAAGATTTGAAACACCCCACACCCGGCCCACGAGCCTGAACCGGATCTGGTATGTTCCTAAGGTAAACTAGTTTCAAAATCCTTCGTTACTTAGAGAAAATTCGTAAATTTTTTTTTTTTTTTGAAATTGTTGTTGTGGTTTGGGCTTAGATTGGGAACCCATTTAATTAAATTTATAAATCCAATTTTATTAAGGTGACAAAATAATTTTTAGGTTTTAAAAAATCACTTAACTTTAATCATAATAGTTCGTAACATAATAATTTAAAGTGAAGCAGAATAAGAAAATCCACTGGGCCTTATGGCCTTATTACATCAAATAAAACCCAAAAATAAAATTAAAGGTACTAAACATAAAGTCCAAATTTAAATAGAATCTTCAAATGGATCATGGCCACCTCAAGGTTTACCGTCCCGGTCCGTCACTACTCATCACCTAAAAATATTTCCCACAATGGGGTGAGTCAACAGACTCAATGTGCACACAGTACTAACATTCAACAAATCAGGCATACATGTTCATAAATCAAATTCATATTCATATAAAATAAATTATGATGCAACCCAAACCCAAGCCTATTTGTCCATCCGCTACACACCACCTGTACCTGCCAGTCACACCGTGGGGACTACTAAGTCAACCCTCCATCCGCTACACACCATCGAAGGCAGTCGCTGCAGTCGACGTGCTCATCGCCCATATAATTTGTGTCATGAGACACCATATTCAAATAATGTAACCGGAGTTACAAAATTCAGATAATGTAACTGGAGTTACCATATTCAAATATTTGTGACCGTAGTACCATATAACGTTGGTGAGACCAAGTCAACACCTTCTTCCCTTTCACATGAACCCGAATGCCCCAAAATTAATAATCATGCATATAATTAAATTCACATTCATATTCAGTATTTTCACATGTTATAGAATAACATATTTCATAATCCTATCTAAGTAGGAAAGCGTGCACAGTACATTTGTACCACATTAGGGTACTTAGCCATATTCATATTCTTATACATATTTATAAAATAATTGCCACATGATAAATCGAAGGCTAGTGTGCGTACACACCTGATTTGCTTAAAAGGTTCCTTTAGATCTCGAAAATCCCGATCTAACTTTAGATCTGTTAACTCCTATATTTGGCCATCATATAAGACACATTAATAAACCCATTTGGCTTGAAACAAAACCAAATCCTAGTAGGATTTGTAAAAAGGCTTACCCTTGATGCCGATTTGGTGTTTATTCAAATCCCGAAAACTTGGTTTTCCTTCACCTGATATTCGACCAACCTTGATTCTTAACATAGGTTAGTTTCTGGCTTTAATAATTAAAGAACTGATCTAGGTAATCACAAAAGCCTTGACCAAATACTTTTTAAGTGCTTACCTTATGGACTTTAAATCTCAAACCTTCACCTTCCTCTTCCTTGAAATCGGCCAAATCCTAAATCCACGAATCGTTAGTCTTTGATTAATTTGATCGAAAACCTAAGATTTGGCCTTGGCGAATGTATAACTCACTTACCTTGGATCTTTGATCCTATATTCGAGAAAAGTATAGAAACACGAGAGACCCTTGTAGATTGACCATGAACAAGATTTGGGATTAGTACTTTTACTTTCGGTATTTAGAAAAGAAAAGAAAGGAAATTGAATAGCTTAACCTTACCTTAATGCCTTTAATCGATTGTTTCTTTACTTAGAATCAACAAAGGTTCGGCTTTGATAGTAGAAACAGAGAAGAAATAGAAGAAGATAGGATGGTTTCTTGCTTAAGGAAAATTCGAGAGGGGAGAGAGTTAGCAAAATTTCGGCAAGGCTAGAAAAGATGAGAGAATAGCCTCAATTCTCCTCCTTTAACTGAAATTGCTAGACCAAGAGTCCATGACTTGGCCACTACTCCCCACAAGTGATAATATTATCTCCTTTAATTATCACCTAATTAAATTAAAAGTGTTTAATCCACCTTTATCTCTTCAATTAAAAATCCTTATTAATCACTCTAATTTATCAAGTTTTAATAGAAATAAAACTCTTCCCTTTTTAGCAAATAGGTGTCGTCCACCCCTATCCTTGGAAGCAAAATAAAACCTTCAATATTTGCTTTCCAAGTGACTCGAACTCAGGCCCATTCCTCTTACACATGGCGCCATTTCCATAAGCCTTAAGTGACACCTTCAGGCCACTTTTCCAAGCCCGATTGTGTGTCAAATTTCACCAACTTTTACTTTTAAGGCCCTCTTGCCCTTATTTCCTATTTTGGACTTTAAGATTTGATAATTTGGCCTTATTTCTAAGTTTTCTAAAATTTTTGATCGGCTCTGCAACTTGCCATTTTTCTTACATCTTCAAGTTTCCAAAATGTTCAGGTTTCCAAAATGTTTAGGTTTCCAAAATGTTCAGGTTTCCAAAATGTTTAGGTTTCCAAAATGTTCAGGTTTCCATTTTCATGCATTTCTAGGTTTCCAAAAATATCAAAAATTTATTCTTAGTGCTTAAACTTGTCATTTCATACAATTTAACTGAAAATGCATAGGCCCTATTCAAGATGTTACAAGATTTTTTGCGAAAATTCTTCCAAAATATTTTCGATTTACAAATTTACTAAAATACCCTTAGCGGTAAAATTACAAAAATGTCCTTGGTTTGTGAAATTTTAAATACCCACAATTCTTATCAAAATTTCATTATTTTATAAAATTTTCAAAAACCCTAATTTGCAAAATATCAAAATACCTTAATTTTGGAAAATTACGAAATTGCCCCTAACTTGCAAATTTACCAAAATGACCCTAATCTTCAAAAAAAAAATTTCTTCAACAACACTGATTTGGAAAACAAATTCTCAGAAACAACCTTCAAGTTTTGTAAAATTTTAAAGTACCCTCAATTTATTAAGATTTACAAATTTACCCGAGTTAATTATCGAAGTATCCTCAGATTTCAAAATTTTTGAAATACCCCCTGGATTTCAAAAATTACCAAAATACCCTTATTGACAAAATCACCAAGAAACCTTATTTTGACAAATTATGAAAATACCCCTGTAGGGCAAATTATGAAAATACCCCTGGGTAGTGGAAAAATAACAATAATGAAAACTACAACATTTCTCTAAATGAACAAAAGTTCATAATTGATTGATGGATGTATAAATGTAAAGACTGTGTGCATGTATGAATACGAAAGAACCACTCCTAAAATTCTTTTCATAAAACTTCTCGCGGTTAATCAGTGGAATAAAAGCTAATTCATAAAATTTCTTAAATAGATTAAAACGCATCGTTAGATATGAGTTCTAGAGGACGCGGTTGTCATGGATGCGGTAGAGGAAGAATGACTGTGTCAGAACCTATTAGATCGGGCCAAGGGTCTGACAATGAGTTACCACCGCCACCACCACCCCCAACTATTGGTGTCGAGCAGCAAGCTCAGACGGGGGATGATGCTATATCGCAGGCCATGCTGCGGGTTCTTGAAATGGTGGCTGGTGCTGGAGGGAAAAGGGGAGCTCAAAAATCTGTACCCGAGGGACTCCGAGCCAACGGAGCTGAAGTATTTTGTGGAGTATCTAGTGCGGCACCCAGTACAGCTGAATATTGGTTGGAAGCGATCGAGTGCATTATGGATGAGCTCGATCTGACCCCTGAGGGGAAGTTGAAAGGAATGGTGTCGCTGCTACGCGATGAAGCGTATCAATGGTGGTTAACAGTTTAGGATGGTGCCCCAGCTGAGGATCTGACCTGGGAATATGTTAAGGCGGCATATCAAAAGAAGTATGTCGGCACACGTTATATTGATAAGCAAAGAAAGGCTTTTCTAGGACTGGTTCAAGGGAACAAGTCAGTAGCAGTGTATAAAGCTGAATTTTGAGGTTAAGCCGATATGCTCGAGGAGTAGTGGCTACGGAGCATGAGCGGTGTGTTCAGTTTAAAGACGGTTTAAGGGATGACCTTAGGATATTGATAGCTCCACATCAGGAGCGGGAGTTTTTCGTGTTGGTAGAAAAGGCTAAGGTAGTCGAAGAATCAAGGACTCGGTTAAGCAGAGCTCTGACAGGAATAGACCCAAGAGGGGTTATAGGTCATCAGGATCATCGGGAAATGTGTAAAAAAGGCCCAGAGCTGATGGGCCGCGGGGTCAGCAAGTTGGTACAGGAGGGCAGTATCGCCCTTGTGAACAGTGTGGGAAGAAACATTTAGGCGAATGCTGGAAGAAGACAGGTGGGTGTTTCAGATGTGGGTCAAAGGACCATATGATCAAGAACTACCCGAAGAAACCAGATGAGAATCGCCCAACAGCTCAGAATGCTAATCAGGCTGGTAGGGGGGACAACAGCCTCAGCGAGGTCGTGGTCTAAATAATCGAAGAAATGGCAGAGCACGTGGAACACCAGGTCGAGGTGCTACTAATACTGAGGCAAGGCAGCCGAGTTTGGTTTATGCGATTCATCGGAGGGAGGATGGAGACACACCGGACGTCATAACCGGTACGTTCCTCATTCATGGCAAGCCCTATATTGCTCTTATTGATGTGGGCTCGACCCATTCTTATGTTGCATGTAGTGTAATGGAAACACTAGGCCTAGACTCGAACTTTCGATAGGGAGATGATCGTAGTAAGCCCATTAGGCCATGGCTGTAGTGGTGGATAAGATCTTTTGAGTGTATCCTAGAAATTCAAGGAGTGAGCTTTGGGATAACTTGATGGAGTTACCTTCGAGAATTTGACCTCATACTTGGTATGAATGGGTTAGTAGAGCACCAGACCATGTTGGATTGTGTGGCTAAACGAATGGAACTAAGGACCCCAGAAGATGAAGTGGTAGTAATGATAGGAGAAAGAAGAAACTACTTGTTTAATGTAGTTTCGGCGCTAAAGGCTGAAAAGATGGTTCGTAAAGGGTGCAAGGCATTTTTAGCCATTGTAAGTGCGCTAGATGGAAAGGAAGAAGGTGTTAGTGGAGTTAGAACGGTAAGGAACTTTGAGGATGTGTTCCCAGAGGAATTACCAGGAATACCCCCAGATAGGGAGGTGGAGTTTGGAATTGACCTGCTGCCGGGTATAGCTCCTGTGTCAATTGCCCCTTATAGAATGGCACCAAAGGAGTTGGTAGAGCTCAAGGCTCAAAATCGTGGATTTATTCGACCCAGTGTGTCTCCGTGGGGAGCACCGGTCTTGTTTGTAAAGAATAAAGATGGAACTATGCGAATGTGCATAGATTATTATCAGTTGAATAAGCTGACCATCAAGAACAAGTATCCTTTGCCAATGATTGAGGACTTGTTCAATCAGCTTAAAGGGGTGACAATGTTCTCAAAGATCGACTTAAGGTCAGGATATCATCAGTTGAAGGTGAAGGAGGCAGATATCCATAAGACAACCTTTAGGACAAGATACGGCCATTTTGAGTTTGTAGTAATGTTGTTTGGGTTAACCAATGCCCCAGCCACGTTCATGGATATAATGAACTGGGTGTTTCAACCTTACTTGGATCGGTTCGTCATTGTGCTCATCGGCGACATCCTCGTATACTCCAAGACTGAGGAGGAGCATGATGAGCATCTTCGGATTGGGTTGCAAGTATTGAGGGAGAAGAAGCTTTATGCCAAATTCAGCAAGTGTGAATTTTGGCTTAGGAAGTTGCTTTCTTAGGACACGTGGTGTCTGCTGAAGGGATAAGGGTGGATCCTAAGAAGATTGAAGCGGTGTTGGATTGGAAACCACCTAAGTTAGTGGCGGAGATTCGTAGTTTCTTGGGATTGGCAGGCTATTACAGAAGGTTTGTAGAAGGATTTTCATCAATAGCCGCGCCTTTAACAAAGTTGCTAAGGAAGGAAGTACCTTTGTATGGACGGATAAGCAGCATGAGAGCTTTGAGAAGCTTAAGAAGGTATTAACGGAAGCTCCAGTGTTGATTCAGCCTAAGGTAGGAAAGGATTTTACGGTTTATTGTGACGCTTCCCATATAGGTTTGGGTTGCGTATTGATGCAAGACGGGAAGGTAGTCGCATATGCATCCCGACAGTTGAGGCCATATGAGGTAAACTACCCAACGCATGACTTGGAATTACCAACAGTGGTTTTTGCTCTTAAGGTATGGAGGCACTACCTTTATGGCGAAAAGTCGACGATCTACACAGACCACAAGAGCCTTAAGTATTTGTTGACTGAGAAGGAGTTAAACTTGAGGCACCTTCTGAGTTAGCGAAGGTAGGTTGAATTGCTGAAGGACTATGACTGTTCAATAGAATATCACCTCGGCAAGGCGAATGTAGTGGCGGATGCCATAAGTCGGAAGGTGGTGTCGGATCTGAGGGCAGTGTTCGCCCATTTAAGTTTGTATGATGATGGAAGCCTGTTGGTAGAGTTGCAAGTCAAGCCGACATGGTTGAATGAAGTGAAAGAGGGACAGTTGGCTGATGAGGACTTAAGTGCTAAGCTACAGCAAGTACAAGACGGAGAGTTAGAGGACTATGATGTTAGTGATGAGGGAGTATTGTGCTTCAAAAGAAAGGTCTGTATGTTGAGGGACAAGGAGTTAAGATAGAGGATTCTTCGAGAAGCACATGGTAGCCCTTATGCTATGCATCCCGGAGGCACTAAGTTGTACAGAGACCTAAGGAAATAGTTTTGGTGGCCTGGTTTGAAAAAGGAAGTTACTGAACTCGTTGGCAAGTGTCTGACGTGTCAGCAAGTTAAGGCTGAACACTAAGTTCCATCAGGATTGCTTCAGCCAATGAAAATTTTGCAGTGGAAGTGGGAAAGAATTACCATGGACTTCGTTAGTAGGATTCCCCTTACGCCTAATGAGAAGGACTCGGTATGGGTAATAGTGGACCGTCTGACCAAGTCCGCGCACTTTATCCCAGTAAGAGTTGATTATTCTCTTCAGAAATTGGCTAAATTATATGTGGCAGAAATTGTGAGGCTACATGGAGTGCCGGTGTCTATCATTTCGGATAGAGACCCAAGATTTACGTCTCGATTTTGGAGGGCACTTCATCAAGCTTTAGGCACTAAGTTGGATTTCACTACGGCTTTTCATCCACAATCAGACGGGCAATCTAAACGAGTAATCCAAGTATTGGAGGATATGTTGAGGGGCTGTGTGATGGATTTCAGAGGAATTTGGGAGGAGTATTTACCTTTAGCTGAGTTTGTCTACAACAATAGCTATCATGCAAGTATTCGAATGGCACCTTATGAAGCGCTGTATGGTCGAAAGTGTCGGACTCCTACATGTTGGACGGAATTGGGAGAACGTCGAGTTTTGGGTCCAGAGTTAGTGGCAGAATCCGAAGCAAAGGTTGAGATAATTGAGCACGGTTGAAGGAAGCATCCGATAGACAAAAGTCGACGCAGATCTCAAACAAAAGGAGATTGAATTTGATGTGGGAGACCAAGTATTTCTTAAAGTTTCGCCTTGGAAGAAGGTGATGAGATTTGGTTGAAAAGGGAAGATAAGCCCAAGGTTTATAGGACCCTATCGA
This sequence comes from Gossypium rotundifolium, assembly GCA_025506655.1. Taxonomy (NCBI): domain Eukaryota; kingdom Viridiplantae; phylum Streptophyta; class Magnoliopsida; order Malvales; family Malvaceae; genus Gossypium; species Gossypium rotundifolium. The sequence goes on along the minus strand of CP106732.1, from coordinate 44,329,182 downwards.
GTGTTGAAGCGAGTTGGACCAGTGGCATACCAGCTAGAGTTGCCACCAGAGTTGCAGCAGATGCACGACGTATTCCATGTATCCATGCTACATCGCTACCGATCGGAACCATCTCATGTGGTACCAGTTGAAGAAGTGGAGCTAAGGCCAGACTTCTCCTACGAGAAAGAGCCGATTTAGATCTTGGAACGAGACGTGAAAATATTATGGAGGAAGTCAGTTCCCCTAGTCAAAGTGTTGTGGCGCAATTATGGATTAGAAGAAGCTTCATGGGAGCCAGAAGAGGCAATGCGACAGCAATACCCTCATTTATTTTAGCCAAGTAATTTCGGGGACGAAATTATTTTAAGGAGGGTAGAACTATAACATCCTGAAAATGGGCCCATGTATTTCTAATTTAATTATTCGAAATGGCATGACTTATGTATTATGAATGTATGATTTTGGAAACTTGGAAATGTTAAGTTAAAATAGGAAAGTGAACATTTTTGGAAACCTTGAAATGTAAGGAAATGATTTAGAAATGTTAAGTAAAAGAGAAACTAAAACAAGGTAGCCTTAAGAAAATTAATAGAAGAAATTTGACACAAACATAGGCATGTATAAGTGGCTTGGAGGCACAACTTAAGGCCAGGTGGGTGATGCCACAAGCTATGCAAATGGGCCTAGGTTTGAGCAACGTGGGAAGCAAATAAAGGATTTTATTTTTGCTACAAGAAGCAAAGGAGGTGGACGGCAAGAGGGACACTTACAAGATGATTTTAATTTTTATTAAAGTTCGGCTAGACAAGGGATAAATTGTTGGGATTATTTTCTTAAGGTGATAATTAAAAGATAAATTTATCAAGATATGGAGAGTTGGCCGATTGGAGGACTCCTTGGGTTGGTATTTTCGGCCAAAAATAGGAGGGAGGAGTAGCCGAATTTCATAACATCATTTAGCCTCTCCTTCATTACTCTTTTCTCTCCAAAAACCCGTCACTTTCTTTCCTCTTTCTTTTAACTTGTTCTAGCCAAAATCTCTTCCTAAAGGACCACTATTGCCGATTCTCCCTAAGGCCTTATACCTTTCTCTTTTTACTCTTGTTGAAGCCGAATATATAAGGGGCTCATAGCCAACTATTCTTTAAGTCTCAGGCCGAATCTTTGAAGGACTTAAAGCAAAGGGGTTGTCGATTTCTTCAAAGTAAGGGTAAGATCTCATTCAGATTCATCCTTTTTCTTTTAAGACTAACCGAAACCAGGAAATCTAACCCCATTATTGTGTTAGTTGAAACTTGGAAAGAAGGCTTCGGGATTTGTCCATAAGTCGACCATAAGGAAGAAATCTTCCAAGATCTAAGGTAAGGAATATTCGGCCAAGGCCTATTTTTGGTGTTTAGATCTAGTTTATATTTATTCAAAATAGCTGAAACTAACAAGTTAATAGATCTAAGGATTAGCCGATTACAAGGAAGGAGAAGTTCTTTTCCCAAAGGTACACCATAGGTCGCTTGTTCCCTAGTTATTCGGTGAGTTTCGAATTTGAAAATCGCAAGGTATGTGCCTAAATACAATCGGCCATAGGCCTGTTTTGATAACTAGATCTATTCCACAATTGATAAAAAGCCAAAACTAACATGTGGTATAATTTAATGTTTGGCTGAATGCAAGAAGGAATACAACAAGGTTTCGGGACTTGATTCTTAAGTCAATCGGAAACAAGGTAGGTTTTAAGTGTACAAATTCTACTAGGATTTGGTTTTATAGCCGAATAGGCTTTACGTTAACATATTAAGGTTGGCCGAATGTAGGGACTTGAGATCTAAGGCTTTAGATCGAATTTTTGGGATTCAAGTGAAATTGTTAAGCGAATCAGGTGTGTACCCTACCCTAAGTTTTACTACGTTCATGGCTATGTTTTAAATTAAATGTGTTATTAAGAATGTGAAAAGCATGGCTAAGGTACCATACAATGGTACAAAGTACTAAGGTACGTTTCCTACTCCTACTAGGAATATGAATATATGTTATTTTTAACATGTGAAAAGTTATAAGAATATGAAAAGTGATAAGAATGTGAATTAAGGTATGATATTGCATGATATGTATGATAGGGGCATATGGGTTATATGAAAAGGGGAAGTTAATGTGGTGACCTAAGACCACGAAATTTGAATGTGGTGACCTAAGACCACGATAATTGAATGTGGTGACCTAAGACCACGATTTCTGAATGTGGTGACCTAAGACCACGAATTTTATAAGGGCGATGGGCACGACGATTGCAGCGACTGCCTTCGATGGTGTGTAGCGGATGGAGGGTTGACTTAGTAGTCCCCACAGTGTGCAGGTTGGTACGGCGGACGTTAACAGATGGCTATCTAGGTTTGGGTTCGGGTTGCATTATTAATATTTTTATTTGTTTATGAACATGTATGATAATGTATGCCTGAATTATTAAATTTTAGTGTTGGTTACACATTGAGTCTGTTGACTCACCCCTTTGTGGGATTACTTTTCAAGTGACGAACAATAATGGACCGAGCCGGCAGATGCTTAGGGATGGCCATGCTCAGTAAGAAGTTCATCTATTTAGACTATTTCATTTTAAGTACTTTGAATTTAAAATTTGGGAATTATTTGATGTAATAAGGCCATAGTAGAACTACTTTTCTTGCTTTTATTTATTAAGCTTACAAACTTTTATTTATTAAAAGATTAAGTAAATTTATTTTAAAACAAAGCCTAAACATTTTGTCACCTAAAGTAAAGGATTTTAATAATGAAATAAACTTGTTTTCAACTCAAGCCCAACCCAAAACAATTTATCTTTCAAAACACACAAGTTTTCCTAAGTAACAAAAGAATTTGAAATGGTTTACACCGGGGAACATACCAGATCTGGTCAAGGCTCGTGGGTCGGGTTTGGGGTGTTTCAATTGGCAACCAAAATCATGTCATAAGATTAACTTATTATCCCATTCTATCACATCTATAATCATGTCAACTTGTATACAAATTTGTACAACTAAACCACATATAAACAAGCATTAATCATTCATACCATACCATTCATATAACCATATCTTTGATCAAACATATATACTAATATTACATCAATATGCTTTCCATAATCTTGACCATTTCTTAACTATGAAATCATTCGAAACCAAACATTATAAAATATGACACATATTTTTTACACAATTCATTTAACTATCCATATCACATGGCTATCCACATATCCCAAACATACTCCAGAACAACTAGCCTATACATGCCATATTTTGCTATAAACACTTCCAAAAGTACCAAAGTTGAGTTTGACAGTATGGTGATGATCCTCGACGGTCCCCGAGTCTTCAGTAGCCTTAACGATATATAAAACAGAGTAAACACACACAAAGTAAGCTTTCAAAAGCTTAATAAGACATATACAAATAAAATTATCACAAAATCATTCATAAACATAGCAATTTAGATTCATTAACATAACTTCATTTCAAAACACATGAATATCTCTTTGGCTCACTTGGTTTGCCATTGCTTACCAATTCATCATATCTCAAACATCTTATTTACTTATATTTCAAACATACATATTTCTCAAATGTTCCTTTACATCAATGCACATACTTACTCATCTTTCATGCTTATACAAAGCATATGTAACAACCTGGTTTAGACCCTAGTCAGAATAGTGGTTTCAAGACCATAAATACGAGGTTGGAATAATATTTTAAAATTATTCTTGGTGTTTCATATATGTTATATAGCCAATGTGAAAATTTGGTGTGAAAATTTTATCGACTATGTGTTGAATTATGAGAAAGGATTTAATCACATAAAGTGTAAAATGTTGTGTGCTGATTGTTAAGTGCTTAATTATTGTTGTATTTATAATGTGGAGGCCTTATAAGGCAATTAGCCCATTATCAAATTTAGTGGATGAATATGGTCAAGAATGACCTTATGACATATATTTATATATTTAGTATTAATGGTTAAATAGGTAATTTGATAAATCAAAGTTTATTAAACAAAACAAACATTTGAAAGATGATGGTTATCATCTTTTAGTGCCGAAAAAACTAAGAAGAAAATGAAGAAAGAACCTTAAAGTTTCGACTAGCTTTTGGCTTGACTTAAGGTATGTTTTGACTTTGGTTTTGGATGATTTTTATGTTTTGAGATTGTTGCTTAGTCTACTATCAAGCCCATGTTGTAATTTGAGGAATTGATGATGTTCTTGAGGTATGCCATTGATGAAATGGTGAGTTTTGTGATGAGTATTGGTGTGAAATGAAATATATTTATTTAATGAACATGTTTTGTTCTTGAATCCTTGGTGAATTTAGCTTATTAGGGATAAATTGTGATAATAATATTTTGAAAGACTAAATTGTGAAATAAATGAAATGTTTAGGTTTGTATTAGCATGGGAAGAATTCGGCTAAGCATAAGTGATATGAAATTGTGTGTATTTGATAATTTTATGAAATATGGACTAAAGTGTCGAAATGTGAAAAGGTGAGGCTATTTTGTAAAATGCCCTAAACATGTGTATGAGGACTAAATTGAATGAATTGGTGATTGAATGAGTTTAATTTGAATGTATATAGACCAAGAAAGAAGAAGTTTGGATCGAGATCGAGGTAAAGACAAAGTGCTCGATTAATCGACCATTTCGGTATATCGACATCTGAGGTAAGTTCGGATATAATACTAGTTGTAAACTATATCTATTTGATGTGAAATGAATGAATATATATCTATATAACTATGAGCTTAGAAATGCTATGTGCGGAATTGAATTAAAGGACACTAAGTGTACGAAATTAGAATCGAGACAGAAATTATTAGCACTGTGTCTGTGAAAAGATAGAAGCTTTGGCTTATCGAACTGGCACTGTGTGTGCGATACCGGTATAAGTTTGGTTTAACATATTGGCACTAAGTGTGCAGTGACTGTTATGTTTTGGTTATGAAATTGACACTAAACGTGCAAATAAATCAAAGGAATAGCAAAGGTTGAACGAGAGGTAATATCGAGCAATTGAGTAGCATGAATGGTGAGTAACTATGTGTTGATCAAGGTACTTTTAAACCTATGTTGTTGATGATAGCCTTAAAAGTTGAATGAATAGATACTTGAGCATATGGTTGAGATTGTTGATGGGCCTAATTGTGCATTTATCTATGTGATGGTTTAATTATGTATTAATGTGGTATTATTGAGTATTATGTATTATATTATGAACTTACTAAGCTTTGAAAGCTTACTGTGTGATTTGTTTCTCTGTTCTACAGTGTCAAGAAAGCTAGCTCAGATTTGGGAACCCGCTAGCATCTCTATCACACTATCGATAATTGATAAACCGTAATATACACATATTTTAACCCAACATTTAGCATGATGTTGGATGATTTATCCCTTTAATTATGGAAATAGGTGCTCCTAATCCTTTGTTTTCATGTTTTATACTTAGGAGAGCACCGAAGGATGAAAAGAATGAGAAACGGGTTGAAAACGGAGTAAATGGGCCAAATTATGAAATTGACACGGCTTGGGCCCACGACCACTCAGCCGTGCCTCATTAATAGACTCGACCATAGCCTGGCTTCGATTTACACGGGCGTGCCCCTATCATAGCAAAGAAGAGTTTCAATCAAAATAGAGTACTTAGAGGCAATGAAAGCCATTCCAAAAGCCTATATAAACACCCTAGAGGCCAACCTCAATGGGGCGGTCAGCTAGGCCAAAGAGCCAAGCCAGAGGGACAGAATTGTGGGATTCATTCGAAGAAAGCCAGTTGATTCATCTCAAGAAGCCAGAATCATATCCAAGACTGAGGATCTCTCCTTCAAATCCTTCAGGGAGTTTTAGGGTTTTCTTTATGTTTTGTTTTATATTTTCTTCTAAGATGTATTCCTTTATAATTATGAACTAAACCCCTCAAATACCTTAGGTGGATGAAACCTAAGACGGATCTCGTTATTGTTTTCTAAGCTATATGATAAATACTTGAATTGTTCTTAATTATGTGTTCTTAATTCTTGTTTTAATATTTCAGGATATTGATTCAAGTATTGATGTGCTTAGGCAATGGAGCAAAAGTCCCTGTTTAAGAGTAGATCTAGAATAGTTAAGCGGAGTTGATCGCAACCCTAGAAATAGGATGACGAAAATCTACCGAATTAGGGTCAAACCTAATATGGGAGTCCATATTATAATTAAAATTTATAATATTATAATATAATGTTTTATATTATAATAACCTATAAAAAAAACAAATTGAAAGCCAAAGTCATTTTTGTTTTCCATGGCGAAGATAAAACAAAAGAAAGGAGAAAAGATGTTAGGGCATTCTACCATTGTTGGACTTAATTTAGGTACGTGTTAAGCTCGGTTTTAGATAATTTTCACGTTGTTGAGATCGTTGCTATGAAGTGTACAAAACCCATGCTTCAATTTTTGATTTTGATGAATATTTTGAGTTGGGCCATTGATGAATTCTTGTGATTTTGTTGTTTGATCATGAAAATGAAATATATGTGTTAGATTTACAAGTTTTGTCTTTGAATTTTTGATGAATTTGAGTAATTTGGACTAAATTAAAAAAATAGATTTTTGAAGGACTAAAATGTGAAATAAATGAAATTTATGGACTTGTATGAACATAGGTAATATTCGGCCAAGCATGGGTAGTGAGAAATTTTGTGTATTTTGTGTTTTGTGCAATAGGGACTAAATTGTAAAATGTGAAATAATAGGGTAAAATGGTAATTTGCCCATTTATGTATTTTGGACTAAATTGAGATGAAATGTACTTGAATAAGCTTATTTTAAATATGCTTAGATCAAGAACAAAGAAAAACGGATTTAGATCGGGGAAAGACGAAGATTATTGAATAGCCGGTCTTCGTCGTCCATCGATATTTGAGGTAAGTCCTTAAGTTGAAATATATCAAAGAATTATTTATGAACATATTAAATGATGATGTTCGATAAATTTGAGTACATGTTTATGTCACAGCCGAATGTATATAAGTAAATTAGGTTGAATGCATAATTTAATAATGTGATATGAATGAGTATTTGATATGAATTGTGGGTTTTACAATGACGTAATGATTTTATTTGTGCAATGTGAATAAGCTTAGTTGAATTGGATATGTGATAAATTATGAAATGTGTGTGGAATGATTGACTACATTGATAATAGCTTAGTGCTTAGTGCCTGCTTAGGTGACATATTAGCGTGCTTAGAGGCTTTATTGCTATTGACATATTCGTGCTTAGTCTTGATGATATATTCTAAGCTTAGTGTACTGACATATTCGTGCTTAGTGCTTAGTGCAGTGACATATTCGGCTTTATTGCCTAGCGTGCTTAGCTGACATATTCGGCTTTGTGCCTAGAAGGAGCTTAGTGCCTGGTGACATATTCGTGCTTTGTGCCTAGCGAGCTTAGTGCCAGTGACATATTCGGACTTTATTGCCTAGCAGGCTTAGCTTGACATATTCGGGCTTTGTGCCTAGCGTGCTTAGTGCCGTGACATATTCGGGCTTTGTGCCTAGCTGTGCTTAGTGCCGTGACATATTCGGGCTTTATTGCTAGCGTGCTTAATACCGTGACATATTAGGGCTTTGTGCCTAGTGTGCTTAGTCTTGGTGACATATTCGGGCTTTGTGCCTAGCAGGGCTTAATGCCGTGACATATTTAGGCCCGTGCCTAGCGTGCTTAGTCTTGATATATTCGCTTATTGCCTAGCAGGCTAAATGCCAGTGTTTGAACTACTGGACCTTGAGTCTAGCAAGTCTAATGCCAAGATGTGAGATTCGAGGCAAATGCCTAGCGTGTTTTTATCTGGGAGAGTTGAAATTCCAAGCTTAGATTGTGTACTAGTAAAGTCATGAAATGAATCAAGAGAGCCTAAGCATTTGAAAATGAATTTGTTAATTCGGCTACAAGGTATGTGCTATTCATATTCATGTATTATTCATATATATATGTGTGATGATGATAAGTGAATGAATTGCTGAAGGAAATGTGATGTACAATCGGTAGATGCAAATTGTGTATAAACTATGCCATGAGGAAATAGGTTTATGAAAGCATAATGTGGTTAAGGTAATCGTATAAGTATATTGATATGAATGATACAAATTGATCCTGTATATTTGGCCTTATGCTTATGTTTACGCGACATACTAGGATTACTTTGATGCCATGTATACAAATGTATGAAATGTCAAATGGATATACATATATATATATATATATATATATGTGTATGAATATATTTCCTTTTATGTGAAATTACTAAGTGTAAAGTATATACTTACTATATATACATATATATATGTGATCCTATGGAAATATGAGTATCGAAAATATGAGTAGTTGGAAACGAGTATTAAATCTATATGTGAATTATATGATGAGATTATAGATGGAGGTTTAAAGGTAAAATAGTGATGATGGTTAAGCTAAATGAACTTGTGTTTATGTAATTAAAGAGGCAATTTAGATGTACATGGTCTTTTACTTGTTCGAATAATTATGTGAACCTATTGAGTTTCATATGTGCGTGTTATGAATAGATCATAAAGAGAGGATGCTTTATATTTTGGTTAAAATGCTGAGTTGGTAAGTTGGATGTTAATGGTAAGGAAATGATAAACGTTATGTTAAGTGAGGTAAAGGCATTCGTTTTGGAGGACCTTTGAGTTAAGCTAATTTATTCAACGTTATTACTTGATTGTTTGATTTAATGCTTGAATGTACAATTGGTATATCATGACTGCTTAAGACTTACTAAGCTAAATTAGCTTACTTCGTGTGTTCATCATTCTGTTTTATAGATTTTGATCAAGCTACGAGCTCAGGGGGGGATTGTCAATGAAGTCATTCACACTATCGACTCTTGTTGGTACCTAAAATGCTTAAACTTTTGGTTCTTAAGGCATGTATAGGCTAGCTAAGTTTTTGAATGATATTTTGATAATGTATATAATAGCCATGCAAATATGGCTAAAGTTTAGTTAATTATGCTTTTGTGCTTTTGATACAATGTCGGTTTATGCTGGTAATGTTCGTGCATTTTTAGTCGAAGTTTAATCGTTTCTGGTAAGGAAGTGTATGTTTATGAAATGGACCTTTGAATTAGGATATTATCACGAAGGTTTTAGGTATAAGTTAATTTGCATAAAGGATTTAAAATGCATGGACAATATGAGTTGTATGTGGGTATGTTCGATTATAAACTAGTAAATCATATTTTGCAATGAAATAGTTTTTAGTTAGCAGCAGAGATGTGATTTTGAAAAATCACCAAAAATAGGATAAATTGAATTAGAAAATGAATAAAATATAGAATTAAATCTTATTGTGTCTATTTTTATATGAAAGAAACAGAGTAGGCAAAGAAATTATATATATTATGAGATATTTAGGTTTAGTGAGACTTGTCCTGAATGAATTCGTGAGTCCCTGTTCTGTCTTGGAAAAATTGTTAAAATTGTACAAAAATAATTTTGGAGCATAGCTTATATGTTTAGAATCCTTAATGAGTCTATTTTTTATTGGAATAAACAAGAACATTATTGAAATTTTGTACAATGAAATAACTGAGTTTTTGTAAAGATAGGTCAAAATTCTCAAACAGTGAAATAAGGGTAACTTTGATGAATAATCTGTACTAATTGGCCACATGAAAAATTCTGAAAAAATTATGGTAAAAATTTATATGAGTCTAGTTTCAAGGAAAATTTACGGATCTAAATTTTGTATTTTGTAACTCGAGTTATGGTCAATTTAGTCAGCATGACGCAGTTGGACAACTTTAAATTTTATGCCCTGATTAGTAGTCAAGTCTAGTAATGCCACATACTCGACTCGGCAAAGGTTTGGGTAAGGGTGTTACATTTGATTGGTATCGAGCTTACGGTTTAGTCGATTCTAGGACTACCAGTAGCACGTGTGGGTCTAGCTATACATGCCTTAAATTACAATACGATAGTGTGGTGACTTCTGACATCTGAATTGTGATTTTATATTGTAAATGGATCCCGATAGAGCCGTAGCTGATGATGTTGAGAGCGTCGCGCCTGATTCCTCGTATAGGTCAGCGCCGGTAGACTCTCGACCTATCTTGAGTAGTCATGAGGGGGGGAGGCTAAGTAAGCCTTCTACCAGATGATAAATGAATGGTTTACTCAATATATCTGGGCTAACCCGACTGTGCAACAACCTCCACCCCCGAATAATCCATCTCTGAGACCTATAGTACCTCCGATAGTGGATCTAATAAGATTTGGCAGGCCTCCTATAGATAAAATTGAGAAACACAGGGCCGAAGATTTTAAAACTAATGATGATGATAATGATGCGAAGCGGGCTGAGTTGTGGTTTAACAATACTATTTGTGTGTTCAACGAGCTATCTTATATTAGGATCAATGTTTAAAGTGTATCATATCTTCATTAGAAGACAATATTAACATATTTGAAGCAGTGCGGTGAGTGTATGCTATTCAAGTTCTAGAGGATGCCTCATCACCTGATGTCATAACTGGTACATTTACTCTTTATGATACTTCTGTGATTGTTTTGATAAACCTTGGTTCTACATATCCGTATGTATGCATGAATTTAGTATTCAACAAGACTTTGACTGCAGAATCTTCTGAGTTTGCTATAAAAGTATTGAACCCCTAGATAAAAGTGTCATGGTTGATAAAGTATGCAAGAACTGTCCATTAATTTTTTTGAGATATCTGTTTCCCCGCTGATTTGATGCTTTTACCATTTGATGAGTTCAATATTATTTTGGGAAGGGATTGGTTGTTATGCATGATGCTGTTGTGAACTGCAAAAGAAAGACCATAAATTTGAGATGTCTGAAAGATTAAAAAAAAAAAGTACGAATTGAGTCCAATGGTTTGAGTAGATTGACTGCTGTAATATCTGTTTTAAAAGCTCAATTATATGAAAAAAAGGGTTATGAGGCATATTTTGCCTCGTGATTGATTTGAAAGTATCTCGGGAAGAAAAATTTAATCAATACCTATTGTTTGTGAGTTTTCGATATGTTTCTGAAGAGTTCTGGGTTTGCCTCGATTCGTGAAGTTAAATCATTATTGAGCTATTGTGGAAATTGTGGATGATCCTTTATTTATTCACTTGATGAAAAGGAGCATCCTGAATATTGAGAATTTTCTTGCAAACTTTGAGAGAAGGACAATTATATATATATATATATATATATATATATATATGATATTCAGAGAATGTGAATTACGATTATGCGAAGTTAGTCTTACGGGACATATTGTGTCGACTTTTGGAATCGATTAGATCGATGATAGTTACTCCGTTGATTAGGCGCTTTGGAAAGATGTCGGGAAAAAAAAAGTATCGAGAAAAGTTTTGATCGGTTGAAAAATCTAATGATAGAAGCTCCGATGTTAATTCAAATTTAATCGGGTAAAGAACTTGTTATTTACGGTGATGCATGTTTGAGTGGTGCAGGTTGTGTTTTGATCTTTGGAAAGCGAGTTATAGTTTATATCTTGAGATAGTTGAAGTCATACCAAAAGAACTACCCGACACATGATTTAGAGTTAGTAACTATTGTGTTCGCATTAAAGATTTGGTGTCACTATCATTCGGTGAGAAAAGTCATGTTTGTATGCAATGAATGTGTATACGGTGATATCGATGATGGCTCGATAATAGCCGAATTAAAAGCAAGGCATTGTTTGTTCAACAAATTTATGATACTCAAAAGTTGACAATAAATTGTTAGTAAAGAGAGCTAATGAAACAAATATTGAATCTGAATTCCGAATTGATAAAAATAATTACTAGTGGTTCAGAAACCGAGTAAGTGTTCAGAGTAAATTTAGAGTTAATTTAGACGATTTTGAACGAAGCTTACAATAGCTGGCTATCTGTTCATCCGGGTAGCATGAATATGTAGGATGATTTAAAATAGTTCTATTTGTGGTGCGGTATAAAGCGAGACATATCGACTTTGTTTGAAATGCTTAACTGCATGCGTAAGTAAAAGCCAAGCATCAGGTACCTTTTGGGTTAGTGCAGTCGGTTATGGTACTCGGGTAGAAATGGGATAGGGTTATGATAGATTTTGTATCTAGTTTATCGTTGACACTGAGCAAGAAAGAAGTAATCTGGGTTATTGTGGGTAGAATGATTAAATCTGGTTTACCTTTGATTGAATTTGCTCATAATAGTAGCTTTCAATTTAGTATCAAAATGGTACCCTACGAGGCTTTGTACAGTCATAAATATCGTACATCATTGTATTGGACCAAACACAGGGAAAGTAAGATATACGGGGTTGGCTCGATCAAAGAAACAGAACAAAAAAATGATAGTGATCCGTGATAGCTTGAAAGCTGCATGTTTGAAATGTAAAGATATTTAATTACAGAACAGAGGTCAAGTGTTTTTGAAAGTTTCACCATGGAAGAAAGTACTCAGATTTGGTCGTAAAGGCAAGTTGAGTTCAAGATTTATTGGGATATATAAGATTAAAGAGTGTTATCCAAACCTATTCATTGGTAAGATTTTTGGGACGAAAATCCCTAAGGGGAGAGATTATATGACGATTTTGACCCTAATCGTAATAGTGGTTTTGAGACCACAAATTGAGTCTGAAAAAATATTTTAAAAATATTTTGTGTTTTTATTGTGTTCGAATTTGTTGGTTTTAAATTTTCGTGACTTAATTTAAATCGTTTAGGTATTCGATTTAATAAAAGGACTTAATCGCATAAAAGGTAAAAGTTATAAACTATAGTGCAAAGTGCTTAATGATAGTGGCTTTTAATATGGAGTCCTTAAAGGAAAATAGCCCATTTTTCAAAGGAAGTGGACGGCACATGCCATTTTAATGTGTTTTATATGTTATTTATTATAATTAAAATTTATAATATTATAATATAATGTTTTATATTATAATAACTTATCAAAAAAAAAAAAAACAAATTGAAAGCCAAAGTCATTTTTGTTTTCCATGGCCGAAGATAAAACAAAAAGAAAGGAGAAAAGATGTTAGGGCATTCGGCCATTGTTGGACTTAATTAAGGTACGTGTTAAGCTCGGTTTTAGATAATTTTCACGTTGTTGAGATCATTGCTATGAAGTGTACAAAACCCATGCTTCAATTTTTGATTTTGATGAATATTTTGAGTTGGGCCATTGATGAATTCTTGTGATTTTTGTTGTTTGATCATGAAAAATGAAAATATGTGTTAGATTTACAAGTTTTGTCTTTGAATTTTGATGAATTTGAGTAATTTGGACTAAATTAAAAAAATAGATTTTGAAGGACTAAAATGTGAAATAAATGAAATTTATGGACTTGTATGAACATAGGTAATATTCAGCCAAGCATGGGTAATGAGAAATTTTGTGTATTTTGTGTTTTGTCAATAGGGACTAAATTGTAAAATGTGAAATAATAGGGGCAAAATGGTAATTTGCCCATTTATGTATTTTGGACTAAATTGAGATGAAATGTACTTGAATAAGCTTATTTTAAATATGTTTAGATCAAGAACAAAGAAAAGCAGTTTAGATCGGGGAAAAGCGAAGGTTATTGAATAATGGGTCTTAAATAGTCCATCGATATTTGAGGTAAGTCCTTAAGTTGAAATATATCAAAGAATTATTTATGAACATATTAAATGATGATGTTCGATAAATTTGAGTACATGTTTATGTCACGGTAGAATGTATATAAGTAAATTAGGTTGAATGCATAATTTAAAAATGTGATATGAATGAGTATTTCGATATGAATTGTGGGTTTTACAATGACGTAATGATTTTATTTGTGCAATGTGAAGAAGTTTAGTTGAATTGGATATGTGATAAATTATGAAATGTGTGTGGAATGATTGACTACATTGATAATAGCAGGCTTAGTGCCGGTGACATATTCGGGCTTTATTGCCTAGCGAGCTTAGTCTTGGTGACATATTCGGGCTTTGTGCCTAGCGAGCTTAGTCTGCAGTGACATATTAAGGCTTTATTGCCTAGCGAGGCTTAGTCTTAGGTGACATATTCGGGCTTTGTGCCTAGGAGCTTAGTCTTGAGTGACATATTCGGGCTTTATTGCCTAGCGTGCTTAGTCTAGTGACATATTCGGGCTTTGTGCCTAGTGAGCGAGCTTAGTCTGGGTGACATATTCAGGCTTTGTGCTAGTGAGCTTAATGCCGATGACATATTCAAGCCGTGCCTCAGCGAGCTTAGTCTTGGGTGATATATTCGAGCTTATTGCCTAGCGAGGCTAAATGCGGTGTTTGAACTACGGACCTTGAGTCTAGCAAGTCTAATGCCGGTATGTGAGATTCGTGCAAATGCCTAGCGAGTTTTATCTTAGGTGAGTTGAAATTCCAAGCTTAGATTGTGTAATAGTAAAGTCATGAAATGAATCAAGAGAGCCTAAGCATTTGAAAATGAATTTGTTAATTGGCTACAAGGTATGTGCTATTCATATTCATGTATTATTCATATATATATGTGTGATGATGATAAGTGAATGAATTCTTTGAAGGAAATGTGATGTACAATCGGTAGATGCAAATTGTGTATAAACTATGCCATGAGGAAATAGGTATATGAAAGCATAATGTGGTTAAGGTAATCGTATAAGTATATTGATATGAATGATACAAATTGATCTGTATATTTGACCTTATGCTTATGTTTACGCGACATACTAGGATTACTTTGATGCCATGTATACAAATGTATGAAATGTCAAATGGATATACATATATATATATATATGTGTGTATGAATATATTTCCTTTTATGTGAAATTACTAAGTGTAAAGTATATACTTACTATATATACATATATATATGTGATCCTATGGAAATATGAGTATCAAAAATATGAGTAGTTGGAAGCAGTATTAAATCTATATGTGAATTATATGATGAGATTATAGATGGAGGTTTAAAGGTAAAATAGTGATGATGGTTAAGCTAAATGAACTTGTGTTTATGTAATTAAAGAGGCAATTTAGATGTACATGGTCTTTTACTTGTTCGAATAATTATGTGAACCTATTGAGTTTCATATATGCGTGTTATGAATAGATCATAAAGAGAGGATGCTTTATATTTTGGTTAAAATGCTGAGTTGGTAAGTTGGATGTTAATGGTAAGGAAATGATAAGCGTTATGTTAAGTGAGGTAAAGGCATTCGTTTTGGAGGACCTTTGAGTTAAGCTAATTTATTCAACGTTATTACTTGATTGTTTGATTTAATGCTTGAATGTACAATTGGTATATCATGATTGCTTAAGACTTACTAAGCTAAATTAGCTTACTTCGTGTGTTCATCATTACATTTTATAGATTTTGATCAGAGCACGAGCTCGGGGATTGTCAATGAAGTCATTCACACTATCGACTCTTGTTGGTACCTAAAATGCTTAAACTTTTGGTTCTTAAGGCATGTATAGGCTAGCTAAGTTTTTGAATGATATTTTGATAATGTATATAATAGCCATGCGAATATGGCTAAAGTTTAGTTAAGTATGCTTTTGTGCTTTTGATACAATGTCGGTTTATGTTGGTAATGTTCGTGCATTTTTAGTCGAAGTTTAATCGTTTCTGGTAAGGAAGTGTATGTTTATGAAATGGACCTTTGAATTAGGATATTATGCGAAGGTTTTAGGTATAAGTTAATTTGCATAAAGGATTTAAAATGCATGGACGTTATGAGTTGTATGTGGGTATGTTCGATTATAAACTAGTAAATCATATTTTGCAATGAAATAGTTTTTAGTTAGAAGCAGAGATGTGATTTTGAAAATCACCAAAAATAGGATAAATTGAATTAGAAAATGAATAAAATATAGAATTAAAGCATATTGTGTCTATTTTATATGAAAGAAACAGAGTAGGCAAAGAAATTATATATATTATGAGATATTTAAGTTTAGTGAGACTTGTCCTGAATGAATTCGTGAGTCCCTGTTCTGTCTTGGAAAAATTGTTAAAAATTGTACAAAAATAATTATGGAGCATAGCTTATATGTTTAGAATCCTTAATGAGTCTATTTTTATTAGAATAAACAAGAACATTATTGAAATTTTGTACAATGAAATAACTGAGTTTTGTAAAGATAGGTCAAAATTCTCAAATAGTGAAATAAGGGTAATTTTGATGAATAATCTGTACTAATTGGCCACATGAAAATTCTGGAAAAATTATGGTAAAATTTATATGAGTCTAGTTTCAAGAAAATTTACGGATCTAAATTTTGAGTTTTGTAACTCGAGTTATGGTCAATTTAGTCAGCATGACGCAGTTGGACAACTTTAAATTTTATGCCTCAGATTAGTAGTCAAGTCTAGTAATGCCACATACTCGACTCCGGCAAAGGTTTCGGGTAAGGGGTGTTACAATTTACCCAATTCCTTCTCTGTGTATTAGCATCTTTAGCTTAGTAGTTAGTTAATTTTAAATTAGATAACAATTCTCTTAATTCTTAGGCTAAATAATGAAAAGAAAGTTAGTATTAGTACTTTTGGTTCCTTTGGGTTTGACAATCCGGTCTTGCCACTAAACTATATTATTGTTCGATAGGTGTGCTTGCCTCGAGTCGTTGTCACAGTTAGTTTTTAGGCTAGGTCATTCATTATAAATTTTTAAGACTCTGACACACGATCAAGTTTTTAGCTCCGTTGCCTCCTGAGAACTGAAATATTAAGAAAGCTCAATTTTTATTACTTTAGCCATATTTTATTTTATATTATTTTTTGCAATTAAATTTTATTTTTACTTTTCTAATTTCTCTTCCACGAGGATTAATCACTACATGGGAACAAATGACCGAATAATTTTTATTAAAATATTTTTCGCCGTTCAAAACGGCCAAATTAAGGAATGATATCTCTTCTTTTGTGTAGATGGATTTAGAAACACTATACGATGCATGGGAGAGATACAAAGATCTATTAAGAAGGTGCCCACACCATGGATTACCCTTGTGGCTACAAGTCCAAACTTTTTACAACAGTGTGAACCCTTCAACGAGACAACTGATTGATTTAGCAGCTGGTGGAACCCTGAATAACAAAACTTCTAACGTGGCTTATGAGTTTATAAAGGATATGCCACTGAACAACTATCAGTGGCAACTTACAAGGACAAGGCCAACAAAAACAGTCGGAGTTTTCAACCTCAACGCAGTTACCATGCTATCAAATCAGGTAGAGATGTTAAGTAAAATGATTGATGGTTTGTGTAGTTTCTCGTAGGTACACCCAGTAATGCAATGTGATACAAAATAGGAGGTATGGCAAATCCTGAGTATCCACCCTACAATTATGGCATGGAAAGCAAACAAATAAACTATACGGGTAATAATTTTAGATCTCAAAATAACCCTTATAGTAATACTTATAATCCAAGTTGGAGGAACAACCCCAATTTCTCATGGGGTGGTCAATGAAATCAAAGACAACAACCTCCTCCAAACTTCCAACAACAACCCTACCCATAAGAAATGAAGCCGAACCTTGAGGAGATGCTGACAAAATTCATCTCTGTAATATCCTGATTTAGGGGTTAGGCGTTTGATGTGTTTTGTGTGTATGCTTTGTGTAATGTGCTTGTTTAGGGTGTATGAGAGTCTAGGAGAGGCCGGTGGAAACCTAGAGCCCTGGCAAAAATTTCCTTTTAAGGCACTTTAGTGGTGGAGCTGGCAGGAGTAGGACTTAAGGGACTGTGTTGGTGTTTGGTTGACATAAGTAAAGAGGTGGTAGAGTGGCAAGGAGGTGCCACTTAAGATGCTGGTAAGTGACGCCACAGGGAGAAGAAGAGGGAGTAGGTTCAAATCAATAGGAGCTCATTTTGGGAGTTCTTTTTGGCGTCAAGGAGAGCAGAGGCAGAGCTTGACTGGGACACTTCAAGATAGGGGAGTGGACTGAGTCCAATAGTTTGAAATGTGTGGCAGAGAGGGAAAAGGGGAGTTTGAAGTGTTCAAATATTTCAAATGGGTGATTAGGAGGAATTTGAGGAGGAAAATAAGGGATGAACATGTGATATTGGTGTTGGCTAAATTTCAAACTCTTGGTGGAGGGAGGGATCGATTTTTGGGTTATGTTAGGAAGTTCCCAAATTCACTTAGGCCATAGGACCCTGTAGACTTCTTTGGTGCATTTTTCGCTTTGGGGAGGTATAGGTGCCGAATTTTATAGCTTCAAGTCCTATTCTTTTCACTTCTTTTCTCATTTACCAACTTAGGATTCTCCACTTTTCTTCTTCTTATTTTCCATGCAAAATAAAAATCTGTTCATATCCTTTTCTCTTTTTGCTTTTTGAACTCTCTCAAAGCCGAAACCCCTAAACTCCCATCCTCTTCTCCATTTATTTGCTAAAGCTGAATTCCCTTGCCCACTATTCTCTTCTCTAAACCTCTTCTATCGGCCGAATCTCTTAGCCATTCTTTCCTACATCCTTTCTCTTGTGAGTCTTCTAAAGCTAGAACTCCTAAGCCTCCATTTAAAGTTTCTTTATTGTTGTTTTCGGCTCTTTCATCTAGTTATCCTCTACCATAGTCATTGTCTACTCTTGTCCACTGCTGTGCTAGTGCCGAATTCCCCTAAGTGTTATTCGTATCTGATGTGTTAAGGTAAGAAGCGTCCTTCTTTTTCCTTTATTTTTGCTTCTAATTTTTAGAAGCCAAAGCCAAATGGCTAATTGGCTTGGGAAGGCCATCGTTGGACTTACATGTTTTTTCTTATTTTCTTGTGTTCTCTTTGGATGCCTATTTTGTGAATCGTAGTAAATCAAAGTATCTGAATCTCAAGCTGGAAACCGTTAACCTCTGAACCATATATCACTTTTCAGGATTTCAAGGTAAGGGTGTTCTCTTTATATTGTATTTAGGTTCGTTATCATATTCGGTACCTTAACCCAATACTATGGTTTGACAACCATATTTCATTATAGTAGTATCTGACAAGATCTGTGATGGAATCTAATATCGATCAGGCAAAGGAGGGGGTTGGACTCGTAAATCTAGCCCCTAAGTTTAAGAAGCGAGCAGTGTCAACAGTTCAAGATTGGCCACCGGGTTATGGATAAGCTTTAGAACAGAGTCGCAGGCAGATAGCAGTCGTTTCTGCTAACGATAATGTTGACATAGAGAGTGTCATTTTGAGTGTTACCAGGTGTGTAATCCTAACACGCTTTACTTATTTGTATTATTAATTGTATGGGCTGAAAAGCCAGAAAAGGCTGTAAATGCAGTCGACATACCCTTGGAGGTAAGGCAGGAAGTGCCAGGTACGTATCTGTGATTACCTGATATGAGTTGGTTGTATGTGATAATATCTTGCCTTGTTACTAGCATGATTCATCTGTCATGATATAAATGTTGTGCATGGGATATGGGAACGTTGATAAAGAGGAAGTGGTAAGGTCACATTGTGATCGGTGGCTCTGCCACATTGTTCTTAAGGTCACATTGTGATCGATGGCTCTGCCACATTGTTTTTAAGGTCACATAGTGATCGGTGGCGCTGCCACATCTATTTACGAGCTCACATCGTGATCGGTGGCTATGCCATAGTTGTTATAAGGTCACATGGTGATCGGTGGCTCTGCCACATTTTCTGGCAGCATGACTGTCAATATGGTGTGTAGCGGATGGAGGGCATAATGCATTTCTTGTGATTATATGACATTGGGTATGAGTTAAATACCAGATTATGGGCCGTGGGCTGATTTATATGTTTGCAGGTTTTACACACTATGTCTCGTGACTCACCCTTTCATTGATTTTTCAAGTAATCAGTAGATCGTGGATATGGGAGCCGAAATGGACACGTGGAGGCCATAAAAGTCGTTATATTTATTTTATGAACTTTCTACTATTTAAAGTTAGTTTTATTTGGGGATTTTCTTTTAATAAGGCCTTTGGAAATTTTTAATTTGGTTTTAGTATTTACTTTGGTTACTTATTATTAATAAATGCTCAAATCGGGATTTTCCCTAACACGATTAAACATCTATCTTTCAAAAATATTAACGAATGGTTTACAAGTTATTTTTGATAAAACTCTGGATTTTTTTTAACAATGATAACTCTTGTCAAAGTAATCTTTTTCTTGGAAGTCAGTTGAGTCTGATTGTTTAAACAAAAAGTTATCTCTTTAAATCGGAAAGGTTTTTTAAATTTATGGTTTTTCCCAAGATCACTGAAAGATCGTTTCCAAATTACCCTGTGACATACCAGATTCGGTCGTAACGTTCGGGCCAGGTTTGGGGTGATACAATTTTGGTATCAGAGCCTAGGTTACAAACACTCGGGCTGTAAAATGGGTTCGACAGTACTTTATAAAATCAACGGGAATTGAAGAAAACTATTTTGAGCAAAATATGACATCTGAGTCCGTCGACACCCGATCCACCCAGGTAAGTGACTCTAACTATTTGGTGATGTATGATTGAAATGATTGATGGCATGAGTGAGTATGTTTGTTAAGTTTCAAGATACCCAAACTTTAGAGACTAAAACTGTTTGATGCGTCTTGTGAAAACTATTCCTTAAGACTATTATCCATAAAACTACTCGAGTGTTAAACAGTAAAAGAAATACTAACCCATAAAACTTTTAACCAGATTAAGTCACAAACATTAGTTATGAGCTCTAAGGGTCGTGAATGTGGTGTGCGTCACCGTAGTAGAGGTTAAATTACTGTGTTAGAACCAGTAGGATCTGGTCATAAGTCAAAAAATGAGATGCCAGTACCGCCAACTGCAAAGACAAAGTTTTAGGATCAAACAAATGGTGATGATGTAGTTTCTCAGGCGATGTTACGGCTATTATAGAGAGTTGCTGGGGCAGGCCTGGGTACAGGGGCCTAAAAATCTGTGTCAGAACGACTTCGGGCTAATGGAGTGAAAATGTTTAGGGGTGTTTCTGGGTAGCCCCTAGTGCAGCTGAGTATTGGTTGGAGGCGGTTGAGCATATAATGGATGATCTCAATTTCATAGAGGAGGAAAAGTTGAAAGGGGTTGTGTCTCTTTTGCGGGACGAAGTGTATCAGTGGTGGCTTACGGTTACGGATGGTGCAGTGGCTGACCATATCACCTGGGATTTCTTCAAAATGGCCTTTCAAAGTAAGTACATCGCATCGAGCTACGTGGACACACAGCGTAGGGCATTTCTAAATCTGGTTCAGGGAAGTAAACCGGTGGCTGAATATGAGGTAGAGTTCCTACGCCTTAGTCGCTATGCTCGGGGGATAGTGGCTACATATCATTTACGTTGTGTTTGGTTTGAAGATGGGTTGAGGGATGATCTGTGGGTATTGATAACGCCACAGCGTGAAAGGGAATTCGCGATTTTAGTAGAAAAGGCTAAGATAGCCGAGGAGGTGAAGCGGTCAGAAAAGAAGAATTGGGACATAGATGGGGGTGTTAATAAAAAGAATTTTGGATTGTTTGGGTTGACAGGACGTTTTCAAAAAAGACATAGGATGGATGGGCCGAATCGATAGTAAGGCCCGTTACTTATAGGCAGCCTCAAAGGTGTGATCGGTGTGGTAAATTCCATTTTGGAGAATGTTGGGAAAATAACAGAAGGTGTTACAGGTGTGGATTGGTTAATCACCAGGTTTGGGACTATTCACAGGAGCGAGACAGTGTAAGGTCAGGGAATCAGGGTTAGACTCAGCAGGGTAGAGGAAGCCAACAACTGCAGAGAGGTCGTGGTTCGGCCAGAGGGGGTAATGGTTTTGGTCAGGGTCGTGGAATGCCAAATAGAGGTGCAAGAAACACAGATGCAAGGTAGCCAGGGTTGGTTTATACAGGTAGATGTAGAAAGGAGGGGGACACACCGGACGTCATAATCGGTACGTTCTTAATCTTTGATTGCCTTTTTCTTTATTGATTGACATAAGATCAACACATTCTTATGTTGCTAGTGTGGTATCTAGAACTTTAAGTATAGACTCTGAGATTGCTTCTAGGGAGATGACAGTAATTAGTCCGTTAAGATAATCGATTGTGGTAAACAGACTTTATAGGGATGTACCTTTAGAAGTGCAAGGGGTGGTTTTCTGGCTGATCTAATGGAACTGCCATTCGGGGAGTTCGATTTGATCTTAGGGATGGACTGGTTAGTAAGGTATCGAGAAAATTTTGATGGTGCTGCTAAGCGCATGGTGGTCAAGACTCCTAAAGATGAGGAGATGGTGGTAATAGGAGAAAGGAGGAATTATTTGTCTAACGTGGTGTCCTCTCTAAAGGCTGAAAGGATGGTGAGGAAAGGATGCGAGGTGTTCATAGCCTTAGTTTGCGCTTTGAAGAGTAAGGAATTGTTCGTGGGGGGTGTAAGGACAGTGAAGGAGTTTCCCGATGTTTTTCAGAGGAGCTTCCAGGATTAGCCCCAGATCGCGAGGTGGAATTTTGAATTGATCTTCTTCCGAGGTCAGCGCCTATATCTATCGCTCCTTATAGAATGGCGTCGAAGGAGCTAGTAGAATTGACAGCTATCGAGGTTTTATTCGACCGAGTGTATCACCATAGGGAGCACCGGTGTTATTTGTTAAGAAGAATGATGGATCAATGCGTAAGTGCATTGATTATTGCCAGCTGAACAAATTGATAATCAAGTACAAATACCCATTGCTTATTCGACCAGTTGAAGGGGGCTTCAGTCTTTTCAAAGATAGATTTTAGGCCAGGGTATCATCAACTTAAGGTTAAGGAAACGAATATCCATAAGACAACGTTTCGTACTCGCTATAGACACTATGAATTTTTGGTGATGCCATTTGGGTTAACCAATACACCAGCAGCCTGTATGGATATGATGAACCGAGTTTTTCAACCCTATCTAGACCGGTTTGTCGTAGCGTTTATAGACGATATTTTGGTTTATTCAAGGTCAGAGGAGGAGCACAATTCTCATCTTTGGTGGTGTTGCAAATCTTGAGGGAGAAGCAATTGTTCGGCAAATTCAGTAAGTGCAAATTTTGGCTAAGCGAAGTTACTTTTTTGGGCCATGTTGTGTCAAGAGGGAATTAGAGTTGATCCTCAGAAGATTGAAGCTATCTTGAATTGGATGCCATCTAAGTCTGTGGCAGAGATTGGAAGTTTTCTGGGTCTTGCTAGATATTACCAATGGTTTGTTGAAGGGTTCTCATTAATTGCAGCATCTCTAACCAAGTTGTTGAGGAAATGGGTATCTTTTGTGAGGACTGACAAGCAGCAGGAAAGTTTTGAGAGGCTGAAAAGGGTTTTGACGGAAGCTCTAGTGTTGATTCAGTTGGAGGTTGGAAAACAGTTTGTGGTTTACTGTGATGCTTCACACATAGGATTAGGATGTGTGCTAATGCAAGACGGGAAAGTTGTTGCGTACGTATCTCGATAGCTAAGACCACATGAGCTAAATTATCCCATGCATGAGTTGGAGTTGGCAGCCATGGTGTTTGCCTTAAAGATTTGGAGGCATTATTTGTATGGGGAGAAGTCTGTCATTTATACAGATCATAAGAGCTTAAAATATCTTCTTACCTGGAAGGAGCTGAATTTAAGACAGAGTAGGTCGATTGAATTGTTAAAGGATTACGATTGCTCGATTGATTACCATCTGGGTAAAGCTAACGTGGTGGAAGATGCGCTAAGTCAAAAAGTAATCTCAGACCTGAGTATGATGTTTGCCCATATTAGCTTGTATGATGATGGGAGTTTGTTAGATGAGCTACAGGTGAAACCAACATAGATAAATCAAATTAAGGAAAAGCAGTTGCTGGATGATGTCTTGAGTGCTCGACTACTTCAAGTACAGAATGGTGGGGTAGAGGATTTTGATTTGAGTAGTGATGGGGCTCTATGTTTTTGTAAAAAGGTTTGCATTCCGAATGATGTGAATTAAGACAATTGATACTTTTGGAAGTGCATAGTAGCCCCTATGCTATGCATCCTGGTGGAAGTAAGATGTATAGAGAGTTGCTTGGACATATTATCATGATTTCTTGCTTGAACATAACATGATCATTTCATACAATTTTTGTACATTATACTAAGCAAATTAATGATGAAAATCATAAAACTTAGAAATCTTACAAACTTACCTCAATATACAAAATGTATGTAGATATGCAATTTAGTCTACAACTTTGTTCTTGCCTCGGTTTCGATCTGAGCTTCATTTTTCTTGATCTATAATCATAAATAGATCATTTAATAATCATAATGACTAAATTAACACATAACTCATTTTCTGGCAAAATTACTATTTTGCCCTTATACTATCTAATATTTACACTTTTGCCCCAATGCTCGTAAACTGATTTTCATGCAACTTTCTTAAACTTCATGCTTAGCAGAATCATTTTCTCTTCTATAAGAATCATCAATTCTTACTATTTCCGAAGAGGTATGACCAAATTTTATAACTATTACAAAATGGTCCCTACTACCATTTTTTTCATGAAACTCATTAAGGAAAAGATGTTTATCTAACATCAAACTCTCTTAAACTTCCATAAAACATCATTTAACAAGCATATCATTCAAGGGTAAATTTTTAACATGCATCTTAGCTCATTTCATAGCTAAAATGAGCTAATTCATATCTGAGAACTTCAAAATCGAAGAATATTAAAAGCAGGGTTAAGATGAACTTACTATGAGCTTGAAAAAATGAAGAACCCTAGCTATGGTGTCTTCAAATTTTCGGCAACACAAGGAAGAAGATGAATGAATTTTTCTCATCTTTTTCCCACTTAAAACATAATAGGCAAATGACCAAAATGTCCTTCCTCATAAAAATTGTATTTAACACCATCTCAAGGTCAATTTTGTCCAAAATTTTATTTTGGGCAAATTGCTATTTAAGGTTCATAATTATTACTCTAAAGCTATTTCATGCAAAAAGCTTCTAGAAACTCATATATTACAACTTTTGTAATTTAGTCCTTTTTGGACCAATTGACCTCAACTTAATAAAATTGCGTTACAAAACTTTCATACTAACGTGCAAACATGGCATAAACTTGAAAAACTCATAAATTCACCTCGGGTTTACAGCCTCGCACCACTATCCCTACTAGGCCCTAAATCGGGCTGTTACAATTCTCCCCTCTAATGGATTTTCGTCCTCAAAAATATACCAGCAAAAAGGTTTGGATACTGGTTTCTTATACTCTCTTATGGTTCCCATGTAGATTCTTCGATTCCATGTCTTTGCCACAATACTTTTACTAAGGCAATACTCTTATTCCTCAGTTGCTTGACTTCTCGAGCCAAAATCTTGGCGGTTCTTCACCATAAGTCATGTCGAGGCAAATCTCTATTTCGAAGGGTAATTACATGTGAAGGATCGATCGTAGTGTCGTAACATTGACACGTGAAACACATCATGTATCTTTTCTAATTGGAGGCAAAGCCAAATGGTAAGCTCTTGATCCAACTCTCTCAGTAATCTCGTAAGGTCTAATAAAACGTGGACTTAATTTTCTTTTTTGGCCAAATCTAAGGACTTTTCTCCATGGTGACACTTTTAAGAAAACTTTATCCGCAACTTGATACTCCATCTCTTTTCTCTTTAAATCCAAATAGGATTTCTGTCTGTCTGATGCGGCCTTTAAACATTCTCGAATCACTTTCACTTTTTCTTCAGCTTCTTTAAAAAAACCAACCCCATGAATTTGGTTCTCTTTAAGTTCAGTCCAAAACAAAGGAGTTCTGCACTTATGCCTATATAGGGCCTTAGAAGGCGCCATCTTTAAGCTCGACTGAAAGCTATTATTATAGGCGAATTCTACCAATGGGAGAAACTTTTCCCAACTGCCTTGGAAATCCAAAACACAACATCTGAGCATGTCCTCGAGTACTTGAATTAACCTTCGACTAACCATCGATCGAGGATGAAAAGCTATACTAAAACTCAATTTTGTACCCAAAGCTTCTTGCAGTTTCTTCCGAATCTGGATGTAAATCTCGAACCTCTATTCGATATGATCGATAAGGGAACTCCGTGAAGTCTTACTATTTCGAAACATACAAGTTTGCCAACTTTTCTAGTGAGTAATCTACTTATGCACAGTATAAAGTGGGGTGACTTGGCAGTCTATCAACCACTACCCAAACAAACATCTTTCTTGCTCGGAGACAATGGAAAACCTATTACGAAATCCATGGTGATACGGTCCCATTTCCACTGGGACCAAGATGGGTCAAGCAAACCGAAGGTACTTGGTGCTCTGCTTTTACTTGCGACAAATCATGCACTTGGAACCAAATTAAAGCGTCTTTCTTCATTTTGGCCACCAATACTATTCCTTTAAATCATTATACATCTTGGTGCCACCGGATATGCAGATAAACATCCGTTATGTGCCTCGTGCAAAATTTTTCGCATAAGCTCCTCTTTTCTTGCACACAAACTCTATCTCTAAACATTAAATATCCATCGAATTAATCCGAAAGTTGGATTCACACCTAACTCGCATTGAGCTCTCTTAACTTACAATTCACTATCTTGTTTACGAGCCTCCAAGATCTCTTGAAGGAACATTGGTCTAGCTCTCAACTCGGCTAAAATAGAACCATTATCAGATAAAGATATTTTTGAATTCAATGCTCTCAAGGCAAATAGGGATTTATCTTTGAAAGCATCGGCGACCACATTCGCCTTTCCAAGATGGTAATCAATGACCAACTTATAGTCCTTTATCAACTCTAACCATCTTCGTTGTCTTAAGTTCAACTCTTTCTACGTCATCAAGTATTTCAAACTTTTTTGATCGGTAAATATCCGACATCGTTTACCATATAAATGGTGTCTCCAAATCTTCAAAGCGAAAACTATGGCAGCCAATTCAAGATCATGCGTTGGATAATTTTTCTCATTAGGCTTCAACTGTCTGGAGGCATAAGCAATTACCTTGCCTTCTTGCATGAGTACACAACCTAATCCATTTAAGGATGCATCGCTATAAATTATGAATTCTTTCCCTGCCTCATGTTGTACTAAAACTAGAGCTTTTGTCAGCATTTCTTTCAACTTCTCAAAACTTTGTTGGCATTTTTCCGACCACTCAAACTTCACATTCTTCTGCAACAATCTAGTCATCGGGGTTGCAATCATAGAAAACCCCTTGACAAATCGTCTGTAATAGTCGGCTAGGCCCAAAAAACTTCTAATATCCGTGATGTTCTTCGGTGGTTTCCAATCTATTATAGCTAAGATCTTACTTGGATCTACTCGGACTCCATCTCTCGAGACAATATGTCCCATGAATCCCACTTCCTGGAGCCAAAACTCACTTTTACTAAATTTGGCATACAACTGATGTTCTCGAAGAGTCTGTAAAACTATCCGTAGATGATTAGCATGTTCATTCTCGTCTCGGGAATAAATCGTTATGTCATCAATAAAATGACTACAAACTTGTCAAGGTATGGTCTAAAATACGGTTCATTAAGTCCATGAATAATGTAGGAGCATTGGTCAGTCCACAGGGCATGACTAAAAATTCATAATGCCCATTCTTCGTTCGAAAGGCAGTCTTGGATACATCTTAATCTTTCACTCTCATTTGGTAGTACCACGATCTCAAGTCTATTTTGGAGAACACGTTGCTCCTCTCAATTGATCAAACAAATCGTCGATCCTTGGTAATGGGTACTTGTTCTTTCTTGTCACTTTATTAAGGTGATGGTAATCAATGCACAACCTCATGGTGCCATCTTTCTTTTCAAAATAAAATCGAGCGCCCCATGGTGAACAACTTGATCTTGCAAAGCCTTTGTCATCAACTCTTGCAAGCTGTAACTTCAACTCTTTCAACTTTGTTGATCCATTCTATAAGGAGTAATGGATATTGAGTACGATGCCGCGAGTTAGCTCAATCTTGAACTCAACTTCTCCAAGCTGGTGGTAATCTGGTAATTCCTTATGAAAAACATCGACATACTCACATACTATCGAGTCTTGATTCAATCTTTTGCTCTGTTTCTTTATCATTCAATACAAAGGCCAAAAATGCCTCACACCCTTTTCTTAGATATCTCTGTACAATCATATGAGAAATTATTACCGACGATCTACCTTGCTCATCGATTCTACATGAAAAGTATCCCCATTCTCACATCTCATCTCAATGTATTTCCTCCCACAACTTACAA
This sequence comes from Gossypium rotundifolium, assembly GCA_025506655.1. NCBI lineage: Eukaryota > Viridiplantae > Streptophyta > Magnoliopsida > Malvales > Malvaceae > Gossypium > Gossypium rotundifolium. Next base: position 44,300,996 of record CP106732.1, on the reverse strand, counting down.
TTACATTATGAGTAGTCAACAGTCCATACCAAGAATGAGGTTGAATTCATCAAAAGGTAACAACATAAGATTGGATTTTCTTGTAATAAGGCCTTTGGAAATTTTTAATTTGGTTTTAGTATTTACTTTGGTTACTTATTATTAATAAATGCTCAAATCGGGATTTTTCCTAACACGATTAATGACTATCTTTCAAAAATATTAACGAATGGTTTACAAGTTATTTTGATAAAACTTTGGATTTTCTTAACAATGATAACTCTTGTCAAAGTAATCTTTTTCTTGGAAGTCGGTTGAGTCGATTGTTTAAACACAAAGTTATCGCTTTAAATCGAATGTTTTTTTTAAATTTATGGTTTTCCCAAGATCTTTGAAAGATCGTTTGATTACCACTGTGACATACCAGATCCGGCCATAACGTTTGGGCCACGTTTGGGGTGTTACAATAGCGGTGTCAGAAACTCATTTCCAAAACACCGAAATAGCACTTAAAAATCAACAAGCATCGATTAAAGGAATCGAGAACCATTAGGGTAACTCGCTAAGCTGATCTCTGAATGAACACAAGGTAGCTTGCCAAGTAACACTGAGACTAACCCAAAAGAGAAACTTCAAGCCCTAACTGCTCAGAATATTGAAGGGTTAGTAGATACTAAACTTGAGCCAAGACAAGAACCTATGGTAAGTGAAGGTAAGGTTGATGTAAGCCAAGAAAAACCACAACCGGTAATTAAAGAATTCCAACCTCGTATACCATATCCTGATGCGATGAATAAAGACAATTCAGATGAACAATTCGGTAAGTTTCTTAAACTTTTAAAGAAATTACATATTAACTTATCGTTTCTTGAAGCTCTTTCGCAGATGCCAAATTCAAGGAAATTTTTAAAAGAGCTTTTGACAAATAAGAGGAAGTTAGATGATGAATGACATGTGGACTTAAACGCAGTGTGCTCAGCAATGTTTCAAAATAAACTACCATGAAAATTAAAAGATCGAGGGAGTTTTACAATTCCATGTTTAATTGGTAGTTTAACTATTAATAACGTATTAGCTGATTCAGGGGCAAGCATCAATGTTATGCCTTATAAATTGTTTAAACAGCTAGGTTTAGGGAAACCCAAACAAACTAGGATGAGTATTCAATTACTTGATAAGACCATTCAAATTCCTAAGGGTATAATTGAAGATGTAACACCCCGAATCCAAGACCGATAATGGGTCAAGATACGAGACATTACTATGCTTGAACTCACTGAAACATGTACTAATGGGCTATAAAATTTTGATCCAACTTAAAAACTTCACTTTCTTACTCGACACATACAACAAGGGCCTATGAGGCCTTTAACTCAAGTCAGAAAACTTTCAGAATTAAAATCAAACTCATTTTTGAGGCAGGGTTCACACGCCCGTGTACCCTTAAAAACGCCTATGCCCTCAAACCGTGTAGGGCTACTGACTATTTCCACAAGGCTTAGACACGCCCACGTCTACCAACCGTGGGAGGTTACTGACTAATTTAACACGACCATGACATGCTCGTGAAATTTGAGACCACAATGCTAATCCTTAATATACTGACTAAGTTAACACGGTCTGGGCACATGCCTATGTCCAAACCGTGTGTCTTACACGGCATACACACATGGCCGTAGGATTTGCCCGTGGCCTATTCTGATTAACAATACTAAGGTGCAGGGTTAACACGACCTTGAAAAATGCTTGTCTGTTCAACGGTGCTGACATTTAAAGGCTATTTACTAATCCATTGGCCACCCTAAAAAGAAGATCATACATAAACTCAGATCAACAATGCAATAACAACCTATCTTTCATGAATAATACTTCATGCTTCATTGATCTCAATAAACATACATACTTAGTCAGATACAAAAGAATAATGAACTTGATGGCCTATACAAAGGCCTTTCCTAAAGCATATACACAAACTGAATGCTTCCTATGCATGCCATACTTAGTAAAGTAACATGGCTATACCAAAATAAGAGTTGATAGTGTGCTGTGAGCTCCGACTTTAATGATCCACTAGTTAGCTTGGCGGGACTGCATAGTAAGAAAGAGTCATAACGTAAGCATATAGCTTAGTAAGTTTGTATGTACAACACATGTCAATATACTTGCTTAACATAAACCATCTAGCTTACAATGGTATCATAATTTTAGCTATAAAACTTACTTACTCATGCTTGATTCTTGCATGTCTTATAATACTTAACATTCTCATACTTGTAAGGTAAACATGGTACCTGTATCACTTGATCACATTGATCAAGTATACTTTAATAATAATAATAATCATAATCTTTACTTCCTCATCCATAACATGAATAATAGTCAATTTCATCTTGATACTAACTTTGCTTTCTTAGCTTTCTTGATATCTTTTTTTTTGACTTACTCATTTTCCCGATGAATTTCTGCGAATAACCGAGGATACTAAATCTCGACCCAGATAACTTGATACCAAAGCCATATCTTCGGTATGGTCTTACATGGAATATCTCATCTTAGTTTCAAGGCCATATCATGACATGGACTTATATGAAGTCTTGCTCTTGATAACATACTCAATGCCAAGCTTGCCTTGGACTTACATAATAACTTGCTTGCCAACTTGATCAATGCCAAGCTTGTCTTGGACTTACATGATAACTTGCTTGCTAACTTGATCAATGCCAAGCTTGTCTTGGACTTACATGATAACTTGTTTGCTAACTTGCTAAATGCCAAGCTTGCCTTGGACTTACATGATATCTTGCTCAATGCCTTGGACTTACATGATAACTCGCTTGCTAACTTGATCATTGCCAAGCTTGCCTTGGACTTACATGATAACTTGTGTGGCAGATCGAGTATCCCAGGGAAATTCATCTTCAATCGGGACTTGCTTGTACATATTATCATGATTTCTTGCTTGAACATAACATGATCATTTCATACAATTTTTGTACATTATACTAAGCAAATTAATGATGAAAATCATAAAACTTAGAAATCTTACAAACTTACCTCAATATACAAAATGTATGTAGATATGCAATTTAGTCCACAACTTTGTTCTTGCCTCGGTTTCGATCTGAGCTTTATTTTTCTTGATCTATAATCATAAATAGATCATTTAATAATCATAATGACTAAATTAACACATAACTCATTTTCTGGCGAAATTACTATTTTGCCCTTATATTATCTAATATTTACACTTTTGCCCCTATTCTCGTAAACTGATTTTCATGCAACTTTCTTAAACTTCATGCTTAGCAGAATCATTTTCTCTTCTATAAGAATCATCAATTCTTACTATTTCCAGTAGGTATGACCAAATTTTATAACTATTACAAAATGGTCCCTATTACCATTTTTTTCATGAAACTCATTAAGGAAAAGATGTTTATCTAACATCAAACTCTCTTAAACTTCCATAAAACATCATTTAACAAGCATATCATTCAAGGGTAAATTTTTTAACATGCATCTTAGCTCATTTCATAGCTAAAATTAGCTAATTCATAATACGAGAACTTCAAAAATACGAAGAATATTAAAAACAGGGTTAAGATGAACTTACTATGAGCTTGAAAAAAAATGAAGAACCCTAGCTATGGTGTCTTCAAATTTTCGGCAACACAAGGAAGAAGATGAATGAATTTTTCTCATCTTTTTCCCACTTAAAACACTTAATAGGCAAATGACCAAAATGTCCTTCCTCATAAAAATTGTATTTAACACCATCTCAAGGTCAATTTTGTCCAAAATTTTATTTTTGGGCAAATTGCTATTTAAGGGTTCATAATTATTACTCTAAAGCTATTTCATGCAAAAAGCTTCTAGAAACTCATATATTACAACTTTTGTAATTTAGTCCTTTTTGGACCAATTGACCTCAACTTAATAAAATTGCGTTACAAAACTTTCATACTAACGTGCAAACATGGCATAAACTTGAAAACTCATAAATTCACCTCGGGTTTCTGACCTCGCACCACTATCCCTACTAGGCCCTAAATCGGTCATTACAATTCTTCCCTCTAATGGATTTTCGTCCTCAAAAATATACCAGCAAAAAGGTTTGGATACTGGTTTCTTATACTCTCTTATGGTTCCCATGTAGATTATTCGATTTCATGTCTTTGCCATAATACTTTTAGTAAGGCAATACTCTTATTCCTCAGTTGCTTGACTTCCCGAGCCAAAATCTTGACTGGTTCTTCACCATAAGTCATGTCGAGGCAAATCTCTATTTTGAAGGGGTAATTACATGTGAAGGATCTGATCTGTAGTGTCGTAACATTGACACGTGAAACACATCATGTATCTTTTCTAATTCAGAGGGCAAAGCCAAATGGTAAGCTACTGATCCAACTCTCTCAGTAATCTCGTAAGGTCTAATAAAACGTGGACTTAATTTTCTTTTTTGGCCAAATCTGAGGACTTTTCTCCATGGTGACACTTTCAAGAAAACTTTATCGGCAACTTGATACTCCATCTTTTTTCTCTTTAAATCCAAATAGGATTTCTGTCTGTCTGATGTGGCCTTTAAACATTCTCGAATCACTTTCACTTTTCTTGCTTCTTTAAAAAACCAACCCCATGAATTTGGTTCTCTTTAAGTTCGGTCCAAAACAAAGGAGTTACGCACTTATGCCTATATAGGGCCTCGAAGGCGCCATCTTTAAGCTCATTGAAAGCTATTATTATAGGCGAATTCTACCAATGGGAGAAACTTTTCCCAAGCGCCTTGGAAATCCAAAACACAACATCCGAGCATGTCCTCGAGTACTTGAATTAACCTTTCGACTAACCATCGATCGAGGATGAAAAGCTATACTAAAACTCAATTTTGTACCCAAAGCTTCTTGCAGCATCTTCCAGAATCTGGATGTAAATCTCGAACCTCTATTCGATATGATCGATAAGGGAACTCCGTGAAGTCTTACTATTTTTGAAACATACAAGTTTGCCAACTTTTCTAGTGAGTAATCTACTTGTACAGGTATAAAGTGGGGTGACTTGGCGAGTCTATCAACCACTACCCAAATATCATCTTTCTTGCTCGGAGACAATGGAAAACCTATTACGAAATCCATGGTGATACGGTCCCATTTCCACTCGGGGACCAAGATGGGCTGAAGCAAACCCGAAGGTACTTGGTGCTCTGCTTTTACTTGCTGACAAATCATGCACTTGGAACCAAATTCTGAAACGTCTTTCTTCATTTTTGGCCACCAATACTATTCCTTTAAATCATTATACATCTTGGTGCCACCGGATGTACAGATAAACATCCGTTATGTGCCTCGTGCAAAATTTTCTAAATAAGCTCCTCTTTTCTTGGCACACAAACTCTATCTCTAAACATTAAATATCCATCAGAATTAATCCGAAAGTTGGATTCAGCACCTAACTCGCATTGAGCTCTCTTAACTTACAATTCACTATCTTGTTTCTGAGCCTCCAAGATCTCTTGAAGGAACATTGGTCTAGCTCTCAACTCAGCTAAAATAGAACCATTATCAGATAAAGATATTTTTAAATTCAATGCTCTCAAGGCAAATAGGGATTTTATGCTGAAAGCATCGGCGACCACATTCGCCTTTCCAAGATGGTAATCAATGACCAACTCATAGTCCTTTATCAACTCTAACCATCTTCGTTGTCTTAAGTTCAACTCTTTCTACGTCATTAAGTATTTCAAACTTTTTTGATCGGTAAATATCTGACATCGTTTACCATATAAATGGTGTCTCCAAATCTTCAAAGCGAAGACTATGGCAGCCAATTCAAGATCATGCGTTGGATAATTTTTCTCATTAGGCTTCAAGCTATGCGGAGGCATAAGCAATTACCTTGCCTTCTTGCATGAGTACACAACCTAATCCATTTAAGGATGCATCACTATAAATTATGAATTCTTTCCCTGCCTCAGGTTGTACTAAAACTAGAGCTTTTGTCAGCATTTCTTTCAACTTCTCAAAACTTTGTTGGCATTTTTCCGACCAATCAAACTTTACATTCTTCTGTAACAATCTAGTCATCGGGGTTGCAATCATAGAAAACCCCTTGACAAATCGTCTGTAGTAGCCGGCTAGGCCCAAAAAACTTCTAATATCCGTGATTTTCTTCGGTGGTTTCCAGTCTATCATAGCTAAGATCTTACTTGGATCTACTCAGACTCCATCTCTCGAGACAATATGTCCCAGGAATCCCACTTCCTGGAGCCAAAACTCACTTTTACTAAATTTGGCATACAACTGATGTTCTCGAAGAGTCTGTAAAACTATCCGTAGATGATTAGCATGTTCATTCTCGTCTCGGGAATAAATCAGTATGTCATCAATAAAAATGACTACAAACTTGTCAAGGTATGGTCTAAAAATACGGTTCATTAAGTCCATGAATAATGTAGGAGCATTGGTCAGTCCAGGGCATGACTAAAAATTCATAATGCCCATTCTTCGTTCGAAAGGCAGTCTTGGATACATCTTAATCTTTCACTCTCAGCTGGTAGTACCCTGATCTCAAGTCTATTTTGGAGAACACAGTTGCTCCTCTCAATTGATCAAACAAATCGTCGATCCTTGGTAATGGGTACTTGTTCTTTACTGTCACTTTATTAAGCTGATGGTAATCAATGCACAACCTCATGGTGCCATCTTTCTTTTTCAAAAATAAAACCGAAGCACCCCATAGTGAACAACTTGATCTTGCAAAGCCTTTGTCTGTCAACTCTTGCAACTGTAACTTCAACTCTTTCAACTTTGTTGATCCATTCTATAAGGAGTAATGGATATTGGTACAGTACCAGGAGTTAGCTCAATGCTGAACTCAACTTCTCCAACTGGTGGTAATCCTGGTAATTCCTTATGAAAAACATCGACATACTCACATACTATCGGTACTGATTCAATCTTTTGCTCTGTCTCTTTATCATTCAATACAAAGGCCAAAAATGCCTCATACCCTTTTCTTAGATATCTCTGTACAATCATATGAGAAATTATTACCGACGATCTACCTTGCTCATCTGATTCTACATGAAGAGTATCCCCATTCTCACATCTCATCTCAATGTATTTCCTCCCACAACTTACAATTACATTATGAGTAGTCAACCAGTCCATACCAAGAATGAGGTTGAATTCATCAAAAGGTAACAACATAAGATTTGCTTTAAAGCAATGACCTCTAATCATTAATAGACAATCTTTGCAAACTTTATCAACTAACATACTCTTGCCTAAAGGATTAGACACCTTAATCACAAATTTTGTGGCATCTATAGGCACACACAAATGAAGTAATAATTTCATGCAAATGTAAGAGTGTGTGGATCCGGGATCTATTAAAGCAATAACTTTGGTATTGTAAAGAGAAAAGGTACCTGTAATAACATCAGGGGAAGATTCCTCTTTGCGAGTGCGAATGGCATAAGTCATTGCAGGCACTCTACCCTCGGGTCTCACAGCCTGCTTTCTAGGGTTACCTCTTCCACTTTCCCTCTTCCCAGGTTCCTTTGCAGTCCCCCTCTAACCATACTCCCAGATCTCGGGTTCTGAGTTCTCTCTTCCTTAGTCATCTCTGGACAATCTTTTATGAAATGGCCTTGGGAACCACATCTAAAACATACATTTTCATGTGCTCGGCATTCTCCCAAATGGTGTCTACCACATTGTGGACATTTTGGTCTGTCAGGTCTAAAATTCCCAACACTTGCAACTGAAGTTGTCTGTGCTTTATTTCCCAAATACTACTTACTCTTGTATTTTCTTGAAAATCCAGTGGAAGTAGCTGTTCAAGTAGAGAAATCTCTTCACTTCTTGGATGATGATTGGAATGACTTGTTCCACTGTCTCTTTCTAGAATCACGAGACTTCATTTCAAATTTTTTCTTCTCTTTTACTAGTTCTTTGGCTTTGCAAGTCCTTTCCACTAGCACAACGAATTCTTTTAAATCGAGGACAGCAACAACCAGCTTAATGTCCTCGTTTAAAACATCTTCAAACCTTTTACTCATAATGGCCGCAGTGAACACACATTCGCGAGCGTACTTGCTGAGTCGTACAAACTCTCGCTCATAACCGGTTAGTGACATCTTGCCTTACTTCAGCTCTAAAATTTATTTCTTCTTTTGATCTACAAATCTCTGGCTGATATATTTTTTTAACTATTCTTGGAAGAATTCCCATGAAATCTTTTCCCTTGATACCACTGACACAAGGTTGTTCCACCATTGGTATGCAGGATAGCTCGTAAAATACCCTGATGGTATTTTCTAACCAGAACTCTACTCTTTCTGGATCATCATCTTTTCTAGCTCAGAATTCTTTTGCCCCATGCTTCCTAATCCTATCAATTGGAGGTTTATCTCCTCTTACCACCTCTACTACTTGAGGGGCTATTGGAGTAGGTTGTGGAACAAGAAGGGGTGGAGGGGGTTGTGCATTCGGGTTCGCTCGAACGAACTCCGTATACCAGGCATCCATCATATGGGGGAAGGCCTCTCTAGCCTCTTATCCTTCTGCTTCTTGACTCACCATAGTTGGTCTATTCTCATTCTCATACGGCACTGTCCCTTCTGCGGGAGCTGGTGCATTACTTTCTACATCATCCACCTCAGCTCTTTCGAGATCCATTTATTATATGTATAAACATAATTTATGTCATCAGGAGTCATTACACTATCATTATAAAAACATTCATATGTATGACATGTATAGCTAGACTCATGCACGTGCAACGTTAGTCCTAAAATCGACTAAATCGTAGCTCTGATTCCACTAAATGTACCACCCCGCACCCAAGACCGATACTAGGTCTGGATACGAGACATTAGTATGCTTGAACTCACTGAAACATGTATTTACGGGCTATAAAGTTTCAATCCAACTTAAAAACTTTAATTTCTTAGTCAACACATATAACAAGGGCCTACGAGGCCTTTAACTCAAGTCAGAAAACTTTGCAATTAAAATCTAAAAGCTCATTTTTGAAGCAGGGTTCACACGCCCGTTTTACTTGGAATACGCCGTGTACCCTTAAGCATGCCTATGCCCTCAAACCGTGTAGGGCTATTGACTATTTCCACACAGCTTTGACACACCCATGTCTACCAACCGTGGGAGGTTACTGACTAAGTTCACACGGCCATGACATGCCCGTGGGCTTAGACCGTGTGCTAATCCTTGATATACTAACTAAATTAACACGGTCTGGGCACACGCCCATGTCCAAACCGTGTGTCTTACATCGCATACACACACGGATGTGGGATTTTCCTATGGCCTATTCTGATTAATAATACTAAGGTGCACGGTTAACACGGCCTTGACACACGCCTGTGTGTTCAATCGTGCCAGCATTTAAAGGCTATTTACCAAGCCATTGGCTACCCTGAAAGGAATATCATATATAAAATTAAATAAATAATGCAATATCAACCCATCTTTCATGAATAAAACTTCATGTTTCATTGATCAAAATAAATATACATACTTCATCAAATACAAAAGAATAATTAACTTGATGGCTTATACAATGGCCTTTCCTAAAGCATATACACAAAATGAATGCTTCATATACATGCCATACTTAGTAAAGTAACATGGCTATACCAAAATAAGAGTTGATATTGTGCTAGGAGCTCCGACTTTAATGATCCACTAGATAGCTTGGTGGGACTGCATAGTAAGAAAGAGTCATAATGTAAGCATATAGCTTAGTAAGTTTGTATGTACAACACATGTCAATATACTTGCTTAACATAAACCATCTAGCTTACAATGGTATCATAATTTCAGCTATAAAACTTACTTCCTCGTGATTGATTCTTACATGTCTTGTAATACTTAACATTCTCATACTTGTAAGGTAAACATGGTACCTATATCACTTCATCACATTGATCAGTATACTTTAATAATAATAACCATAATCTTTACTTCCTCATTCATAACATGAATAATACTCAATTTCATCTTTATACTAACTTTGTTTTCTTAGCTTTCTTGATATCTTCTTTTTGACTTACTCGTTTGCCCGATGAATTTCTACGAATAACAGAGGATACTAAATCTCGACCCACATAACTTGATACCAAACCCATATCTTCGGTATGGTCTTACATGGAATATCTCATCTTAGTTTCAAGGCCATGTCTTGACATGGACTTATATGAAGTATTGCTCTTGATAACATACTCAATGCCACGCTTGCCTTGGACTTACATAATAACTTGCTTGCCAACTTGATCAATGACAAGCTTGTCTTGGACTTACATGATAACTTGCTTGCTAACTTGATCAATGCCTAGCTTGTCTTGGACTTACATCATAACTTGTTTGCTAACTTGATCAATGCCAAGCTTGCCTTGGACTTACATGATAACTTGCTTACTTGATCATTGCCAAGCTTGCCTTGGACTTACATGATAACTTGTGTGATAGATTGAGTATCCCAGTGAAATTCATCTTCAATCGGGACTTGCTTGTACATATTATCGTGATTTCTTTCTTGAGCATAACATGATCATTTCATATAATTATTGTACATTATACTAAGCAAATTAATGATGAAAATCATAAAACTTAGAAATCATACAAACTTACCTCAATATACAAAATGTATATAGATATGCAATTTAGTTCACAACTTTATTGTTGCCTCAGTTTCGATCCGAGCTTCGTTTTTCTTGATCTATAATCATAAATAGATCATTTAATAATCATATTGACTAAAATAACACACAACTCATTTTCTGGCAAAACTACTATTTTGCCTTTATACTATCTAATATTTACACTTTTACCCCAATTCTCGTAAACTAATTTTCATGGAACTTTCTTAAACATCATGCTTAGCAAAATCATTTTCTCACTATTTCTAGTAGGTATGACCAAATTTTATAACTATTACAAAATGGTCCTACTACCATTTTTTCATGAAACTCATTAAGGAAAAGTTGTTTATCTAACATCAAACTCTCTTAAACTTCCATAAATCATCATTTGACAAGCATATCATTCAAGGGTAAATTTTTGAACATGCATCTTAGCTCATTTCATGGCTAAAATTAGCTAATTCATAATACGAGAACTTCAAAAATACGAAGAATATTAAAAACGGGGCTAAGATGAACTTTCTATGAGCTTGAAAAAAAATGAAGAACCCTAGCTATAGTGTCTTCAAATTTTCGACAACACAAGGAAGAAGATGAGTGAATTTTTCTCATCTTTTTCCCACTTAAAACACATAATAGGCAAATGACCAAAATGTCATTCCTCATAAAAATTGTATTTAACACCATCTCAAGGTCAATTTTGTCCAAAATTTTATTTTTGGGAAAATTGCTATTTAAGGGCTCATAATTATTATTGTAAAGCTATTTCATGCAAAAAGCTTCTAGAAACTCATATATTGCAACTTTTGCAATTTAGTCCTTTTTGGACCAATTGACCTCAACTTAATAAAATTGCTTTACAAAACTTTCATACTAACGTGCAAACATGGCATAAACTTGAAAAAATCATCAATTCACCTCGGGTTCGTGGCCTTGCACCACTATCCCTACTAGGCCCTAAATCGGGCTGTTATAGAAGATGTGCTCGTTAAAATTGACAAATTTATATTCCTCATAGACTTTGTTGTTTTAGACATGGATGAGGTCAATAGGATCCCCTTAATTTTAGGAAGACCCTTTTTAGCAACTGCTAGAACTAAAATTGATGTTAGTATAGGTGAACTCACACTTCGTGTAGGTGACGAATCAATCAGTCTTCAAGCTCTAGACTTAGCTAGGATATCGGGTGATAAAGGTGAGAACATAAATTCTATTGATAATCATTTGGTTCAACTTTCATTACAAGAAGCACTATGAAATCTCATAACTGAGCTAGATCTTAGACCTCATACCAATAAAGAAGAAATTTATGAGGAACGAAGGCTTCAGATTGATGAACTAGATGAGTGGAAGGCACATTTCAAGGAGGAATCAAAACCACACGAAGTGAAACCGAAGGAACCCCCAGACAAGCTTATAAGAACATCAAATCACTTCAAAATAGGAGATGAGGTACTATTAGATAAAACAGACTCGAGAATCTCCATTTCAAACATCTAGACAAAAGAAGAGATCCCTTTTGAGGTACTTAATGTCTTCCCATACGGGATAGTCGAGGTAAGCAATCCTATATTTGATACTTTGAAAGTAAATGCTACTCGACTCGAATTATATAATGATAATAAAACTAATAGCATGAGAAGTGATTTTTCATTTCTCAAACCACCATGAATGTGAAAATGAGGGGTAAGTCTAGCTTAAGACTTTAAACGAGCGCTTCTCGGGAGGCAACCCGAGCACTAATCCCATTTATTATTATTTTTTTCTTTTAGCACCTAACTACAAAACTGACCAAGTTAATAAAGCGCAGATTTCTAAACCACTAGGCCTTGCACACGGCTGTGGCCATGGCCGTGTGGACACTACGAATTCTAGTACCGACATGGCAAAGATAGTACGAAATAGGATGAAAAATATCTTCAAGCCACGGGCTTCAACTAAACACCACAGCCACAGTCGACACTATTTTAGCAACACAGTTGTGGTGACCTACATACCAGGCATGGAAGAAATGAATAAACCACCATATGACCGTGCGATACGGCCGTGTGACATGACACATCCATGAAACATGGGCGTGGGGATATACCAGAGCTAAAAATTTTATTTAAACCACCTACTCCCCTTCCTATCTACTCTCCATTACATTCTTCCACACTCTCATCCCTTTTCATTTCCTCCTTCTTCATCTTCCAAACTCTTGATCTACACTTCATCCATGTCGAAGAAATAGAAGGATCCTAACACAGCCTCTCTGTACGAGACCAATCTACATAAGTTCATGCCGACCGCTTCATTAACTCGACAGGAAAAGGACCTTCGAGTCCATTTATTTTCTCTTTTTCTTTTCTCATCTCTTTTAATTTCCTTCTCCTTATCTCTATTATGTTAAATCTATATTACTTTATTTGGATTTTTGTTTATTTAGGTTGTTAAGGCTGCTTGGGAATCACACATTATGGCCTTAGTAATCACACCCACCTCGCGAACCATCTAACAATAAGGACCTTTCAGTCCATTAATCGATTCTTTTAGTCTTATTTCACTTTTTACACTCTTTCTTTTTATTTTTGTTTTCTTTAAATATATAACTAGTATATTTGGAATTATTCTTATTATTTCCTGGCTAACTCTTCACGAGATTCCTAATTTCTTCATCTAGCGCAGGAATTATAGGTGCCCCATCCAACTCATCTTTCACCTCCGAATCAAGTTTCCACACTTCCAATTCAAGGAATCCATCCAAAATTTAGGAAGTTTCACTTCTCTTCCTATCTTTTGATTTTCTTAATATATGATTACTATCTATATTTGTACATTGAGGGTATTGTACATCTTAAATGTGGGGGGTGAAAATTATTTAAAAAAGTGCCTAACTTTTTGCACTATTCTCAAATCCCTAAATGATATCTTGTCTTAAGTAATTTTCCCATATCACTAATTAGAATGAAATTCCTGTTGATTTATGATTTTTATTGATATGTTTTAGATTAAGTCATAGTTAATTGTACATTGATAATTTAAACTTTAAGATACTAGAGAACCAAGCATGATGAGTCTATTTTCAAAAAAATAAAATTTTGTTAGGTTGTCTACCTGAATCTAATTATTACTTTGAAGTTTTAAATTTACAAGGTTGTCATCAAAAACCCATTAATTTTGTGAGATTTTGAACCTTTTAGAGCATACATTTTTTTCGTGCTCACTTTATTGATTATGAGTGTGCCAACATTTATTTGTTATTCTAGAACTTGCATTGATTATACATGTCGTGACCACATCTTTGATTTGATATACAAAGATGATAAAGGCACTTAGGATTTAACCCACTTCCTTCACTAAAATCCTACCTTCACAATTAAGCCCTTTGATCCTAACAACCCTTTTTATTGACTCACCCACTAATATTAACCCAAAACCCATCTTGTATTTGTTATCACCATTCCTTTTGACCACCCTTCTATCGAGACTTGATATGATCAGTTGCCTAATTATTTTATTTTAGTAGTTGAATTCATCTTATATTATGTACATACGTAATTTTTCTTAAAAAATTGAAGTATATTCATTATTAGTTCTGTGATTAAGCGAGCGTATGCATTTAATTTTGACATCTTGAAGAAGAAGCTTGTATTATTAGTTTCAAGTTTTTAATTGATGTAATTATTTAGGGTTAGTTCATTTTTCTATTTAGGTAATTTGTCAATTCAATCTCGATTTTAACCCTTCTAATTCAACCTTTATCCACACCTTTAACCTAAACCCCGTTACAACCCTTTAAAGACTTTTTGATTTGTGTATCATCTCATTTTATAATGGTGAGGATTTGATTTTCAGGCAAGCCTATGGGATTAACTTTTCATGTTCGACTTTTGAGAGCATAATTTTGAACCTTAAACACCTTGAGTGATTTGAGTGCATCTTTAGTGAGGATGTCAATCCTTGTCTTTTTTTAATCAAAGGTAATTTTTTGGATAAAGAGAAACACCTATGTTTTCGTGCTAAAAACTATGACTTTGATTGTTTGAATCTTCTAGACTCTTTTAGTTAAATTATCCATGTATAAATTGCATATGAATTATGATGAAACATTATCGATGAATATTATGAATTGAGGAAGTTCGTTTTAATGGTGAGTTGAGAATTTTACTTGAGGACAAGCAAAAGCTTAAGTGTGGGGGTATTTCATAAATCGTAATATACACATATTTTAATCCCACATTTAGCATGTTTTTGGATGATTTATCCCTTTAATTATGGAAATAGGTGCTCCTAATCCTTTATTTTCATGCTTTATACTTAAGAGAGCATCAGAGGATGAAAAGAACAAGAAATGGGCTGAAAATGGAGTAAATGGGCTAAATTACGAAATCGACACAGCTTGTGCCCAAGACAATATGCCCATGCCTCATTATCAGACCCGACCATGGCCTGGCTTCGATTTACACGGGCGTGTGCCACGGGCGTGTCCCTGTCATAGCAAAGATAAGTTTCATTCGAAATAGGGTATTAGAGGCAATGAAAGCCATTCCAAAAGCCTATATAAACACCCTAGAGGCCAACCTTCAATGGGGCTATTAGCTGGGCCAAAGAGCCAAGCCAGAGGGCTAGAATTGTGGGATTCACTTGAAGAAAGCCAGTTGATTCATCTCAAGAAGCCGGAATCATACTCAAGACTGAGAATCTCTCCTTTAATTCCTTCAAGGGGTTTTAGGGTTTTCTTTATATTTTTTTATATTTTCTTTTGAGATGTATTCTTTTATAATTATGAACTAAACCCCTTAAATACCTGAGGGGGATGAAACCTAATACGAATCTTGTTATTGTTTCTGAGCTATATGATAAATACTTGATTTTTTCTTAATTATATGTTCTTAATTCTTGTTTTAATATTTCAGGATATTGATTCAAGTATTGATGTGCTTAGCTAGTGGAGCAAAAGTCCCTGTTTAAAAGTACATCTAGCATAGTTTAGTGGAGTTGATCGCAACCCTAGAAATAGGATGATGAAAATCTGTCGAATTAGGGTCAAACCTAATATTGGAGTGGATAGATCGAGCTAATGTAATTCTAGGAGTTTTAATTAGAAAGAGATTTCAATTAATCAACCTAGGGTTAGACGTTAGTAGCATCAAAAGAGGTATTAATATAAATTAGGGAATCCTATGGATCAAGTCAAGTGAAAAAATTGTTTAGTTCAGAGTTAAATAACAAGTGAAGTCTAGGTGGATTCTATGTAGCATCCCAAAGTTGGGCCTAGTAGGATTGGGCCCACTGGGCCTTAGGCGTAAGAGCGTTTAAAATTTTTGGGAGCAAGATAAATGCTTTAATGCAAGTTGGATCTAGTAGGTTAGTGATTTTGGAAGGTTAGAGGGCTTCTATGAAGTGTCGGGCTCAAACTATGGCTTTAGGGAAATTTTGGTTTTAGGTGAAAAAAACCCTGGGAGTTAGTAGGTAGGCTTTAAGAATAAAATATGGAGAAAATGACACAAGTGGAGTATGTGGTGTAGTGGCAAAGTGACGCCACATGAGAGGCAAGGGGGTGACACCAAAAGTAAGGAAGGATGTCTAAGGTTCAAGTCTTGGCTCTTGCATTTTAGTTTTCTTTTTATATGGACTTTAGAATTTGGCCATAGATTTATATTTAGTTGCGCATGATGTTGGACACAAGGAGCTAGTTGGTAAAGAGGCTAGTGGCATGAATTATGTTATAGGGGAGCCTGGGTTCGAATTTCATGACAAGCAAGGGAGTATTTATTTTACGGATTGGACGGGAAGAGTTTGAGTTGGATTTAAACTCTACTGACGAAGAGATCCCACATCGGAAAGATACAAAGAAGGAAGGTGAGAAGCTAGCTATATATAGAGCTGCCTAGGAGGAGAAGGAGCATACCTGGTTGGCGTTGGGCATAGGAGTGCTCGGAGCTCGGTTTAGCAGCTTCAGATTCCTATCAAGTGCATATTCTCTCTACTCTTGTTGTAGAGTGGCAAATGTCAAAATACCGGTGACACGATGATAGTAACCACATAAGCGTGCGAGCGAACGTGTCGGGCTTCAATGCGATATAGTTGAGGCCATCAATAGTGTTCTTGTAGGTGTGGGCTATTGGGCCACGATGGTCCGAAAGGGGCCAAGTGGGCCAAATGGGCCCGAAGGCCCATAAGAGTAAATTGGATGATTGAGTAGTAGATAGTGAACTAGACTATGTGAATCTCATATATTTGGTTAGGTTTGGGCTAAATGGGCGACACGAGTGTGTGGGCCCACTTGGGCTGAAAATGGGCCTTAGGCCCATTCGCTTCATTATCTCTGTTTAAAATACTTGAGTCATTCGAGGCGACAATGGACCTTCTGTTGGGCGTTAGCACCCTAGTTTGTAAAATTACCCTGGGAGTATTTATTTTGCGGATTGGACGGGAAGAGTTTGAGTTGGATTTAAACTCTACTGACGAAGGGATCCCACATCGGAAAGATAAAAAGAAGGAAGGTGAGAAGCTAGCGATATATAGAGCTCCCTAGGAGGAGAAGGAGCATGCCTGGTTGGCATTGGGCATAGGAGTGCTCGGAGCTCAGTTTAGCAGCTTCAGATTCTTATCAGGTGTGTATTCTCTCTACTCTAGTTGTAGAGTGGCAAATGTCAAAATGCTGATGACATGGTAATAGTAACCACACAAGCGTGCCAGCGCACATGTGGGGCTTCAACGTGATATAGTTGAGGCCATCAGTAGTGTTCTTGTGGGTGTGTTGTTACACGATGGCCCAAAAAGGGCCAAGTGGGTCAAATGAGCCTAGGGGCCCATAAGAGTAAATTAGATGATTGAGTAGTAGAAAGTGAACTAGACTATGTGAATCTCTTATATGTGGCTAGGTTTTGGCTGAATGGGCTACACGAGTGTGTGGGCCCACTTGGGTCGAGAATGGGCCTTAGGCCCATTCACATCATTATCTCTGTTTAGAATACTTGAGTCATTCGAGGCGACAGTGGACCTTCTGTTGGGTCGTTAACACCCTGGTTTGTAAAATAACCAAAATACCCCTAGTTTGTAAAATTGCCGAAATACCCCTGGTTTGTAAAATTACTAAAATACCTGTGGTTTGCAAAATTACCAAAATACCACTGGTTTGTAAAACTACCAAAATATCCCTAGTTTGTAAAATTACCAAAATACCTCTTGTTTGTGAAATTACCAAAATACTCCTAGTTTGTGAAATTATCGAAATACCCTCGATTTGTGAAATTACCAAAATACCCCCATTTTGCAAAATTATCGAAATACCCCCGATTTGCAAAATTACTGTTTTACCCCTAAACGACAAAATGATCGTTGTACACTTGTGGTAGTACTAGCGTTTTATGTGTTAATTGTATGATTGATTATGTATGAGATACACTGCATACAGGAATTAGTTATGAGTAGAATTACCGAACTACCCCTGAAGGGTAGGATTACCGATGTACCCTTACAGGGTAAAATGATTGATTTGCCCTTGTAAGTAAGTGATTGGCTTGTGCTATGATATGACCGGTTTGGCTATGGTTGTATGATTGATATTCTTTTATTACATGTTTAAATGATTGTTATTGAGCGTGGCCATTCTACATACACGTGTAATGATTGAGCATGACATACACGACATATTGCATGGGGTTTGGTTATTGATCATCGGGGAAGTGTATATCGGTGGCTCTGCCCCATTCTGTATAATGGCTATATGCCAACCTAAATATGGCTCTGCACCATCTTGATTATGGCTTTGTGCCAATCGTATTTACCCAAGGCTGTGTGACGATTATATTACCATCGCTGATGGCTATGCATAATACAATTATTGATGACTCAGTGTCAATCATATTTACCCAGGGATGTGTGCTGATTATATTATTATTTCGATGGCTCTGCCACATATATCGGTGACACTGTCACACTAAAGGATGGCTTGGTGCCTCATTATCGTATCGGTGATTTGATCACATGTTGATCGGTGGCTAGACCATGTTATATTGACCTTGATCAGTGTGTCTGTAATCATCACTGCCAAAGAGGTGTGTAGAGGATGGAGGGTTGATTGTAGAAATCCCCACAGGTGTGTTGAGGATGGACTTATGGAGCGGGGTGTAGAGGATGGAATACTAGGTTGGGCTGGGTTGCATTGCATTCACTATTTATGCCATGTTGTTAGGGCTACGGCCCAGTTCGACTTGTATGGGCTTTGACCAATTTCATTACTGTTAGAGCTAAGGCTCAATGTGTTCTGTAGGCTTAGGTGTAACACCCCTTACCGGAGACCGTTGCCGGAGTCGAGTAGGAGGCATTACTATACTTAACTTACTAGATCAGGGCATAAAAATTGAAACTGTCCATCTGCATCATGTTGACTAAATTAACTATAACTCGAGTTACAAAACTCGAAATATAGATCCGTAAATTTTCCTTGAAACTAGACTCATATATCTTCTTACCATAATTTTTCCAGAATTTTTGGTGTGGCCAATTAGTACAGTTTATTTGTTAAAGTCTCCCCTGTTACACAATTCGATCAGTTCTGACCTCTCTTCACTAAAAATAAATTATTTCATAATATACAATTCTTTTTCCTACACCATTTTTTATATAAAAATATACTCAATAAGATTTAATTATATATCTCATGCATAACCTAATTCCATTTCCACTATTTT
Organism: Gossypium rotundifolium; assembly: GCA_025506655.1. NCBI lineage: Eukaryota > Viridiplantae > Streptophyta > Magnoliopsida > Malvales > Malvaceae > Gossypium > Gossypium rotundifolium. The sequence continues at coordinate 44,281,676 of CP106732.1, read as the reverse complement.
TGGTGATTTTTCAAAATCACATCACTGCTGTTGTCCAAATTGTTCCCCTGCATATAATTACATAATTTCTTAAAATAACTATCAACTAGGCATTACATAACATCCAAAACATGTTCTTAATTAACCATTTTAATAGCTAATTATTACCAAACATTTACAGGCCAATATTAAGCCATATCATAAGGTCATACACAAAAAATGGCTAAGTCCTTATACATGCCATAACTTAAAACATTCGAGTCACAAAATACCAATATAATCCTTTGATAGTGTGTAACGATCTCCAACGTCCTTACGATCCCCGAGTTAGCTTGTAAAACTATGAAATGAAAGAAAGGAATGGGAGTAAGCATTATGCTTAGTAAGTTTGCATGTAAATAAATAACAACATTCTTAATGCATTATCATATTCTTTTCTTACAAAATTATTTAAGCCTTTAACTTAATATACTTAAGTCTTAAATTCTTACCTATACATTATTAGCTTGAACTTGTCTTACCTTTCCTTTGGCATACTCTTTAAATTTTCCCATTAAACCACTTGGAATACTAAGGATACGCGGGTTCCTTTCCTTGTGAAACTTAACCATTGCCATGTCTTGACATGGTCTTACGTGGTATCCTTGCCATATGAACTCACCAATGCCATGCCTTGGCATGGTCTTACATGAGACCTTTGCCTTATAAATTCACCAATGCCATGCCTTGGCATGGTCTTACATGGACCTTTGCCTTATGGTAACTTATCAATGCCATGTCTTGACATGGTCTTACATGATTTCCTTAAACCCTAATGTCATGACATTTGTATCCTACACATTCCGAAGCTTCAACCGGGACATTCTGAGATTGCTTCTTCGTCAATTCATGCTTGAGTCTTTAAATAATAAATTTACAGAATAAATATGTAAATGCTGGAATTTAATAGTATCAAATGTAAAATAATAGAATATTGCATTTATTTACCGCAAACTTACCTCGAAATAAAATACGATAAACTATATCGATTTAGTCCACTATCTTTTTCCTTCCCCGATCTAACTCCAGATTTCGTTCTTCTTGATCTGTAATAGCAAATTTAGCTTATTTGATACTCACATTTATCAAAACAGTCCTTAAGTCTAACTTTGGCAAAATTACAATTTTGCCCCTAAACTTTTACATATTTACATATTTGCCCCAAAGCTCGGAAATTATACTTTATCCCTTATTCTTATGTTTATGACATGTTGATCATTTTTCCCTTCTATGACAACATCAAATTCTCACACTAACATGTACTTATGAGCATTAGGTATTTTTACGATTAAGCCATTTAACTCGTTTTCACTTAAAATCACTTAGCAAAAGTTGTTTAACATAATTTCAAACTTCATATTCTATCATAAAACATCAAAATAAACACATTTCTCTAATGGGTATTTTTCCAAATATGAACCCTAGCATGAATTATAGATAGAATATGCTAAACCGAGCTACCGGGGCTTCAAAAATGTAAAGAACATTAAAAACAGGGCTTGGAATCACTTACTATGGAGCTTGGAAGCTTGAAACAAACCCTAGCTATGGTGAACACTTGAAAATTTGGCCTAATGAAGAAGATGAGAATATTTTGCCATCTTTTTACCTTTTTAATTTCTTTTTATTACCAAATGACTAAATTAGCCTTCATTAAAAACTTTGGTTCTTTCTACCTATGTCCAATGGTCTAATTTCCATTTAAGTACTCCTACTTCAAACCCCCATTTCAATCTAGTACTCTATAAATTAGAGCCCTTGTTTTGCAACTTTTGCAAACAAGTCCTAATAGGCAATTTAAGCATGAAATCAATAAAATTTCTTATCAATACTTTAACACATGTATTTAATCACTTGGTAAATCATAATAATTAATCGTAATAAACTTTTATAGGTTGGATTCATGGTTTCACAACCACTGTTCCATTTAGGCCCTATTTCGGGATGTTACATTTCTCCCCCTTTTAAGGATTTTCGTCCCCAAAAATCTTACCTGTAAAGAAATTTGGGTACTGTTTTCACATAGTCTCTTCGGGCTCCCATGTAGCCTCGTCTATCCCATTTCTATTCCATAATACTTTCACAAGTGTAATACTTTTGTTCCTTAGTTGCTTAACCTCCCGAGCTAGAATTTTTCGGCTCCTCACCGTAAGTCATATCTGGTTGAATCTCAACCTCTGTTTGCGAAATCACATGCGATGGATCTGAACGACAATGACATAGCATAGACACATGAAACACATTATGAATCTTCTCTTACTCAGTCGGCAAAGCTAACCGATATGCCAATGGCCCAACTCTCTCGATCACCTCAAATGGTCCAATAAAACGGGGACTTAAATTTGCCTTTTTTGCCAAATCTGAGAACTTTCTTCTAGGGGGATAATTTCAAGAATACCCTATCACCAACTTGAAATTCAATTTCTTTTCTTTTCAAATCTACATAGGATTTTTGTCTATCTAAAGCTGCTTTCAAGCAATCTCTGATCTTTTACATTCTCTTCTATTTCTTTGATTAGATCAACCCCATAAATTTGATTTCCTTAAGCTCTGTCCAATACAAAGGTGTGCGGCATTTACGTCCATACAAAGCATCATAAGGTGCCATCTTTAAACTCGATTGATAACTATTATTATAGGCAAACTCTATTAACGATAAATATTTCTCCCAACTACCTTGAAATTCCAATACACAACATCTAAGCATATCCTCAAGTACCTGAATAACTCTTTCTGACTGACCATCAGTTTGAGGATGGAAAGTTGTACTAAAACTAAACTTTGTACCTAATGCTTCCTATAATTTCTTCCAAAACCGTGAAGTAAATCTCAGATCTCTATTTGAGATAATCGATAACAGTACTCCATGTAGTCTCACAATCTCTAAAATATACAACTCGACCAACTTTTCAAGTGAATAATCCATACGAACTGGGATAAAATGAGCCGACTTCGTTAGCTTATCAATCACAACCCATATTGCATCTTTCTTTCTCGTGTAAGAAGGCAATCTGTCACAAAATCCATAGTAACTTCGGTCCCATTTCCACTCGGGAACTAATACAGATGCAATAAACACGAAGGTACCTGATGTTCGGTCTTTACCTGCTAACAGATCAAACATCTAGAAACAAACTCTGATATATCTCTTTTCACTCCTGTCCACCAATACATTTTCTTCAAATCATTATACATCTTGGTACTACCTGGGTAAATAGACAAAGAACTGTACTAAACTCTTTTGGCTCACAACTCACCATCATCCTTCTAAGCTTCACAAATTTCTTCAAGAAATGTCGGTTTAGATCTCAACTCAGCTAAAATAGAACCATCATCTAATAAGGGTAAACTAGTACGCAAAGCTCTCAAGGAAAATAACGATTTTCTACTCAAAGCATCAGCAACAACGTTTGCCTTACCCGGGTGATAATCGATCGCTAGCTCATAATCTTTAATCAACTCTAGCCATCTTCTTTGCCTCAAGTATAGATCTTTCTGAGTCATCAAGTATTTCAAACTTTTGTGATCAGTGAATATTCAGCACTTCTCACCATACAAGTGATGTATCTAAATTTTTAATGCAAATACAATAGCAGCTAGCTCTAAATCATGTGTCGGGTAATTTTTCTCATGTGATTTTAACTTTCTAGAGGCATAAGTAATTATCCTTCCTTCCTACATAAGTACACAACCTAGTCCATTTAAGGATGCATCACTGTAAATCACAAACTCTTTACTCGGTTCTGGTTGTACTAAAATAGGAGCTTTAATCAACAATGCCTTTAACTTTTCGAAACTCTGTTGACACTTCTCAATCCATTCAAACTTGACATCTTTCTGTACCAATCTTGTCAATGGAGTAGCTATCATGGAAAATCCCTCTACAAATCTTCTATAATAATCGGCAAGACAAAGAAAACTTCTGACTTTTGATATATTCCTGGGAGGCTTCCAATCAACAATGGCTAAAATCTTGATCGGATCAACTTCAATACCTTCACCTGAGATAATATGTCCAAGAAAACAAACTTCCTGTAACCAGAACTCACTTTTACTAAACTTGGCATAAAGCTGATTATCTCTTAAACTCTGTAAAACTGTTCTCAAATGCTCTGTATGCTCAGTCTCATCATGAGAATAATTCAAGATGTCATCAATGAACACAACTACAAACTTGTCCAAGTAAGGTCTAAAAGTTTGGTTCATTAAATCCATGAAAATGGCAGGAGCATTGGTTAAGCCAAATGGCATCACAAGAAATTCATAATGACCGTACCTAGTTCGAAAAGTAGTTTTCAGAACATCTAACTCTTTAACTCGCAACTAATAGTATCCGGATCTCAAATCTATCTTAGAGAACATAGTGGCTCTTTCAATTGATCAAACAAATCATCTATTCTAGGCAATGGATATTTGTTCTTGATGGCTACCTTGTTAAGCTACTGATACTCTATGCACAATCTTATGGAACCGTCCTTCTTTTTCACAAATAACACTGGTGCTCCCCATGGTGAATAACTAGGTCTTACAAAGGCTTTATTAGTTAATTCATCATGGCGAGCTTTCAATTCTTTCAATTCTATTGAAGCCATTCTATAAGAAGTAATAGAAATAGGTGTGGTACCTGGAATCAATTCAATACCAAACTCAACTTCTCTTATAGGAGGCAAACCTAGTAGTTCTTCTGGAAACACATCGGGAAACTCATTTACCACAAGCACTAATTCAATTTTCAACTCTGTATCTTTAGCATTCAACACAAAAGCAAGATAAGCTTCACATCCTTTCTTTAAACATTTATGAGCAGACATAACAAAAATCATGGAAATTGAACTACTTGATTCATCTGAATTAACTAGAAGGATCTCTCCATTTTCACATTTCAACTCAATGAATTTCTTTCCAAAATTCACTATCACATCATGTGCAGTTAACCAATCCATACCAAGAATCACATCAAACTCATCAAATGGCAATAGCATGAGGTCAGCCAAAAAACAGTAACCTCTAATCATCAAAAGGTAATTTTTACATACATTGTTTACTAACACATGCTGACCTAATGGATTCGATACTTTAATCACAAATTCCGTAAACTCTATGGGCATGTTCATACTAAGCATTAATTTCATGCAAACATAGGAATAGGTTGAACCTGGATCAATCAAAGCAATAACATTAACATCATGAAGAGAAAATATACCTGTAATTCCTCTTCACGAGCACGGATAGCATAAGTCCTTGCGTGCTCTAACATCTGATCTCATTGATGTGTCTCTAAATGTACCTCTACCTGCCCCTACTCTAGGATTTCTCTAAGATCTGCCTCTAACGGGGGCATTGCCTGATCTTGCACTCGGTATTACTTCTCTTTTAACCATTTTGGGACACTCCCGAATGAAATGATCTGGTGCACCACATCGAAAACAACCAGTCTCAGTTGCTCGACATTGACTTGGATGACGTCGACCACATTGAGGACACTCAGATCTATCAGGCTGAATACTACTAACACTCGCAATCGAAGTGGTTTGAGCTTTTGAATCGATAAATCTTCCACCTCTGTTTCGGCTAGAATACCCGATTATCATGTAGACTGAAATGACTTGCTCATCTGTCTTTTCTTCATGTCTTGCATCTCAATTTTAGCTTTACCCTTTCTTTTTAATAACTCTTCTTCCTTACAGGCTCGTTCAACTAAAACAACAAACTCTTTTATCTCTAATACACCAACAGACAGTCGGATATCATCATTGAGTCCATCCTCAAATCTTTTGCACATGATAGCCTCTGTAGACATACACTCTCGAGTATAATTGCCGAGTCAAAAAAATTCACATTCATAGTCAGTCACAGTCATCTTACCCTGTTTTAACTCAAGGAACTCTTTTCTTTTCTGGTCAATAAACCTCTGACATATGTGTTTCTTACAGAACTCCTCTTAAACGAAATCCCAGGTAACTCTTTCTTTTGGTACTACTGACACAAGTGTCTTCCACCACTGGTAGGCCGAATCTCTAAGAAGTGACACCACACACTTAATACATTCTTCGGTGTGCAGGATAACTCATCAAAGACTCTAATAGTGTTCTCAAGCCAAAATTTAGCTTTCTCTGCATTATCATCTTTGGTAGCCCGAAACTCTTCGGCCCCTTATTTTCTGATCTTGTCAACGGGTGGTTTATCTTTTCTGACTGTATCTACAACTTGGGAAGCTACATGAGTGGTTTGAGGATCGTGATGGGGTGGAGGTCTAACAGCCGGGTTCTAACGAATGAACTCAACTAACCATTCATTTATAGCTTGTAAGAAGGCTTCTCGAGCCCCTCCTCCCTGACTAATTGTAACGGGCCTTTAACTACTATTTGGTGGCACCGTCCCTTCTACGGGAGCGGGCGCATTGCTCTCTCATCATCTGCACCAACTCGTTCGGGATCCATAACTATAAAAGAAAAACATTTTAAAATCGTCACGAGTCGTCACACTATAAAAATATAAGTGTGGCATGTATAGTTAGACTCTTACTTATACTGAATATTCTGAGAATCGACTAAACTTTCGCTCTGATGCCAATAAATGTAACACCCCTTACCCGAGACCGTTATCGGAGTCGAGCACGAGGCATTACTAGACTTAACTTACTAGATCAGGGAATAAAAATTCAAATTGTCCATCTGCGTCATGTTCACTAAATTAACTATAACTCGAGTTACGAAACTCAAAATATAGATCTGTAAATTTTCCTTGAAACTAGACTCATATATCTTCTTACTATAATTTTCCAGATTTTTTAGTACAGTTTATTAGTTAAAGTCTCCCTTGTTACACAGTTTGACAGTTCTGACCTATCTTCACTAAAAATCAATTATCTCATAATATACAATTCTTTTTCCCACACCATTTTTTTATATAAAAATATACTCAATAAGCTTTAATTATATATCTTATGAACAACCTAATTCCATTTCTACTATTTTTGGTGATTTTTCAAAATCACATCACTGTTGCTGTCCAAACTGTTCCCTGCATATAATTACATAATTTATTAAAATAACTATCAACTAGGCATTACATAACATCCAAAATAATTTCTTAATTAATCATTTTAATATCTAATCATTACCAAACATTTTCAAGCCAATATTAAGCCATATCATAAGGTCATACACACAAAATGGCTAAGTCCCTATACATGCCATAACTTAAAACATTCGAGTCACAAAATACAAATATAATCCTTTGATAGTGTGTAACGATCTCCGACATCCTTACGATCCATGAGTTGGCTTGTTAAACTATGAAAAGAAAGAAAGGAATGGGAGTAAGCATTAATCTTAGTAAGTTTGCATGTAAATAAATAACAACATTCTTAATGCATTATCGTATTCTTTTCTTACCAAAATTATTTAAGCCTTTAACTTAATATACTTAAGTCTTAAATTCTTTCATGTACCTTTTTAGCTTGAACTTGTCTTACCTTTCCTTTGGTATAATCTTTAAATTTTCCCGTTGATCCACTTGGAATACTAAGAATGGACAGGTATCTTTCCTTGTGAAACTTAACCATTGCCATGTCTTGACATGGTCTTACGTGGTATCCTTGCCTTATGAAATCACCAATGCCATGCCTTGGCATGGTCTTACATGGACCTTTGCCTTATAAATTTGTCAATGCCATGCCTTGGCATGGTCTTACATGGGACCTTTGCCTTATAGTAACTTATCAATGCCATGTCTTGCCATGCTATTACATGGTTTCCGTAAACCCTAATGTCAAGACATTTGTATCCTACACATTCCTAAAGTTCAACTGGGACATTCTAAGATTGCTTCTTCGTCAATTCATGCTTGAGTCTTTAAATGATAAATTTACAGAATAAATATGTAAATGCTGGAATTTAATAGTATCAAATGTAAAATAATAGAATATTGCATTTATTTACCGCAAACTTACCTCGAAACAAAATACGATAAACTATATCAATTTAGTCCACTATCTTTTTCTTTCCTCGATCTAACTATAGATTTCGTTCTTCTTGATCTATAATAGCAAATTTAGCTTATTCAGATTTATAAAAATAGTCCTTAAGTCTAACTTTGGAAAAATTATAATTTTGCCCCTAAACTTTTACATATTTACACATTTGCCCCAAAGCTTGAAAATTATACTTTATCCCTTATTCATATGTTTTATGAGATGCTGATCATTTTACCCTTCTATGAAAACATCAAATTCTCACTCTAACATGTACTTATGAACATTAGGTATTTTTATCGATTAAGCCGTTTTACTCGTTTTCACTTAAAATCACTTTGCAAAAGTTGTTTAATAGTTGTTTAACATAATTTCAGACTTTATATTATATCATAAAAAATCAAAATAAACACATTTCACCTATGGGTATTTTTCCAAATATGAACCCTAGCATGAATTATTGATAGAATAAGCTAAACCGAGCTACCGTGGCTTCAAAAATGTAAAGAATACTAAAAACGGGGCTTGGAATCACTTACTATGGAGCTTGGAAGCTTGAAACAAACCATAGCTATGGTGAACACTTGAAAATTGGGCCTAATGAAGAAGATGAGCATATTTTGCCATCTTTTTCCCTTTTTAATTTCTTTTTATTACCAAATGACTAAATTACCTTTCATTAAAAACTTTGGTTCTTTCTACCTATATATGTCCATTTTTGTCCATGAAAATATGATGGTCTAATTATCATTTAAGGACTCCTACTTCAAACCCCCATTTCAATCAAGTACTCTATAAATTAAAACACCTATTTAGCAACTTTTGCCAACAAGTCCTAATAGGGAATTTAAGTATGAAGTCAATAAATTTTTTTATCAATACTTTAACACATGTATTTCATCACTCAGTAAATCATAATAATTAATCGTAATAAACTTCTATAGCTCATATTCATGGTTTCGCAACCACTGTTCCATTTAGGCCCTATTTCGGGATGTTAGATTAGGCCCAGTTATCATTCGTATAGGGGATTACACACTGAGTTCTCGTAACTCACCCCTCTGCTTATTTTTGCAAGTAATTCCTAGCTTTGCGGAATTGGAGACAAGGTGAACTCTGTGGTGGCCATACATCGTAGCTTAATAAATTCCTTTTTGCGGTACTATAGATTTTTATTTAAATTTGGGTTTTTGTTTTGTAATAAGGCCATTGGTATTTTGTTTTGGTTTAACTTTTAATTTGGTTACTGCTTATTAACTTTGAATGCTCAATTTGGGATTTTCTAAAACATTAATAACGGCTTTTTCTATAATATTAATACACGGTTTACAAACTATAATGGATAAAACTCTAGATTTTCTTAACGTTGATAACTCTTTTCAAAATATCGCATGTCTACTTTAATTTAAATGTTTTTTTTTTAAAACCCATTGAGTTGGATTAATTGTAACCAAGATCATCGGAAATAGCAACGAAAATGTTTTTGCAAAGAGAACTATAAAACAAATTGGATTTTTCACAAAACTTGATATTTTTAACGTAACGCGTAGATTCTTTAACAACTTTACCATGTGACATGTCAGATCCGGTCGTAACATCTAGGCCGGGTTTGGGGTGTTACATTCTTCCTCGGGTATTGTCTTAATCAATTGGTTCTCCCACAAGTATTTCCCCAATTGCTTCTCTATGTCTTAGCATCTTTAGCTTAGTAGTTAGTTAATTTTAGATTAGATAACAATTCTCTTAATTATTAGGCTAAATAATGGAAAGAAAGTTAGTATTAGTACTTTTGCTTCCTTTGGGTTCAACAATCCAGTCTTGCCACTAAACTATACTATTGTTCGATAGGGGTGCTTTCCTTGAGTCATTGTCACAATTAGTTTTTAGGCTAGATCATTCATTATAGATTTTTAAGACTCTGACACACGATCATCAATCTATTTTGGTACTTTTGAAGATGTGTATATTTGAATATGGCATGTATAGGGTAGTTGATTTGAAACATGTTTGAGATGTGTAAATAGCCATGTGATGTGGCTAGATGAATGTTTGTGATATGCATGAATGATTATGGTATATGAAGAATATTTTAGTATGGATTAATGGCAATGAAATAGTCTTATGAATGGTAAGGTTAGTGATCGTCTGAATTGTAAAGTTTTAAAATTTATAAACAGAATAATCGAACCTGAAAACTAACTATGACAACGACTTAAGGCAAGTGCACCTATCGAACAGTAGTATAGTTTAGGCAAGACCAGATTGTCGAACCCAAGGGAATTAAAAGTACTAATACTCACTTTCTTTCTATTACTTAGCCTAAATATTAAGTGATTGGTTGTTTAAAATAAAAACTAACTAATTACTAAACTAAAATACAAAGACCAAAAGAACAAATTGAAGTATCCTAATTCAAGTAGAATTCCTACTAGGGTGTTTGAATAGGCTTTGGAATGTGTTTCTTTACCTTCAAGCATCCAAATCCGAGTAAAACTCTTCTTGGCTACGGCACGGACATGCCTATGGCACATGCCCGTGTGAATTTATTTCAAGCCGTGGTCGAGTCTGCTGAAGAGACACGCCTGTGTGTTTCAAGGTCCATGCCATGTTAGATTAAATTAAGGAGTCAAGCCCGTGTGGTCTTGGGCCCAGGCCGTGCCCATTTCCACATTGGCCCAATTTTGGACCGTTTTAGGCCCGTTTCTCGTTCTTTTCATCCCTAGGTGCCGTCTTGAGTATAAAACATGAAAAGAAAGGATTAAGAGCACCTTTTTACATAGTTCAGGGAATAAATCATCCAAAAGTATGGTAAATGTGGGATTAAAATATGTTACTTTTACGGTTTATCATATGTCAAGACATACGTAATTCCTATCTATTCCTAGGTTCATACGGAACTTCTCTGACAGTGATACATTGTCAATACTTTCTCAGAATTCATATACTATCATTCTCATATTCATTCATCACAATGAGATTTCATATAAACATATAGAAACTGATATAAATACATTTATTTGTATATAGACTTACCTCGAATTCGGATATTGGAAACAGACTTGGCTACTCAATTACTTTCGATTTCCCGAGATCTAAGTCTATTTTCTTCGATTCTTGGTATATGCATATTCAAATTTAATCCATTTATTCACTAATTCATTCAATTCAATCCAAATACACATGTTTAGGGAAATTTACAAATTAGCCCTCACATTTTCATATTTTGACATTTTAGTCCCTATTTCACAAAATCACAAAATATACCAAATTTCATATTACCCATGCCTAGACGAATTTTACTCATGCTCATATGAGTCCATACATTTCATTTTCTCAATTAACCCTAAAATACTCAAATTCACTAAAAATCCAAATACAAAATATGCTAATCAAACACATATGTTCCCTATTTCATCATCAAATATTTCAAAGCTCATGTGTTCATCAAAGACACATTTCAAAATCATCATTAATTCTCAAAATTAAGACATGAGCTTTGTAGTTCACGAAGCAACGATTGCAAAAATGTAGAAATTATCAAAAATCGATAAAAACATACCTTGAATTGAATCAAAAGCTAGCCGAATGCCCTAACTCAATTTTCTTTCTTTTCTTTTCTTCAAATTCGGCATAAGCTAAAAAGATGGACATGGCTTCTCTTTTTGTTCTTTTTAATAATAACATATATTAATCCATTTACAAAATTAACCTTATTACAAAATATATATCTATCTTATAATATAAGGTCATTTTTTGACCATTCTCATCCACTATCTCTATTAATGGGCTAATTGCTTATTAAGGACTTCACATTATAAAGACATCAACAATTTGATACTTCCACAATTAACCATTAAACTTTCATTTTATGCGATTAAGCCCTTTTCTCAAATTAAACATACAAACGAGCAAATTAACTCACAGAACTTTAACACATGTTTAATCACACACAGTAAACATAGAAAATAATATTAAAATATTATTCTAACTCGAATTTGTGGTCCCAAAACCACTGTTCTGACTAGGGTCTAAATCGAACTATTACAAAATATTTCAGGCTTTTGTGATCATAATAAACATGACATTTCTCACCAAACAGATAGTGGCACCAAATCTTCAATGCAAACACAATAGTTGCCAATTCCAGATCGTGTGTGGAATAGTTATTTTCATGCGACTTTAACTCTCTTGAGGCATAAGCTATGACTTTGCCTTCCTACATTAAAACATAGCCCAGAACACTCAAAGATGCATCACTATACATGACAAATTTTTTACCCGATTTTGGCTGAACTAACACTGGAGCTTCGGTCAAAAAGGCTTTCAACTGATCAAAAATTTTTTGGCATTTTTCTGAGCACTCAAGCTTAACTTCTTTCTATAATAGCTTCGTCATCGGGGTTGCAATCATAGAGAAACCTTTCACAAACCGTCTATAGTAACCAACAAGTCCCATAAAACTTCAAACTGCAGAAACATTTCTTGGAGGTTTCCAATCAAGTATAGCTAAAATTTTACTCGGATTAACTCGAATACCCGACGCTGATACAACATGACCTAGGAAATTGACTTTGCATAACCAGAACTCACATTTACTAAACTTTGCATACAACTGTTTATCTCGTAAAGTCTGTAACACAAGTCTCAAATGTTCTGCATGTTCGATTTCATCACGGGAGTAGATCAAAATGTCATCTATGAATACTACGACAAATCGATCCAGATACTGTCTGAAGATCTGATTCATCAAATCCATGAAAACAGCAAGTGCATTAGTAAGTTTGAAAGGCATAACTAGAAACTCATAGTGTATGTACCTCGTTCAGAAAGAAGTCTTGGGTACATCTGATTCTTTAACCCTCAACTGATAGTAGCCCAATCTCAAATCTATCTTAGAAAATGTTGCAGCTCCTTTCAGCTGATCAAACAGATCATCAATACATGACAAAGGATATTTAGTCTTTATCGTCACTTTATTCAATTGTCGGTAATCAATACACATTCTTATAGTACCATCTTTCTTTTTCACAAACAACACAGGAGCACCCCAAGGTGAGAAAGTAGATCGTGCAAATCCTCTATCTGTCAACTCTTGCAACTGAGACTTTAACTCTTTCAATTCTTTTGGTGCCATTCTATACGGATTTATTGAGATAGGAGTTGTTCCCAGAAATAGATCAATACCAAATTCAACTTCCCGTATCGGAGGTAATCCTGATAATTCTTCAGGAAACACATCAGGGAATTCACAAACCACAAGCACAGATGCAATTTTCTTTTCTGTCACTTTTGTATCAATCACATATGCAAGATAAGCTTTACAACCCTTTTTCACATAGTTAATTTCATCGAATATATGATAGTCGATAACCCATTCAAATCACTGGATTCAATGCGAACTATCTCACCATTTTGACTTCTCAAATCAATACTCTTCCATTTACAATTCACAATAGCATTATGCAAAGTGAGCCAATCAATACCCAGAATAATATCAAATTCATCAAAAGGTAGCAACATCAAATTAGTCGGAAAGCAAATATCCCAAATTATCAACGGGCAATTTTTGTACACTTTATCAGCCAAAACACACTTGCCTAAAGGGTTCAATACTCTAATCATGAATTCAGTAGACTCAACAGGTAAAGTCTTATTTGATACTAAATTCATACACACATAGGAATGAGTAGATCCTGGATCTATCAATGCAATCACATCAGTATCAAATAGAGTAAAAGTACCAGTAATGATGTTTGGAGATGACGCTTTTTCTCGTGCGCGAATAGCGTAGGCTTTAGCAGGTGCTCTTGCCTCAGATCTCTTCGCTGTATCGGTAGTCCCTCTATGACTTCCATTCACATTTCCAGTATTTTGGGTGGTCTACCCCTAGCATTCATATTACTTGGTCTCGCACTCTGATTATGTTCTTTCTCAGCTAACTTTGGGCAATCCTGGATGAAATGATCTCGTGATCCACACTTATAACAAGTTTGATTATTGTACTTACCCCAACATTCTCCAACATGTTGTCTTCCGCACTGTCTACACTCAAGCTTGTTGCTTTTTACACTACCAATAATTTTTTCAATTGGAGGTTTAATTATTCGACCAACACTTTGTCTCACACGATCTCTACTCGAATGTCCAAACAAAGCATTTGAACGATTGCTTGCATCTATAAATCTCTTTGTCGATGGTTGAGATGACTTACTCATCGATCTTTTTCTTTCATCTCTAACCTCAGAATCAACTTTCATCTTTTCTTTGCTAAGCTCATCGGCTTTTCAGGCTCTTTCAACTAACACAAAATGTTCATTCAGGTCAAGTATTCCAACCAGCAATTTAATGTCTTTGTTCAGCCATTCAATGAAAGGTTTACAGAAAGTAGCTTCAGTTGAAACACATTCTTGTGTATACTGACTTAATCTTACAAACTCCCATTCATACTTAATAACAGTCATACGACCTTGTTTGACTCTAGAAACTCTTTACGTTTTTGATCTATGAATCGTTGATTGATATACTTTTTCAAAATTTAGCTTGAAAGAAATCTTAGGTGATTCTCTCTTTCAGAACCACTAATATCAATGTTTTCTACCAATTATATGTTGTATCTCTCAACAAGGAAACTGCACATTTAATGCATTCATCAGGGGTCAACGACATCTCATCAAACACTCGAATGGTATTTTTAAGCCAAAACTCATCTCGTTCAGTGATCGTTGTTTTGTCGAGTCCTAAAACTTATATAAAGAATGATCAAACCTGGAAACTAACTAAGACAACAATGGAGGCAAGCGCACCTATCGAACAGTAGTATAGTTTAGGCAAGACCGGAATGTCGAATCCCAAAGAAACCAAAAGTACTAATACTAGCTCTCTTTTTATTATCTAGCCTAAGAATTATGGGAATTTGTTGTTTAATCTAAATTAACTAACTACTAAACTAAAGACTCTAAGACAAAGAAGAATGAAATTTGGAAAATAACTTGAAGAAAAACCAATTGATTAAGATGACACCCAAGGAAGAATCCACCTAGACTTCACTTGTTATCTAACACTGAACCAGACGATTTATTCATTTGACTTGATCTGTAAGATTCCCTAACGTATATTAATCCTTCTCTCGAGGCGACTAATGTCTAACCTTAGGTTGATTAATTAAAATTTCTTTCTAATTAAAACCCCTAGAATCACATTAACTCGACCTATGAACCCCCATATTAGGTTTCACCCTAATCTGGCAAAAAACCCTTTGTCTAGGCGCGCAATCAAATCTGCTTAATTATACTAGATCTACTCTTAAACAAGGACTTTTTCTCCTCCAGCTAAGCACATCATACTTGAATTAATATCCTGAAAATATCAACACAAGAATTAAGAACACATAATTAAGAACAAGTCAAATATTTATCATATAGTTCAACAAACGATAACAAGATTCATCTTAGGTTTCATCCCCCTCAGGTATCTGAGGGTTTAGCTCATAATAATAAAAGAAAACATCTCAAAAGAAAACATAAAATAGAACATAAGAAATCCCTAAAACCCCCTTAAGGAATTGAAGGAGAGATCCTCCATCTTGAGTATAATTTTGTATTCTTGAGATGAATCAACTGGCTATCTTTGAGTAAATCTCCATAAATCTGCCCTCCTTGGCCTAACTGGATGCCCCCTAACTAAATCCCTGGGTTCCCCCCTTTTAGGTTATACTTAGGGTGTTTATAGAGGCTTCAGAATATGTTTCTTTGCCCCTAAATATCCTAATCCGAGTGAAACTTCTCTTTGTCATGACAGGGACATGCCCATGGCACATGCCCATGTCAACAATTTTAGGCCGTAGTCGAGTCTGCTGAAGAGACATGCCTGTGTGTTTCGGGGTCCAGGCCATGTTAGTGTAAATTAAGGAGGCACGGCCATGTGGTCTTAGGCCCAGGCCGTGTCGATTTCTATTTTGACCCAATTGGTCCGTTTTAGGCCCGTTTCTCATTCTTTTCATCCTCAAGTGCTCTCTTGAGTATAAAACATGAAAACAAAGGATTAAGAGCACCAAATTACATAATTCAAAGCTTAAATCGTCCAAAAGTATGATAAATGTGGGCCTATGATATGTTACTTTTACGATTTATTAGATACCCCCACACTTAAGCTTTTGCTTGTCCTCAAGCAAAATTCTCAACTTACAATTAAAACAAACTTTCCATGATTTATAATCCTCAACAACAATGTCTCATCATAATTCATAGACAATTCATACATGGATAATTTAACTCAAAGACTCCTAAAGATTCTATTTGTATCACGAAAACATAGGTGTCTCCCCTTATCTAAATAATTACCTTTGATTTAAAACTGACAAGGATTGACATCCTTGCTAATGATTCACTTAAAGCACTCAAAGTTTTTAAGGTTCAAGAATAAACACTCATAAGACAAACCTAAAAAGTTAATCCCATAGGCTTGCCTAAAAATCAAATCTCCAGAACTGTAATATGAGATGAAACACAAATCAAAAGGTCTTTAACAGGGTTGTAATAGGGCTTGGGTTAATGGTGTGGATAAAGGCTAAATTAGAAGGCTTAGAATTGAGATTGAATTGACAAATTACCTAACTATTAAAATGAACTAATAACCTGAATAATTATATCACATGAAAATTTAAAATACTAATAATACGAGCTTCTTCTTCAAGATGTTGAACGTATAAGCTCTTAGAACATAGAAATAATAATGAATATACTTCGTGTGTTTTTTTTAAGAATAAGTCAAAAATTTAATAAGAAAGAACTTTAACAACAAAAATAAAGAACATAGTTAGGCAACTACTCAAATCAAATCTCAACAAAAGGTAGTCAAAAGGAATGGTGATAACAAATACGAGCGGGGTTTGGGGTTAATATTAGTAAGTGAATCAATAAAAAGGGTTGTTAGGATTAAAGGGGTTCACTAGGGGTTAATTATGAAGGTAGGCTTTTAGTAGAGTGAGTGGATTAAAACCTAAGTGCCTTTCTCATCTCAGTATATCAAATAAAAAATGTGGTCTTGACATGTATAATCACGGCAAGTTCTAGAATAACAATTCAGTGTTGACACACTCATAATCAATAAAATGAGCATGAAAAGGAATATATGCTCTATAAGGCTCAAAATCTCACAAAAATTATGGGTTTTTTTTATATCAATCCCTATAAATTTCAAACTTCAAGGTAATATTCAAATTTAGTTCAACAACCTAGAAATTTTTATTTTATTCTTGAAAAATAAACTTATCATGCTTGATTCTCTAGTCTTAAAGTTTAAATCATCAATGTATAATTAACTATGACTTAATCTAAGACATATCAATAAAAATCATAAATTAGGGAAATTTCATTCTAATTAGTAATATAAGAAAATTACTTAAGACAAGATATCATTCAGGGATTTGAGAATCATGCAAAAAGTTAGGCATAACCTTTCACCCCCCACACTTAAGGTGTACATTGCCCTCAATGTACAAAGAAAGATAATAGTATATAATAAGAAAATCAAAAGATATGGGAAGAAGTGAAACTTCTTGAATTGTTGGATGGATTCCTTAAGTCAAAGGTGTCATCTTTTTGTGTGGTGGTTACTAACGAGTTCTGTGCTAGATGAAGAAATTGGGGAGCTCGTGAAGAATTAGCCAGGAATTAATAATAAAGATTCAAAATATACTAAATAAATATTTAAAGAAAAGCAAGCTAAAGTGAAAGAAAATAAAATGTAAAATAAACTTATAAGAAAAAGGTAAATGGGCTGAAAAGTCTTTATTGTAAGATGGTTTATGACGTGGGTGTAATTTCTAAGGCCGTGGTGTGGGATTCCCTATCATTCTTAAGAACCTATAACCAAAAAACTAAAAGAAGCTAAAATGAATTAAGCATAAGAAAGTCAAAGAGAAAGAAAATAAATGAGAAGAGAAGAGAAAAATAAGACCGAAAAGGTGTCAAAGACCCTTGGCTTGTAGATTGAATAAAGCAACCAACATGAACTTATGTAGGTCGATCTCCCGTGGGAAGACTGTGCTTTAATCCTTCCGCTTCTTCAGCATAGATGTGGTGGTCAAGGGTTTTGAAAGATGAACGTGAAAGAAAATTTAAGGGAGAACCAGAGAGGTGTAGAAAGAGAGGTTTGGGAGTAAGTGGAGAGGGGGAAAGGGGGTGGTGGTTTAAATAGATTTCAACTCTGATGCCTCCACATGGATATGTACCGTGGGCGTGTTAAGTTACATGGTCGCCTTGCACACCGGTGTTATGGGTCGTGGTGTGTGGTTGAGTCCGTGACTTGAAAATTTATTCATTCTAACTCGTACCATCTCTGCTATGTCAGTAAGGAGATTCGATACATTCACACGACCACGGTCACGACCGTGTGCAAGGCCGTGTGGCTTGAAATTCTATACTTTAGGTTACTTTATAGTTATGTGTTATAAAGAAAAGATAAAATAAAATAAATGAGATAAAAATAAAATGAAAAATGTAGAACTTAATGGGGTTAGAACTCGGGTTGCCTCCTGTGAAGCGCTCGTTTATAGTCTTAAGCTAGACTTTCATCTCCTTTTTATATTCATGGTGGTTTGTGGAGCTGAAAATCCTTCCTCGTGTTAGCAGTTCCATTGTCATGATAGAGTTTAATACGAGTAGCGTTTATTTTCAAAGTGCCAAACATGGGATTACTTACCTCAACTGTTCCGTATGGGAAGACATTTATTACCTTAAAAGGTATTTCCTTGCTTGTGTTAGGATCAGGTGGAGATATTCGTCGGTCTGCTTTGTCTAATAGTACCTGATCTCCGATTTTGAACTTGTCTACCTCATGAAGTTGCGTCAGCTTTGCTTCGTGTATCCCTAGTTCTTCTTTAAGATGCTTCTTCTCCTCTTCTAGTTCATCGATCTAAATCCCTTGTTCCTTATGAGTTATTTCATTGTTGGCATAGGGTTTAGGATCGGACTTAGTTGCGTTCTTTTATGGTGATTCTGAAAAGAAGAGTTAACCAAATGGTTATCAATAGAATTTACTTTCTCACCTTGGTTATTCGATGTTCTGGCTGAATCGAGGGCTTGAAGAGTAATTGTCTCATCACCTACACAGAGTATAAGTTCACCTACGTCGACATCGATTTTAGTCCTGGCAGTTGCTAAGAATGGTCTTCCTAAAATTAGGGGTATCGTGTTGTCCTCATCCATGTCTAAGACGACAAAGTCTACGGGGAATACGAATTTATCAATCTTCACAAGACATCTTCAATTATACCCCTAGGAGCTTTGATAGTTTTATCTGCTAATTGAATGATTATCCTAGTTTGTTTGGGCTTCCCTAGACCTAGTTGTCTAAATAATTTATAAGGCATGACGTTTATGCTTGCCCCTAAATCAGCTAATGCTTTACCAATAGATAATCTACAAATTAAGCATGGAATTGTAAAACTCCCTGGATCTTTTAATTTCCATGGTTGTTTATTTTGCAACATTTTTGAGCATACTGCGTTTAGTTCCACATGTGATTCCTCGTCTATCTTTCGCTTATTTGTCAATAGCTTCTTTGAAAATTTTCTCAAATTTGGCATCTGCAAAAGAGCTTCAAGAAAGGGTATGTTAATAAGTAATTTATTTAAAAGTTTAAGAAACTTATCGAACTGTTCCTCTGTGTCATCTTTCGTTATTGCTTCAGGATATGGTATGCGTGGTTTGTATTCTTTGATTACCGATTTTGGTTTTACTTCAACCTTACCTTCTTCTACTGCATTCTTTTGTTTTGAATTAGGCATGTCTAACCCTTCACTATCTTGATCTGCTATGGCTTGAACTTGTTCCCTTGGGTTAGTCTCGGTGTTGCTTGATAGTCTTCCTATGGTCTCTTAGAAATCTGCTTAGCAAGTTGCCCAATTTGATCCTTGAATTCCTATGTCAATGCCTCAAGTTTTGCTTCTATCTTTTGGAAACATGTTTCTATATTTTGGGAACATATTTCTAAGGCTACTATGAAGTTTGTCAGCATCTCTTCAAGGTTTAACTTCTTTTCCTGTGGGTAGGGCTGTTGTTGGAAGTTTTGGATGGTTGTTGCCTTTTATTTCTTTGACCGCCCCATGAGAAATTGGGTTGGTTTTTCCAACCTGGATTATGAGTATTACTATAAGGATTATTGTTAGATCATAAATTATGACCCATATAGTTCATGTGTTCGCTCTTTATGCCCTGTCCGTAGGGTGGGTACTCAGGATTCGCCACTCCTTCACTTGTGTCGCACTCCATAACTGGATGTGCTGCGATGAACCATATAAACCATCAAGTTTTTTATGTAGCAACTCTACCTAATTTGATAGCACAGTTATTGCGTCAAGGTTGAAAACTTCGGTTGCTTTGGCTGGCCTTGTCCTTGTAACTTGCCACTGATAGTTATTCAGTGACATCTCTTCTATAAACTCGTAAGCCGCTTTAGGAGTTTTGTTATTCAGGGTTTCGCCAGCGACTGAATCGATTAGTTGCCTTGTCGAGTGGTTCACATCGTTGTAGAAATTCTACACCTGTAGCCACAATGGTAGTTCATGGTGTGGACACCTTCTCAACAAATATTTATATCTCTTCCATGCGTCGTAAAGTGTCTCTAAATCCATCTACACAAAAGAAGAGATATCATTCCTTAACTTGGTCATTTTGGCCGGCAGAAAATATTTTAATAAAAGTTTTTTGGTCATCTGATCCCATGCAGTGATTGATCCTCCTGGAAGAGAATGCAAACACTGTTTGGCTTTATCCGTCAACAAAAAGAGAAATAATTGATGACGAATGGCATCATTAGAAACGCCATTTATTTTGAAGGTATCATAGAATTCTAGAAAATTCATTAAGTGTGTGTTAGGATCCTTATCCTACAAACCATCAAACTGAACAAATTGTTGTATCATCTGTATAGTGTTAGGTTTCAGTTCAAAATTATTTCCAACAATAGTGGGCCTAAAAATGCTTGACTCAGTTCTTGTTAAACTAGGTTTAGCATAATCATACATAGTACGTGGAGCATGATGCTCTACCACCTCTGGAGGTAGTAGATTATTCTTAGCCATCCTTTCAGTAGGATTAGTTTCGCCTTCTATGTAGTTTAGGATTCACCTTATCTCTCTGCAATTTCTTGGAATGGTACCTTCGATATCACTGTCGTAAAGTAGGGGTCCTGTCGGCTTCCTTCTAGTCATAAACTATAGTACTTGAAAGGAGTGAAAGAAGGAAATTTAGAGAAGCAAAAATTAAATCTAATTGCAAAAATAAAATATGGCTAAAGTAATAAAAATTAAGCGTTCTTAATATTTCAGTTGAACCTGGAAACTAACTAAGACAACGATGGAGGCAAGTGCACCTATCGAATAGTAGTATAGTTTAGGCAAGACCAGAATGTTGAATCCCAAAAGAACCAAAAGTACTAATACTAACTCTCTTTTATAATCTAGCTTAAGAATTAAGGGAAATTGTTGTTTAATCTAAATTAACTAACTACTAAACTAAAGACTTTAAGACAAAGAAGAATGAAATTTGGAAAATAACTTGAGGACAAACTAATTCATTAAGACGAAACACAAGGAAGAATCCACCTAGGCTTCACTTGTTATCTAACACTGAACTAGAATATTTATTCACTTGACTTGATCCATAAGATTCCCTAACGTATATTAATACCTCTCTCGAGGCGAATAGCGTCTAACCCTAGGTTGATTAATTGAAATCTCTTTCTAATTAAAACCCCTAGAATCGCATTTACTCGATCTATGGACTCACATATTAGGTTTCACCCTAATTTGGAAAAATATCGTCACCCTATCTCTAGACGCGCAATCAACTCCGCTTAATTATGCTAGATCCACTCTTAGGCAGGGATTTTTGCTCCTCCACCTAAGAACATCATACTTGATGTAACATCCTAAAAAGGGCCTATGCATTTTGGCCTAATTGTACAAAAAGACATGTTTTATGTGTTTTGGAATAAATTTGGAATAATTTTGGAAACCTGAGAATGTATGGAAATGTTACGTTGAAAATAGGAAAATGACCATTTTTGGAAACCTAAGCAAATTAGGAAAGTGAACATTTTGGAAACCTAAGTAAATTAGGAAAGTGAACATTTTGGAAACTAAGCTAAAAGAAGAAAGTAAACATTTTGGAAGCTAAGCCAAAAGAGGAAAGTAAACATTTTGGAAACTACACTAAAAGAGAAACTAAACATTTTGGAAACCGGAAATGTCAAATTCTGAGCCATGAAAATTTTGGAAACTTAAAATGACCCCGAAATGTCGAATTTTAAAGTTCAAAGGGAACTTAGGGCGGTGGTAGTAAAATATAAAATACGTGAAATTTGACCCATTAACGGACTTGGAAAAGTGGCTGAAGATGCCACCCAAGGCCTCGTGAAATGGCCCACATACAAGGGTGTTGGGCACGAGTTCGAGTCACCTAGGAAGCAAATAAAAGAAGTTTTATTTTGCCTCCATGAGCGAGAGAGTTGACGGCACAAGGGATCTAGAAAGAAGAGTTTTATTTTCTTTGGAATTTCGGCTAATTAGGAGATAATTGTTGGAATTTAATAAAGTAAAATTTTATCACATAAGAAAAGTTGGCCGATTGAGGGATTCTAAGCCTAGTAGTTTCGGCCAAAGAAGGAAAATAAGGGCCATTGTTCATTATTTTCTCTTCAAGAGAACCTCTTATCGAAATTCCCTAGCCAAATAAGCATCAATCTTTTCTCCTCTCTTTAGCCGAATTCTCTCTGTCAAAACTCTCTCCATCTCTTTTCTTTTCTTTTCTTTTCTTCTACTATCCCTTCACAAAAGTCGAAACTTTGTGATCCATAAACGTGCCATAGTGAATAGTATAAAGGATCATCCAAGGTTTGAAAGCGAGGTAAGTACATCTATGTACATTCGGCCAAAAGGTCTCTTCCATAATTGAATGGTAGATCAAATCTAACATGTGATTTGATGAGAATCTAAAATAAAGATCAATTTGGGATTTGAGAACTCCAAGGTAAGTGAGTTTATACATTTGGCCAAGGCCAAATCTTAGGTATTTAGATCAAATTAATCAAAAACTAACCAATTCGGGGATCTAGGATTTGGTGATTCAAGGAAGAGGAAGGTGAAGTTTTGGGATTTAAAATCCATAAGGTAAGCACCTAAAAGTATTTGACCAAGGCTTGTATGAATACATGGATTGGTTTTTAATTATCAAAAAGCGAAAACTAACCTATGTTGAGATTTAGGGTTGGTCGAATATCAGGTGAAGGAAAAACCAAGTCTTGAGTTTGAATAATCATCAAATCGGCATCAAAGGTAAGTCTTTTACAAATCCTACTAGGATTTGGATATCATAACCAAATAAATTTATGCTAAGTAATAAATGATGAATCAAATGTAGGGACTAAGGATCTAAACTTTAGATCTAGCTTTTCGGAATCTCAAGGAATCGCTAAACAAATCAGGTGTGTACCCTACCCTAAGTTTTAATACATCCATGGCTATGTTTTAAATTAAATGTGTTAATATGAAAGTGTAAGAACATGGCTAAGGTACTGTGTGTACCCCACATTCATCTTAATAGATTTATGGCTTAAATATGATATATATGTTAATATGAAAGTGTAAGAATGTGGCTAAAGTACCATATTATGGTACAAAGTACTCAGGTACATTTTCCTACTCCTACTAGGATTTCGAAAATATGTTATATTTAACATGTGAAAAGTGATGTGAAAGTGAAATTAAATATGATATGCATGATATGTATAATTTGGGGCATTGGGTTATTTGAGAAAGGGAAGTGAATGTGATGACTTGGTCTCACTAAGTGAAACATGATGACTTGGTCTCACTAAGAATATGTGGCGACTTGGTCTCACTAAGTGATTGTGGTGACTTGGTCACATTAAGTGAATGTGTTAACCGGTTACATTATCTAAATGTGGTGTCTCATGACACAAATATTAGGTGGCTATGCCACAATATTTTAAGTGGGCGATGAGCACGTCATCATATATGACGCCTTGATGGTGTGTAGCAGATGGAGGGTTGACTTAGTAGTCCCACGGTGTGCGAGGTTAGTGCGGGTGGAGTGTAGTGGATGGCATATAGGTTTGGGTTCGGGTTTGCATCATTATCCTGAATTTTTATATGGATATGACAAGTATGGTGTGCCTATCTCTATTATGTTTTGGTGTTGGTTACACATTGAGTCTATCGACTCACCTGTTGTGGGAACATGTTTGGTGATGGCGGTAATGGATGGAATGGCGAGAACTTGTGGTGGCCATGTTCGCTTGAAGTTTAATTTAATTTGAATCTTTATTTTATTTTAAATCTTGTACAATTTTATTTTGGGTTTCATTTTATGTAATAAGGCCATCGTGGCGATTCTTATTTCTGCTTTAATTACTATGTTATGAATTTAGGGCTTTATAAAGAATAAGCCTATTTAATTTAAAATAAGTTTAGACATTTTGTCACCTGAAACAAATGGTTTTTGATATAAAATAAATTTGTTTTCAACTCGAGCCCAACCCACAACAAACTATCTTCCAAAACACACAAGTTTTTCCTAAGTAACAAAAGAATTTGGAACGGTTTACACCGGGAAACATACCAGATCCGGTCCATTCTTATGGGCCGGGTGTGGGTGTTTTAATTTGGTATCAGAGCCCAGTTTTAAACTCTCAGCCTGTGGCCTAAGGCCCAAAACATTTTCAAAACAAGCCCAAATGAGTTTTATGGAAATATTTCTGAAAGTAGACAGGTTTGATGGCATGGCACCTAAGTCTCAGACCCATGATCCACCGGGTAAGTACCTCTATCTATACGTGTGATTATGTGAATTATAGAAGGATAGAAAAAGGAATGGAACGTAGAACAGCATGATAGGAACTTGAACCCTAAGATTAGTCTACTCAAACATAGAAACATAAGACTTAATACACTAAATAAACCTATGGCTAAGTCAATCAAGTTAGGGTGTGGCAACCATGATACGCATGTCTAGGGTGGATCTGAAGAGCTTGGTATTTAAGCGGTCCTAGTGACTCACCTCCTCTTCACAGAATCCTACAGTGCGTAGCAGTTCACCTAACCCAGAGGACTTAGTGGGTGTGGCAACCCACATGCGCATGTCTAGGAATGGTTTTAGTGGGAGCTTGGTACTTAAGCAGTCTGCGTGACTCACCTCCTCTCCACTCGAATCCTGCCTTGTGTGTAGCTTTGGTTCACCCTGACCAAGAAGGCTCGGTCATAGGCTAAACCCAATAACTAAAACCCGAAAGGGAACTAGCCATTTTTCGAAACCTTAATATTAAAATTCTTAAATCATTTTTCCCTTAATTCACGAAAACTATTGCTTATACACAATTTTCCCGAAAATTTCGACTTATAAAATTACAAAGTACCCCTGTAGGACAAATTACGAAAATACCCCCGGGTAGTGGAAAAACAACAACAAATGAAAAACTACAACGTTTCTCTGAATGAACTAAGGCTCATAATTGTTTGATGGATGTATTCCATGTGTCCATGCTACGTCGCTACCGATCGGATCCCTCTCACGTAGTATCAGTTGAAGAAGTGGAGCTAAGGCCAGACTTAACCTACGAGGAAGAGCCGATTCAGATTTTGAGACATGACGTGAAAGTGTTGCGAAGAAAATCGATTCCTCTAGTCAAAGTGTTATGGCGCAATCATGGATCGGAGGAAGCTTCGTGGGAGCAAGAGGAGGCAATGCAACAGCAATACCCTCAATTATTTAGTTAGGAAATTTAGAGGGCGAAATTATTTTAAGGGGTAAGCGTAACATCCTAAAAAGGGCCTATGCATTTTGGCCTAATTGTACAAAAAGACATGTTTTATGTGTTTTGGAATAAATTTGGAATGATTTTGGAAACACGAGAATGTATGGAAATGTTACGTTGAAAATAGGAAAGTGAACATTTTGGAAACCTAAGTAAATTAGGAAAGTGAACATTTTGGAAACTAAGCTAAAGAGGAAAGTAAACATTTTGGAAACCAAGCCAAAGAGAAACTAAACATTTGGAAACTAAGCTAAAAGAAACTAAACATTTTAGAAACCTAGAAATGTCAAGATTCTGAGCAGCGAAAATTTTTGAAACTTAAAAATGACCCAAAATGTCAATTTTAAAGTTCAAAGGGAACTTAGGGCAGATGACCTAGAATATAATGTCGTGAAATTTGACCCATTAACGGACTTGGAAAAGTGGCACGAAGATGCCACCCAAGGCCTCGAAATAGCCCACATGCAAGGGTGATGGGCACGAGTTAGAGTCACCTAGGAAGCAAATAAAAGAAGTTTTATTTTGCCTCCATGAGTAGAGAGTTGGATGGCACAAGGGATCTAGAAAGAAGAGTTTTATTCTTTTGGAATTTTGACTAATTAGGAGATTTGATGGAATTTAATATTTGATAAAATTAAAATTTATCACATAGGAAGAGTTGGCGATTGAGGGACTCTAAGGCTAATAGTTTGACCAAGAGGGAAAGTAAAGAGCCATTCTTCATTATTTTCTCTTCAAGAGAACCTCTTGCAGAAATTCCCTAGCCAAATAAGCACCAATCTTTTCTTCTCCCTTTAGCCGAATTCTCTCTGCCAAAACTCGCTCCATCTCTTTTCTTCTCTTTTCTTTTCTTTTCTTCTACTATCCCTTCACAAAAGCCAAAAATTTGTGATCCATAAAAGTGCCATAGCCGAATAGTATAAAGGATCATCTGGGATTTGAAAATGAGGTAACTACATCTATGTACATTCGGCCAAAAAGGTCTCTTCCATAATTGAATGGTAGATCAAATCTAACATGTGATTTCGACAGGAATCTAAAATAAAGATCAATTTCAGGATTTCAGAACTCCAAGGTAAATGAGTTTATACATTCGGCCAAGGCCAAATATTAGATATTTAGATCAAATTAATCAAAAACTAACCGATTCAGAGATCTAGGATTTGGCTGATTTCAAGGAAGAGGAAGGTGAAGTTTTCGGGATTTAAAATCCATAAGGTAAACACCTAAAAGTATTGACCAAGGCTTGTATGATTACATAGATCAGTTCTTTAATTATTAAAAGCTTAAAACTAACCTATGTTGAGATTTAGGGTTGGCCAAATATCGGTGAAGGAAAACCAAGTTTTGAGTTTGAATAATCATCAAATCGGCATCAAAGGTAAGTCTTTTACAAATCCTACTAGGATTTGGATATCATAACCAAATAAATTTATGCTAAGTAATAAATGATGAATCAAATGTAGGGACTAAGGATCTAAACTTTAGATCTAGCTTTTCAAAATCTCAAGGAATCGCTAAACAAATCGGGTTTGTACCCTACTCTAAGTTTTAATATGTTCATGGCTATGTTTAAATTAAATGTGTTAATATGAAAGTGTAAGAATATGGCTAAGGTACGTTGTACCCACACTAATCTTAATAGATTTATGGCTTAAATATGATATATATGTTAATATGAAAGTGTAAGAATGTGGCTAAAGTACCATATTATGGTACAAAGTACTCAGTATGTTTTCCTACTCCTACTAGGATTTGAAATATGTTATATTTAACATGAGAAAAGTGATGTGAAAGTGAAATTAAATATGATATGCATGATCATTATAATTTGGGGCATTTGGGTTATTTGAGAAAGGGAAGTGAATGTGATGACTTGGTCTCACTAAGTGAAGCGTGATGACTTGGTCTCACTAAGAATATGTGGCGACTTGGTCTCACTAAGTGAATGTGGTGACTTGGTCACATTAAGTGAATGTGGTAACCGGTTACATTATCTGAATGTGGTGGCTATGCCACAATATTTTAAGTGGGCGATGAGTCGTCATTGCAATGCGCCTTATTGCCGATGGTGTGTAGCGGATGGAGGTTGACTTAGTAGTCCCCACGGTGTGCGAGGTTGAATGCGGGTGGAGTGTAGCGGATGGCATATAGGTTTGGGTTGGGTTTGCATCATTATCTTGAATTTTTATATGAGTACGATATGTATGGTGTGCCTATTTCTATTATGTTTTGGTGTTGGTTACACATTGAGTCTATCGACTCACCCATTTGTGGAACATGTTTGGTGATGGCGATAATGGGCCATGGGAATGGCGAGAACTTGTGGTGGCCATGTTAAACGAAGTTTAATTTAATTTGAATCTTTATTTTATTTTAAATCTTGTACAATTTTATTTTGGGTTTCATTTTATGTAATAAGGCCATCGTGGCGATTCTTATTTCTTCTTTAATTACTATGTTATGAATTTAGGGCTTTATAAAGAATAAGCCCATTTAATTTAAAATAAGTTTAGACATTTTTCACAGAAACAAATTGGTTTTGATATAAAATAAATTTGTTTTCAACTCAAAACCAACCACAACAAACTATCTTCCAAAACACACAAGTTTTCCTAAGTAACAAAAGAATTTGAAGCTATTTACAGAACATGCAGGCTGAAACACCCACACCCATTACGAGAATGAATGGGATGCAGTATGTTCCCGGTGTAAACCATTTCAAAATTATACATTTATTTGGAAAACATTGAGATTTAATTTACAAAAACTTGAATCATAAATTCTAAAATTTATTTTGAAATAAATAAAACATATCAAAATGAGTATCATGACATAAAATATGAGCATGAAAAAGAATAACATAAAATAATATAATATACATATATATGTTGAAAAATTAAGATTAAAATTAGCGATTCATTGAGATTCAAAAGCTAGATCTAAAGTTTAGATCCTTAGTCCCTACATTTGATTCATCATTTATTACTTAGCATAAATTCTATTTGGCTATGATATCCAAATCCTAGTAGGATTTGTAAAAAGACTTACCTTTGATCCGATTTGATGATTATTCAAATCCAAAACTTGGTTTTCCTTCACGATATTCGCCAACCCTAAATCTCAACATAGGTTAGTTTTGGCTTTTAATAATTAAAGAAGCGATCTGTAATCATACAAGCCTTGGCAGAATACTTTTAGGTGTTTACCTTATGGATTTTAAATCCAAAACTTTACCTTCCTCTTCCTTAAAATCGGCCAAATCCTAGATCTACGAATCGGTTAGTTTTGATTAATTTGATCTAAATACCTAAGATTTGGCCTTGGCAGAATGTATAAACTCACTTACCTTGGAGTTCTCAAATCCGAAATTGATCTTTATTTTAGATTCTCTTGAAATCACATGTTAGATTTGATCTACCATTCAATTATGGAAGAGACCTTTTTGGCCGAATGTACATAGATGTACTTACCTCATTTTCAAATCGGATGATCCTTTATACTATTCGGCTATGGGACTTTTATGGATCACAAAGTTTGGCTTTTGTGAAGGGATAGTAGAAGAAAAGAAAAGAAAAGAAAAGAAAGAGATGGAGAGAGTTTTGGCGAGAGAATTAGGCTAAAGGAGAAGAAAAGATTGGTGCTTATTTGGCTAGGGAATTTCGACAATAGGTTCTCTTGAAGAGAAAAGAATGAAGAATGGCTCTTTACTTTCCTCTTTGGCGAAACTATTAGCCTTAGAGTCCCTCAATCGGCCAACTCTTCCTATGTGATAAATTTTAATTTTATCAAATATTAAATTCCATCAAATCTCTAATTAGTAAAATTCCAAAGGAATAAAACTCTTCTTTCTAGATCCTTGTGCCGTCAACTCTCTACTCATGGAGGCAAAATAAAACTTCTTTTATTTGCTTCCTAGGTGACTCGAACTCAGCCCAACACCCTTGCATGTGGGCCATTTCACGAGGCCTTAGGTGGCATCTTGAGCCACTTTTCCAAGTCAGATTAATGGGTCAAATTTCACGTACTTTATATTCTAGGGTCACTGGCCCTAAGTTCCCTTTGAACTTTAAAATTTGACATTTGAGGTCATTTTAAGTTTCCAAAATTTTCATGGCTTTGTAACTTGACATTTCCTAGGTTTCCAAAATGTTTAGTTTCCTCTTTTAGCTTAGTTTCCAAAATGTTTAGTTTCCTCTTTTGGCTTGGTTTCCAAAATGTTTACTTTCCTCTTTTGAGTAATAAAGTGAAACAAAAGTACTAATTTATAAAAAACTTTTTAATCGAGATCTCGGCGTTAGAAATGAGTTCTAGAGGACGCGATCGTCAAGGGCGATGAGAGAAATAATGGTATGTCGAACCCGTTAGATCGAGTCAAGGGTGCGACAATGAGTTAGCACCGCCACCACCACCCCATTTATTAATGTCGAAAGCAAGCTCGGGGCGGGGATGATCTTTGTGTCGCGAGCTATGTTGCGAGTTCGGAAATGGTGGTGGTGGCGGGTGGAAATCGAGAGCTCAAAATCTATACCCAGCGACTCAGAGCAGTGGGTGAGGTGTTTAAATGGAGTGTCGGTGTGGCACCAATCTGGTGAGTATTGGTTGGAAGCAATCGGCGTATAATGGATGAGCTTGACGACCCTTGAAGAGAAGTTGAAAGGGATGGTGGCATCATTACGTGATGAAGCGTACCAATGGTGGTTAAGCTGTCAGGGATGGTGCCACGGTGAGGATCGACACAGGAGTATGCTAAGGAGGCATATCGGAAAAAGTATGTCGGCACGTTATATTGATGAGAAGAGGAAAGCTTTTCTAGGACTAGTTCAAGGGTAGCGACATATGATTTGAATTTACGAGTTAAGCCGATATGCTCGAGAAGCGATCCTGCAAGAACATGAACAACTTTATGTCATTTTGAGGATGAATTAAGGGATGGCCTAAGATTATTGATAGCTCAACCAGAACAAGAGTTCTCCACGTTGGTTGAAAAGGCTAAGGTAGTGAGGGAATCAAGGACTCGACTAAGCGAGAACTCGCGGGAATAGACCCAAGAGGGTTATGGATCGTCGGAAATGTGCGAAAAGGCCCGGCGAGGGTGAAGAATTGACAAGTTGGTACCAGAGGCGATGTCGTCCTTGTGAGCATTGTGGAAAGAAGCATTTAGGTGAGTGTTGGAAAAAGGCAGGAGCATGTCGAAGTGTGGGTCCAAGGACCATATGCTCAAGGCTGTCCAAAGATATCGGATGACAAACGACTGACAACTTCGAATGTTAATCGGTAGGTAGGGAGGAATGACCTCAACGAGGTCGAGGTTGAATAACGAGAGGTAATGGTCTTGGCGGAGGGCGTGGCGAGGTGCCGCTATCTTGAGTTAAAGCGATCGGGTTTGGTTTATGCGGTTCGCCGTAGGAAGGATGGAGACGCGCCGGACGTCATAACCGGTACGTTCCTCATTCATGGTAAACCCTATTATGCTTTAATTGATGTGGGCTCGACCTATTTTGCAAATAGGGGGTATTTTAGTAATTTCACAAATTAGGGGTATTTTGGTCATTAGACAAAATTAGGGGTATCTTGGTAAATTTCCTCAACCTAGGGCTTTTGGGTAATTTACACAATCGAGGACGATATAAGTAATTTTATAAAAGAAATAGGGTACTGGTCCCTATCGGGTTTTAGTTATAAATTTTGGCCCGTCAACAACCCCTTATGGCGTAGGTGAACAGTCACTACGCACCAGGTAGGATTCCAGAAGGTGAGTCACTATGACTACTTAAATACCAAGCTCTTCCTGGATCCAATCCTAGACATGTGTATGCCTATTGCCACACCCTAACCCATCGACTTGGTTTACGTGTTTGTTTAGTTAGATTAAGACTTACGGATTTGAAGAGTTGTTTAACTGGGCCTAAAGTCCATTGCTACTATCCTACTAGTCTACGTCCCTCAGGCCCATCAACCTAACAAGCACATCACATCAAGGGTTAGAATAATTACTGCGTGGATCGGGTCTTGGTAGACTCGAAGGCCTTATCTTCTTCAATGTTTTGTTCAAATTCTCCTGACTTTACAAAACATCCTAGGCCCATTTCACATCACGAGTTTGAGCGGGCTCGATACCAAAATGTAACACCCCAAACCGGACGTAAGTTCCAAGCTGGATCGGTATGCTCTGAGTTGAACATTGAAAACTTTTCTCTGAAAGGTTTTGGAAAAACTTAGTTTATTTTAGCCGAGTAATCCCTTAAATGTGAGATTTTGAAAATAACTCTACTACTTGCGTTTATTGGGTTGAAAAGCCCATTTATTATTTCATTTTATTTTGGAGACTAAAAAGAAAAACACAAGTTTTGTAAATCTCGACATAATAAAAATAAATCGAAGTCTAAGTTAAGGAGGCCTTATTACATAAATAGTCTCAAAGAAATAATAAAAAGAAAACCAAACTTAATCTATAGAAAAAAAACTTGATGGCCCCTCGAGTCTGTCTCGGCTCCCATGTCCACGATCTACTACTCATCTGAAAGAGTAGAGAAAAAAGAAAGCGGTGGGTCACCAAGACTAAGTGTATAAATCCTGAACACACTGACCTAAGGCCTACAAACACATTATGGGCCTTGGCCCATACATAGAGGCAACAATCATAATACATGATAGACAATACATAATGAATGGCCCAACCCATCCTAGAATTCCATCCTCTACACACTAACTCGTACCAATCATCACACATTGTGGATTTCTACAATCAACCCTCCATCCGCTACACACCACGTGGCATAGGCACCGATCACTGTGTGACCTAACATTTATATTTGTGGGAATTTCTACCACCGGTCACCATATGACCCATGTTTATATTCGTGGGATTTCTACCACCTATCACCATATGACCCATGTTTATAGTCGTGGGATTTCTACCACCGGTCACCATATGACCAATCATGCACTTCCCATTTCAGATTATATTCCCACCCCAAGCATACATACATAAAGAGAACATCATACAGGCTTTCATATGTCTCAATATATATAGAGATTTCTATGATTGCGTTATGTCTCAATATATATAGAGATTTCTATGATTGCGTACCTGGCATCTTTGCCTAGCCCTTTTTGGGTTTTAATCGACTGTCTACACAACCACTTTCTGGATTTTTAGCCCACTACACATAAATTACAATTAGAGAGTGTGTGTTAGAGATCTACACACCTGATTACCGTTAAAATGATACTTTCTATGTCGACGCTATCCGTAGTTGGCACAACTGCTATCTGCCTAAGGTGTTGTTCAGAAGCCGACCGACAACCAAGTGGCCAATCTCGAACGATGAATACCGCTCGTTTCTTAAACTTAGGGATTCTCTCCTTTGCCTAATCCATATTTAATTCCATCACAAGTTCTTATCAGAACTACTATCACAATATATGATCGTTAATCCTAATCATAAAGTTTAGATCTTGCATATAATGAACGAATCTAGTAAAAATCTAGGGAAAATCTCCTTACATTAAGATCTCGAAATTAGAGACTAGCTATTTTTGGCTTTTAGATCTAGACGACCAAGTTTCCTTCAAATCTCAGAATGCCGCCCAACATAGAACCATTAAACTATTAACTTTTTGGCTTTTGCCTTTCAAAAACTGAAATAGAACATGAGAAACCAACAGAAGTCAACACTTACCTTAACACAGGGAATTCGGCTATCATTGGAGAGGATTCGACAATGTCAATGGGGAAGATTTAAATGCCAGAAGAAATAGAACCGACTCACAAACGGGATGAATTGAGAAAGACTATGGAGATTTCAGCTTTTAGAGAAATTGGCACAAGAGGAAAAGAATGGAAAAGAGTGTGAAGGGAGAGGTTTCGGCCTTTGAAGAAATTAAAGAAAAGAAATTGTAGAGGGAGAGGCTAAGAATTTTGGTACAATAGAAGAAGAAGAAATTAGGGTTCAAATGCCAGAATTAATGAGATATCCCACTATTCATAGGAATTTCGGCACTCCTATCAAAAAAATTGAAAGTACCCTTCCTGATAACTAAAAATCAAGCTAATAAAAAGGGAAAATTCGACACCCCTTTTTCATGAAGTAGCCAAATTCTTTACTCCTCTAGGTGGTGGATTTTCGGCCATCACCTTTCCTTGATAGCTCCTATCTTTTCTCCATTTTATCTTCTATACTATTAATTATAAAATCCATGAAAATCCTCCTATTTTTGAGCCTTGTTGCCATCCACTTCACCTAACCCTAATACCAAATTTAGCTTACCTAAATTAAGAGAATTGGGCTCCATAGAACTTAAATTTTGGACCCCTTACACCCTTATTGTGGCGTCACCCCTTGCTCCCTTTTAAGTTCCAAAAATAGCCCAATAACATGGGCTCCTTGCGGCCAAAATTTGGACCTCTTTAACTCTTAGTGACGCCACATTCTAACTCCCTTGCAGCGCCACCTATTGTTGGGCCACAAGCCCACGTTGGTATCTTAAACATAATTACCACCTTTTAACTCTATAATGCCCAATCAGACAATTTAATCAAGGCCTTTGCCTAGTCCTGAGCCCAATTTGGACCCATATCACTTAAATTAACATATTAAACATATCCTTGCACTAAACGCATAGACCCGTTAATTTAGGATGTTACATTCGCATAAGCGATCGGTGGCTTTGCCACATAGGTCACATAGTGATTGATATGTTGTGTAGCGGATGGATGGTTGATTGTAGAAATCCCCACGGTGTGATGGTTGGTATAGGGGTGTGTAGAGGATGGACTCTTAGGTTTGGGATGGGCCATGTTGCATGAAACATTTTGTTACCATTGTGTATGGGCCAAGGCCCATAATGTGTTCGTGGGCCTAAGGCTTTTATGTGATTTTGAGATTTACACACTAAGTCTTTGTGACTCACCCCTTTAATTTTTCCCACTTTTCAGATGAGCAGTAGTTCATGGACATGGGAGTAGAGGTGGACTCGAGGGGCCATTAAGACTATTATCTACATAGACTATTTTTGGTTTTTGTTTCCATTTAAGTTTTAATTTTTGGGAATATTTTTGTAATAAGTCCTCCATAACTTAGGTTTCATTTATTTTTTTTGTTTTGTTATGTTGGTTTTTTCAAACTTATGTTTTCCTACAAAGTCCCAAATATAAAATGAAATGAAAAATGGGCTTTTAAACCCAATCAATGCAAATATTAAAGTTATTTCCAAAATTTCACATTTAATTGAATATTCGGCTATAATAAACTAAGTTTTTCCAAAACCCCACAAGTAAAGTTTTCAAGATTCAACCCGCAGCATACTAGATCCAGTCATGACGCATGGGCCGGGTTTGGGGTGTTACATTTTTTTATCAGAGCCTTGTTCAAAACTCTGGCTGTGAAATGGGACCAGTAGTGGTTTGTAAAAAAAGTGATGTAAGTTGAGAAAAGTTTTTGTTTAGATATGGCCTTCGAGTCTACCGGTACCCGATCCACGCAGGTAAGTATTCTAACTCTTGGTATGGCTTGTATTGTTGGGATTTAAAGGACGTAGGTTAGTATGTCAGAATTGATGGACTTTAGGTTTAGTATAAACAATTCTTCAAATTCCATAAAACTTAATCTCTAATCAAACATGTCTGTGAACAAGTCACAGGGTTAAGGTGTGGAAACAAGCATACACATGTCTAGGATTGGATCCGGGAATAGCTTGGTATTTAAGCGGTCCTAGTGACTCACCTCCTCTTATCTGGAATCCTACCTGGTGCATATTAACTGTTCACCTTAGCCACGAGGGCTTGTTGATGGGCTAAAGTTTATAACTAAAACCCGAAAGGGACCAGTCACCCTATTTTTGTAAAACTATTCCTATTTTGTAAATTTTTGAAATACCCTAGATTTGTGAAAACTTCTCAAAAAATACCCTGGTTTTGTAAAAAATTACAAAAAATTATAAAATTACAAAAATACCCCAGTTGACAAAATTACCGAAATACCCCCGGTTGACAAAATTATTGAAATACCCCTAAATTGTAAAATTATCAAAATACCCCTAATTTGAAAAATCACCAAGAAACCCTATTTTGGAAAATTACGAAAATACCTATGTAGGATAAAATTACGAAAATACCCTTAGGTAGTGAAATGACGAAAATACCCCTAGGTGATAAAAATAAGTTCATGGATGTTTACTTGTGTGTTCGATGCATGTATGTGGTGCTCTATTTGATGTTGATTGGATGAGAACTCTAGAACTAGGAAATATAGGCCTGAGAACTGAACTTTGTAGATAGAATTCAAATTCGAAAGAACTACTGTTAAAACTACTGTCCATAAGACTGTTATTAATCAGTGGAAGAAAGAATTATTAATCCATAAAATTTCTAATCAGATAAATTATGAATAGTAGAATGAGCACTAGAGGACGTGGTGTGCGTGGTCGAGGTAGAGGCAGGATTGTTGTGTCAAAACGCGTAGGGTTTGGTCGTGGGTCAGGGAATGAGGTACTAGTGCCACCAACTGTGGAGGCGAAATTTCAAGATCAGACGGCCGAAGATGATGCTGTATCTCAAGCAATGTTAAGGGTCTTAGAGATGGTTACTGGGGCAGGCATGGGCACAAGAGCCCGGAAGTCTATACCAGAGCGGCTTAGAGCCAATAGGGTAGAAGTGTTTAATGGAATTTCTGGTGTAGCTCCTAGTACAGCTGAGTACTGTTTGGAAACAATGGAACATATAATGGATTATCTTGACTTCATGAAAGAAGAGAAGCTGAAGGGAGTGGTGTCTCTTCTTCAGGACGAAGCGTATCAATGGTGCCTTATGGTTAAAGATGGTGCCGTAGCTGACTATATCACCTGGGATCACTTCAGAACGGCATTCCAAAGTAAGTACATTGGAACGAGCTATGCGGATGCACAGGGTAGAGAGTTCCTAAATCTGGTTTAGGGAAGTAGGTCGGTGGCGGCGTATAAAGTGAAATTCTTATGCCTTAGTCGTTATGCACGAGGGATAGTGGCCATAGAGCATGAGCGATGTATTTATTTTGAGGATGGCCCGAAGGACGATCTACGTGTATTGATAGCTCTACAAAGAGAGCGAGAATTTGCAGTGCTTGTGGAAAAGGCTAAGATAGCTGAGGAGGTGAAACGGATGGAAAAGCTAAATCGGGATAGAGATAATGGTGGAGGTAAGAGAAACTTTTGATCATTAGGGATAGTCATGCGTGCTTAGAAAAGACGAAGGTCAAACGGATCGAGACGGGTTGAAAGTCCTACTGCTAACCAAACACGGAGGTGTGCCCGATGTGACAAATTCCATGTAGGTGAGTGTTGGGCAGGCAGTGGGAAGTGCTTTAGGTGTGGATCTTTGGACCATCAGATAAGAGACTGTCCTCAGCCATGGGATGAGGTAGGACCCGTAGGATAGGGAACTGTTCAGCCAGGTAGAGGAGGTCAGTAGCCACAGAGAGGTTGTGGTCCGGCTAGAGGTGGTAATGGTTTGATCGAGGTTGTGGAGCGCCAGGTCGAGGGGCAAAAACACTGAGGCAAGGCAGCTAGGATTGGTCTATGCTGCTAGACATCGAGAGGAGGTTGATGCACCGGATGTTATAATCGGTATGTTTTTAATTTTTGGATTACCTTATACTGCATTGATTGATATTGGGTCGACACACTCATATGTTGCTAGTAGTGTGTCTAGAACTTTAAGTTTAGATTTCGAAGTTACCCCTAGGGCGATGACAGTAATTAGCCCATAGGACAACCTGTGGTAGTAGATAAACTTTTTCAGGAAGTACCTTTAGAAGTTCAGGGAATAGTTTTCCTGACAGATCTGATGGAGTTACCGTTCAGGGAATTTGACTTAATTTTAGGCATGGACTGGCTAGTGAAGTATCAGGCCAATTTGGATTGTGTAGCCAAGCGAGTGGTGTTAAGAACCTCCCGAGGGACGTGAAGTGTTGGTGATAGGAGAAAGGGGGAACTGTCTGGCGAACGTAGTGACTGCCCTAAGAGCGGAAAGAATGGTGAGAAAAGATGTGAGGCCATTTTAATGTTTGTACGAGCTGGAAGCCAAGGACCTAACTGTTGGGGACGTTAGGACGGTGAAGGAATTTTCTAATGTTTTCCCAGAAAAGCTTTCAGGATTACCTCGGATCAAGAAGTGGAGTTTAGAATCGATCTTCTTCTGGGAACAACGTCGGTATCTATTGCTCCTTATAGAATGGCGGCAAAATAGTTGGTGGATTTGAAAGCACAAATCCAAGAGTTGTTGGATAGGGGGTTTATTCGACCAAGTGTGTCGCCTTGGGGAGCACCAGTGTTATTTGTTAAGAAGAAAGATGGCTCAATTCGTATGTTCATTGACTATCATCAATTGAATAAGTTAAACATCAAGAACAAATACATGTTGCCAAGGATCGATGACTTGTTCGATCAGTTGAAGGGGGCCTCAATCTTTTCAAAGGTAGATCTGAGGTTAGGGTACCATCAGCTTAAGGTCAAGGAGGTAGATATTCATAAGACGGCTTTTAGGACTCGCTATGGTCATTACGAGTTCATGGTGATGCCATTTGGGTTGACCAACACACCAGTAACATTTATGGATATGATGAACCGAGTGTTCCAACCTTACTTGGATCAGTTTTTCGTGGTTTTTATTGATGACATCTTGGTTTACTCAGGGTCAGAAGAGGAGCATGATTCACATCTGCGAGTGGTTCTGCAGATTCTGAGGGAGAACAGCTTTATGCCAAAATTAGCAAGTGCGAATTCTGGCTTAAGAAAGTTACCGTCGTAGGTCACATTATGTCAGCAGAGAGGATTAGGGTGGACCCTCAAAAAATAGAA
Organism: Gossypium rotundifolium; assembly: GCA_025506655.1. Taxonomy (NCBI): domain Eukaryota; kingdom Viridiplantae; phylum Streptophyta; class Magnoliopsida; order Malvales; family Malvaceae; genus Gossypium; species Gossypium rotundifolium. The sequence continues at coordinate 44,243,011 of CP106732.1, read as the reverse complement.
GCGGTGTTGGATTGGAAGCCACCTAGATTTGTGGAAGAAATTCAGAGTTTTCTTGGTTTGGCCGGGTACTACAGAAGATTTGTTAAAGGATTTTCTCTGATTGCAGCACCGTTGAGTAAGCTATTATGGAAAGGAGTTCCGTTTGTGTGGTCTGATAAGCAACAAGGTAGTTTCAAGAAGTTAAAAAGGATTTTGACGGAGGCTCCGATATTGATTCAGCCGGAGGCTGGGAAGGAGTTCATAATTTACTGTGATGCTTCACATATGGGATTAAGATGTGTGTTGATGCAAGATGGAAAGGTTGTTGCATACGCATCTCTACAGTTAAGGCCACACGAAGTAAACTATCACACCCATGATTTGGAATTGGCGGTGGTGGTATTTTCCTTGAAAATTTAGAGGCATAATTTGTACAGGGAGAAATCTATCATTTACACGGATCATAAGAGTTTAAAGTACCTTTTGACTTAGAAGGAGTTAAATCTTAGGCAGAGGACGTGGATCGAATTGTTAAAGGATTATGATTGCTCGATCAAGTATCATTCGGGTAAGGCTAATGTGGTGGTAGATGCCTTAAGTCGTAAGGTGATCATTGACTTAAGAGCAATGTTTGCTCACCTTAGTCTATACGATGATGGAAGTTTATTGGCGGAACTTCAAGTGAAACCCTCTTGGGTCAGTCAGATTATGCAGAAGCAACAGACCGATGAGTTGCTAAAGGAGAAGTTTCGTGTGGGACCAAGTAATGGATCAATGAAATTTAGTGTGAATGAGGAAGGGCTATTGTGTTTCCAAGAGAGAGTGTGCACGCTGAAAGATCGTGAATTAAGGCATAGGATTTTGCAAGAAGTGCATGGTAGTCCATACGCTATGCACCCTAGAGGGAGTAAGATGTATCGAGATTTACGGGAAAAGTTTTGGTGGCATCTTAAAACGAGAGGTGAATGAGTTAGTGGGGAAGTGTTTAACCTGTCAGCAGGTAAAGGTGGAGCATCAGTTACCATCAGGGTTATTGCAGCCGGTAAAGATTCCCCAATGGAAGTGGGAAAGGATCACAATGGACTTTGTTAGTGGGCTACCTCTCACGCCTACTAGGAAAGATTCAGTTTGGGTGATCATTGATCAATTGACAAAGTCCGCTTATTTTGTACCAGTTCGGGTCAATTATTCTTTACAAAAGTTGACTAAGCTGTATATAGTAGAGATTGTAAGGTTGCATGGAATTCCTGTGTCGATTATCTCGGATCGAGATCCTAGGTTTACGTCAAGGTTTTGGAAGGCGTTACATCAAGCGTTGGGTATGAAGTTGGATTTTAGTAGAGTGTTTCATCCTCAGACCGATGGACAGTCTGAGCGGGTGATTTAGATCTTAGAGGACATGTTAAGAGGTTGTGCCATTGATTTCAAGGGTAGTTGGGAAGAGTTTTTACCATTGGTAGAGTTTACGTACAACAACAGTTACTAGTCTAGTATTCAAATGGCGCCCTATGAAGCATTGTACGGGCAAAAGTGTCGTACTCCTACTTGTTGGATGGAATTAGGGGAACGCCGATTTTGGGTTCGGAGTTGGTTACCGAGACGGAGGAGAAGGTTGAATTAATTCGGGCTCGACTAAAGGAAGCGTCAGATAGACAGAAGTCCTATGCTAATTTGAAGCGCAGGGACATAGAGTTTGCAGTGGGTGACAAGGTGTTCTTGAAAGTGTCGCCATGGAAGAAAGTGTTAAGGTTTAGACAGAAGGGTAAGTTAAGTCCCAGAATCATCGGACCTTATCAGGTGTTGAAACGAGTTGGACAGTAGCGTATCAGCTAGAGCTACCTTCTGAGCTCAACCAGATTCACAATGTGTTTCATGTCTCTATGCTGAGATGATATCGTTCGAATCCGTCCCATGTGGTGTTAGTAGAGGAAATCAAAGTAAGAACTGACCTATCATCTGAAGAGGAACTAGTGGGAATCTTGGATTGTGATGTCAAAGTATTACGAAGGAAAAAAGTTCCGTTGGTTAAGGTTCTATGGCGGAATCACAACATTGAGGAGGCTACGTGGGAACCGGAGGAAGTGATGCGACAACAATACCCATATCTATTTGGATCAGGTAATTTTGAGGACGAAATTTCTTAAAGGGGGTAGAATTGTAACATTCTGAATTAATGGGCCTTTGCATTTGATGTGTGTTACGTTCAATATGATAATTAGAGTGTTTAAGGGGTTCAGAATGGGCTCAGGTTTGGGCTGAGGCCTTAATCAGATTTGCGTTTTAGGCACGTTAGTTGAAAGTTAGATAGGTTCGGGCTTAAAAGATATTATCTATGAATTAAAACACAAGAAGAGCTTGTGACCCAGTGGAAAGTGGCGTGAAAAGTAGTAAGGGGGATCCAAGGCTCGAGTCACATTACCTACTTGTTTTTAATTGCTTTTGGCATCAAAGGAGAGGAGAGTGGGGGTGGCTAGGATGCTTTAAAATAGGAAGGTTTATCTGTTTGGATAATGTGGATATTGTGCTGATAATAGTAGGGAGAGGTGGTGTTATTTGGGCCTATTCTAAAGATATGAATAGATTAAGATAAAGAAGAAAAGATAGGAGTTATCTGCTGAGTGCAGTGTTGGCCAAAATCCCATCTCCTATAGGGGGAAAGAAATCGGTTTCTTATGGCAAAGGGGTGCCAAAATTTCCCCTACTTTTGGATTAATTGTTAGATATCAGGAAGGGCACTTTCGGGTTTTGATAAATATGTCAAAAATTCTCTATAAATAGGGGTGGTATCACTTCAATTCGGCATTTGAAACCTATTCTTTTCCTTATTCTCTATGCCAAAATTCTCAGACAGTCTCTGCAGTTTCTTTCTTTTGATTTCTTCAGAAGCCGAAACCTTTCACTTCACTCTCTTTTTCCATTCTTTCCCCTTTGTGCCGATTTCTCCATAAAGCCGAAATCTCTAAGCATATTCTCTCATCTTCACTTTCATTCAAAAGCTGAAACTCTGAACTTTCTTCTCATATCCATAGCCGAATACCTCTTATTCTCTTTTGTTGATTTCTTCATCAAAGCTGAATCTTCATAGGTCTCTTGAGATCATCCTTTCTTTTTGATCTTCCCAAAGCCAAAATTCCTAGGAGTTGTCGAATTCCCTGTGTTAAGGTGAGTGTCGATTTCTTCTGTTCTTTTTCCCTTCTCTTTTAGTTTTTTTTTTGAGACCATAGCCGAATGGCTAGTTGGTTGATAGGCAATCTTTAGTTGACTTTTCCACTAATCTCATGTTCTTTTAGGCGGCTCTTTGGGAAATCGGAGTAGATCGAATCATCCAGATCTTAAAAGCTGGAAACTGTTAATCTCTAAGTATCCTATCTATTTGGGATTTCAAGGTAAGGGGTTTTCTTAGATTCCTATTAAATTCACTATCATATTTGAGGTCTTAAATCATATAATAAGGTTTAACAAACCCTACTTCATTATAGTAGTTCGACAAGGACTTTTGATGGAATCAAATATGCATCAGGCAAATGAGAGGATTGGGACCGTAAACCCAATCCCTAAGTTTAAGAAATGAGCAGTGTCTGCTGTTCGAGATTGGCTGCCTGGTTGTGGATCGGCTTCTGAACAGCATCTTAGGCAGATAGCAGTCGTATCGGCTTCTAATAGTGTCGACATTGAGGATGTCATCATAATCGTAATCAGGAGTGTAGATCCTTAACACATAAGTATTGTTGTAATATATATGTGTATGATATGGGCTAAAAGCTAAAAAGAGAGGCTGTATGAACAGTCGAAATGCCCAAAAAGTGTAGGCAAAGGATGCCAGGTACATAATCATAGAAACTTCTCTATGTTTATCAATGTATGTAAAAGTCTGAGATCTGTCTAAAAGGCTTAATGTTTTGATTCTTGCATGAATGTATGCATAGGATGGGATTGATTGATTTATGGAAGGGGAGCAGGTCGCGAGCCGATCAGTGGCTTTGCCACATAGGTCACATAGTGATCGGTCTTTATGACAGGTAGCATAGCTGTTGAAATACTATAATGTATTTTTTGAGGTTCACATAAGCGATCGGTGGCTTTGCCACATAGGTCACATAGTGATCGATATGGTGTGCAGCGGATGGAGGGTTGATTGTAGAAATCCCCACAGTGTGATGGTTGGTATGGGGTGTGTAGAGGATGGACTCTTAGGTTTGTGATGGGCCATGTTGCGTGAAACATTTTGTTACCATTGTGTATGGGCCAAGGCCCATAATGTGTTTGTGGGCCCAAGGCTTTTATGTGATTTCGAGATTTACACACTGAGTCTTTGTGATTCACCCCTTAAATTTTTCCCACTTTTCAGATGATCAGTAGTTCGTGGACATGGGAGCCGAGGCGGACTCGAGGGGCCATTAAGACTATTATCTACATAGACTATTTTTGGTTTTTGTTTCCATTTAAGTTTTACTTTTTGGGAATAGTTTTTGTAATAAGTCCTCCATAACTTAGGTTTCGATTTATTTTTTTTTTTTTTGTTTTGTTATGTTCGTTTTTACAAACTTATGTTTTCCTACAAAATCCCAAATATAAAATGAAATGAAAAATGGGATTTTCAAACCCAATCAACGCAAATATTAAAGTTATTTCCAAAATTTCACATTTAATTGACTATTCACTATAATAAACTAAGTTTTTCCAAAACCCCTTAGTGTAAATTCAAGATTCAACCCATAGCATACCAGATCTGGTCATGATGCATATGTCGGGTTTGGGGTGTTACAAATAGAGGCAATTGCACCTATCGAACAATAGTATAGCTCAGGCAAGAATATCTTATCGAACCCAAGGGAACCTAAAAGTACTACTACTCACTTTCTTTCTATTATTTAGCCTAAAGTATGGAGTGATTGGATTATTAAACTAACAAAATACTTAAACTAAATGCAAAGACAAAAGAATGAATAGGATAAAGACTTTAAGAAATCTCAGTTGATAAAGACGATACCCTTAGGAAGAATCCACCTATGACTTCACTTATTATTTATTCCCCAAACCATATGATTTCTTTACTTAGCTTGATCCGTGAGACTCTCTAACCCATATTAAACCCTCTCTCGAGGTGAATAATGTTTAACCTTAGGTTAATTAGTGGACCTCTCATTTTCTTATAATAACCCCCTAAGGAAGCAGTAAATCGATCAATGGATTCTCATATTAGGTTTCACCCTAATCCGGCAAAATCTCGTAACCTTATCTCTAGGCGCCAGATCAACTCCTCTCAATTATGCTAGATCTACTCTTAGGTAGGGTCTATTCCTCCTCCACCTAAGCACATCAGATTAAATTAAGTAACATAACTAAGAACAAATGAAGTACTTGTCATATAATTTTAGAAATCAAATAACAAAATCCATCATAGGTTTCATCCCCTTCATGTATCTGAAGGGTTTAGTTCATAACTAAATACGAAAACATCTCAAGAGAAAAGAATAAACAAAACATAAGAACTCCATAAAACCCCTGAAGGAATTGAAGAGGAGATCCTCCGTCATGAATGGAGTTCTGACTTCTTGGGATGGATCAACTGGCTATCTTCAAATGACTCCCTAAAAGATGAATGCTTCGACAAAAAGCCTCTGCCAAAAAGCTCCCCCCTTTAATGTCTGCCTTGGGTTGTTTATATAGGCTTTGGGATGCTATACTTGGCTCCTAAGTATCTCCTTCAAGTAGAATTACTATTAGGGTGTTTGAGTAGACTTAGGAGTATGTTTCTTTGGCTTCAAGCATCCAATTCCGAGTGAAATTGCTCATTCTTGTGGTAGGGGCACGGCCATGGCACACGCCCGTGTAAATCGTGGTTGAGCCGTGTCTCGATTCTGTAGTTTTGGGCACAAAGCAGTGTGAGTCAGGATTCAGGCCGTGCTTCAGGTCTGTCGATTTGGGCACGGCCATGTAGATCACCAGGCACGTCTGTGTGTGGTAAGTGGATGATGTACGGAACGTGTGATGGAGTTGAGGCCGTGCTCTAGGTATTTAGCATGGCATGGTCGTGTGGAATTTGGGCCAGGCCGTATTAATTGCTTGCTAAGGCCCAATTACTCCGTTTTAAGTTCTTTTTATCCTCGGGTGCTTTCCTAAATATAAACATGAAAAGAAAGGATTAAAAGCACCATTTTACATAAATCGAGGGCTAAATCATCCAAAAGCATACTAAATATAGGGTGAAAATATGTTACTTTTACGGTTTATCATTAAGCGAAGTTGATTGCAACCCTAGAGATAGGATGAAAAAAATCTGTCGAATTAGGGTCAAACCTAATATGAGAGTCCATAGATAAGTTAATGCAATTCTAGGGGTTTTAATTAGAGAGAAATTTCAATTAATCGACCTAAGGTTTGACGTTAGTAGCCTCGAAAGAGATATTAATATAAATTAGGGAATCCTACGGATCAAGTCAAGTGAATAAATCGTCTGGTTTAGAGTTATATAACAAGTGAAGTCTAGGTTGATTCTTCCCTAGTATTGTCTTAATCAATTGGTTTTTCCCCACAAGTATTTCACCAATTCATTTTCTTTGTATTAGCATCTTTATCTTAGTAGTTAGTTAATCTTAGATTAAACAACAATTCTTTTAATTCTTAGGTTAAATAATAAAAAGAAAGTTAGTATTAATACTTTTGGTTCCTTTGGGTTTGACAATTCGGCCTAGCCACTAAACTATACTATTGTTCGATAGGTGCGCTTGCCTCCATCATTGTCTTAGTTAGTTTCCAGGTTCGATCCAGTTTTTGGCGCCGTTGCCGAGGAACTAAAATATTAAGAAAGTTAAATTTTTATTTATTTAGTCATATTTTATTTTATTTTATTTTTTGCAATTAAATTTTATTTTTACTTTTCTAATTTTTCTTTTTTTTTTTTTTGCTTTTCCTAGTAGGTACCTCTAGTTTATGACTAGAAGGAACCTGATAGGACCTATACTTTACGATAGTGAAATTGAAAGCACAACTCAAAGAAATCGTAGAGAGATAAGGTGAAGCTTAAATTACATAGAAGAAGAGCAAGAAGACGAAATTGATACTAATGAAGAGTTGGCTGAGAACAATCGCTACCTTCAGAGGTGGCCGAAAATCGTACTCCTCGAACTATGATTATGCTAAACCTAACAGGAACTGAGTCAAGTATTGTTAGACCTGCTATAGCTACCAATAATTTTGAACTGAAACCTAACACTATACAAATGATACAACAATTCGTTTAGTTTGATGGTTTGCAGGATGAAGATCCAAATAATCACTTGGCAAATTTACTAGAATTTTGCGATACCTTTAAAATTAATGGTGTTTCTGATGATGCCATCCGTCTTTGGTTATTTCCTTCTCCTTGAGAAATAAAGCTAAACAGTGGTTGAGTTCTCTTCCACGAGGATCAATCAATACATGGGATCAAATGGCCGAAAATTTTTATTAAAATATTTTTCGCCGGCCAAAATGGCCAAATTAAGGAATGATATCTCTTCTTTTGTGCAGATGGATTTAGAAACATTATACGATGCATGGGAGAGATATAAGGATTTGTTGAGAAGGTGTCAACACCATGGTTTACCCTTGTGGCTACAAGTCCAAACTTTTTACAATGGTGTGAACCCTTCAACGAGACAACTGATTGATTCAGCAGCCGGCAGAACCCTGAATAACAAAACTCCTGAGGCGGCCTATGAATTTATAGAGGAGATGCCACTTAACAACTATCAGTGGCAAGCTACAAGGAAAAGGCCAACAAAAATAACCAGAGTTTTCAACCTCGAAGCAGACACCATGCTATCAAATCAGGTAGAGATGTTAAATAAAAAGGTTGATGGCTTATATGGTTCTTTGCAGGTACATCCAGTTATGCAATGTGACTCAAATCGAGGAGGTGTGGCGAATCCTGAGTACCTATCCTAAAATCATGGCATGGAAAGTGAACAAATAAACTATACGGGAAACAATTTCAGATCTCAAAATAACCCTTATAGTAATACTTATAATCCAGGTTAGAGGAACCACCCCAATTTTTCATAGGGTGCTCAAGGAAATCAGAGACAACAACCCCCTCCAAACTTCCAACAATAGCCCTAGCCATAGGAAAAGAAGCTGAACCTTGAGTATATGCTGACAAAATTCATCGCGGTGTCGAAAACATGTTTCCAAAATACTGAGACAATGGTTAAAAATCAACAAGCATCAATTAAAGGAATCGATAACCAGTTAGGGCAACTCACTAAACTGATCTCCAAATGACCACAAGGGAACTTACCAAGTAACACTAAGACTAACCCAAAAGAGCAACTTTAAGCCATAACCGCTCAGAATGGTGAAGGGTTAGTAGATTCTGGATCCGAGCCAAGGCATGAACCTGTGATAAGTGAAGGAAAGGTTGAGGTAAGCCAAGAAAAGCCAAAATCGGTAATTAAATAATACCAACCTCGAATACCATACCCCAATGCGATAAAGAAAGACGACACAGATGAACAGTTCGGTAAGTTTCTTAAACTTCTAAAAAATTACATATTAACTTACCGTTTCTTCAAGCTCTTTCGTAGATGCTAGATTCAATGAAATTTTAAAAGAGCATTTGACAAATAAGCAGAAGTTAAAGGAGGAGTCGCATGTGGAATTAAATGCAGTGTGCTCAGGGATGTTACAAGACAAACTACAACAAAAATTAAAAGATCCAGGGAGTTTTACAATTCCATGTTTAATTGGTAATTTAACTATTAATAACGCGTTAGTTAATTTAGGGGCAAGCATCAATGTTATGCCTTATAAATTGTTTAAATAGCTAGGTCTAGGGAAGCCAAAACAAACTAGGATGAGTATTCAATTAGCTGATAAAACTATTAGAATTCCTAGGGGTAAAATTGAGGATGTGCTAGTGAAAATTGACAAATTCATATTCCCAGTAGACTTTGTTATTTTAGACATGGATGAGGACAATAGCATCCCCTTAATTTTAGGAAGACCCTTTTTAGCAACTGCTAGAACTAAAATTGATGTTGGTGCAAGAGAACTTATACTCCGTGTAGGTACTGAATCAATCAGTCTTCAAGCTCTCGACTCAGCTAGGACGTCAAGTAATCAAGGTGAGAAAATTAATTCTTCTAATGACCATTCAGTTAAACATTCTTTTCAGGAAGCACCGTGGAACCACACATCCGAGCCAGATCCTAGACCTCATACCAACAAGGAGATAACTCATGAGGAATGAAGGCTTCAGATCGATGAGCTAGACGAGTGCAAGCCACGTGTTAAAGAAAAACTGAAGAACCCCTAGACGAGCTTATAGGAACATCAAATCACTTTAAAATAGGAGATCAGGTACTATTAGATAAAACAGACCCGAGAATAGCCACTTCAGACCTCAAGACAAATGAAAAGATCCCTTTTAAGGTACTTAATGTCTTCCCATATGGGACAGCCGAGGTAAGCAATCCTATATTCAGTACATTTAATGTAAACACTACTCAACTCAAACTATATAATGATAGCATGAGAAAGGATTTTTCACTCCTCAAACCACCATGAATGTGTGAATGAGAGGTAAGTCTAGCTAAAGACTTTAAACAAGCGTTTCTCGGGAGGCAACCCGAGCACTAACCCCATTTATTTTTAATTTTTTTTCTTTTAGCACCTAACTACAAACTAACCAAGTTACTAAAGCACAGATTTCTACACCACATGGCCTTGTACACAACTGTGGTTGTTGCCGTGTGGACACTACAGATTCTAGTACTAGCATGACAGAGATAGTATGAAAAAGGACGAAAAATATCTTCAAGTCATGGGCTCCAACTAAACACCATGGTCGTGCGATGCGCCCGTGGCTGACATTGTTTTAAAAGCACGGGCGTGGCGACCTACACATAGGCGTGGGAGAAATGAAGGAACCATAACAAGGCCGTGTGATTCGACACGGCCCACAGTACATGGGCGTGGGATGTACCAGATCTGAATTTCTATTTAAAACACCCCTCTCCCCTTCTTGCCTACTCCCAACTCCTTTCTTCCACTCCCCTTACATTCCCTTTCATTTTCATTTTCCTCCTTCTTCATTTTCCAAGTCCTTGATCTTCACCTCATCGATGTTGAAGAAACGAAAGGATCCTATCCCAATCTACCTATGCGAGACCAATCCACATAAGTTCATTCCAACCGCTTCATTAACTCGACAGGAAAAGGACCTTTGAGTCCATTTATTTTCTCCTTTTCTTTTCTCGTCTCTTTTAATTTCCTTATCTTTATTTTTCTTATACCAAATAGGGTTTATTTTATTTTAGTTTCTTGGTTTTAGGTTCTAAAAGTTGCTTGGGAATCACACACCACGGCCTTAGAAATCACACCCACCTCGCAAACCATCTAACAATATGGACCTTTCGGTCCATTAATCAGTTCTTTTAGTCTTTTTCATTTTTTACACTCTTTCTTTTTAATTTTCTCTTCTTTAAATATATAACTAGTATATTTAGAATTATTCTTATTATTTCCTGGCTAACTCTTCATGAGATTCTCAATTTTTTCATCTAGAGCAGGAATTAGAGGCGCCCCCTCCAACTTATCTATCACCTCCGAATCAAATTTCCACACTTCTAACTCAATGAATTCATCCAAAAATTCAGGAAGTTTCACTTCTCTCCCTCTCTTTTAATTTTCATAAAATATGATTACCATCTATCTTTGTACATTGAGGGCAATGTACATCTTATGTGTGGGGGGTGAAAATTATTTAGAAAAAGTACCTAACTTTTTGCATTATTCTCAAATCTCTGAATGATATCTTGTCTTAAGTAATTTTCTCATATAACTAATTAGAATGAAATTCCTGTTGATTTATGATTTTATTGATATGTTTTAGATTAAGTCATAGTTAATTGTGCATTAATAATTTAAACTTTAAGATACTAGGAATCAAGCATGATGAGTCTATTTTAAAAAAAAATTAAAATTTTATTAGGTTGTCTACCTAAATCTAATTATTACCTTGAAGTTTAAAAGTTACAAGGTTGTTATCAAAAACCCATAATTGTTGTGAGATTTTGAACCTCTTAGAGCATACATTCTTTCGTGCTCACTTTATTGATTATGAGTGTGTCAAAATTGATTTGTTATTTTAGAACTTGCTTCGATTATACATGTCGAGACCACACCTTTGATTTGATATACAGAGATGATAAAGGCACTTAGGATTTAACCCACTTACTCCACTAAAAGCCTACCCTCACAATTAACCCCTAGTGAACCCCTTTGATCCTAAGGACCCTTTTATTGATTCACCCACTAATAGTAACCCAAAACCCATCTTGTATTTGTTATCACCATTCCTCTTGACAACCCTTTTTGCCGAGATTTGATTTTGAGCAATTTCCTAACTATGTCCTATATTTCAATTGTTAAAGTTCTTTCTTATTATTGTTGATTTGTAATTAAAAAATTTGAAGTATATTCATTATTAGTTCCGTAATTAAGTGAGATTATACGTTTAAATTCAACATCTTGGAGAAGAAGCTCGTATTATTAGTATTTCAAGTTTTCAATTGATGTAATTATTCAATATTAGTTTCATTTTTCTAGTTAGGTAAATTGTCAATACGATCTTGATTCTAACATTTTAATTTAGCCTTTATCCACACCTTTAACCTAAGCCCCGTTACAACCCTCTAAAGACAATTTGATTTGTGTATCATCTCATTTTATAGTGATGGAGATTTGATTTTCAGGCAAGACTATGGGAATTAGTTAGTTTTGAACCTTAAACACTTCGAGTGATTTGAGTGAATCTTTAGTGAGGATATCAACTCTTGTCAATTTTGAATTAAAAGATAATTATTTAGAAACGGGGAAACACTTATATTTTTCGCGCTAGAAACTATGACTTTGATTGTTTGAATCTTTAAGACTCTTTGAGTTAAATTATCCATGTATTAATTACCTATAAATTATGATGAAACATTATCGATGAATATTATGAGTTGAGGAAGTTTGTTTTAATTGTGAGTTGAGAATTTTGCTTGAGGACAAGCAAAAGCTTAAGTGTGGAGGTATTTGATAAACCATAATATGAACATATTTTAATCCCACATTTAGTATGTTTTTGGATGATTGATCCCTTTAATTATAGAAATAGGTGCTCTTAATCCTTTGTTTTTAAGTTTTATACTTATAAGAGCACATGAGGATGAAACGAATGAGAAATGGGCCAAAAACAGTGTAAATAGACCGAATTACAAAATTGCCATGGCCTGGGCCTAAGCTACACGGTCGTGCCTCATTAACAGACCCGATCACAACCTGGCTTCGATTTACACCGGCATGTGCCATGGGCATGTCCTTGCCGTGACCTATTTGAATTCTATCCGAATTAGGGTACTTAGAGGCGAAGAAAGCCATTCCAAAAGCCTATATAAACACCCTAGAGGCCAACCTTCAAGAGGGAGTTCAACTAGGCCAAGGAGCCAAGCCAGAGGCCAAAATTGTGGGATTCACTCGAAGAAAGCCAGTTGATTCATCTCAAGAAGCTGAAATCATACTCAAGACAAAGGATATTCTCTTTAATTTCCTTCAGGGAGTTTTAAGGTTTTTCTTATGTTTCGTTTTATTATTTCTTCTGAGATGTTTTCTTTTATAATTATGAACTAAACCCTCAAATACCTGAGGGGGATGAAACCCAAAATGGATATTGTTATTATTTTCTGACTGTATGATAAATACTTGATTTGTTCTTAACTATGTGTTCTTAATTCTTGTTTTGATATTTCATGATATTGATTCAAGCATTTATACTCTTAGTCAGAGGAGGATTAGACCCTATCTAAGAGTAGATTTAGCATAGTTAAGTGGAGTTCATTGCAACCTTAGAGATAGGATGACGAAAATCTATCCGGATTAGGGTCAAACCTAGTATGGGAGTCCATAAATCGAGTTAATGCAATTCTAGGGGTTTTAATTAGAAAGAAATTTCAATTAATCAATCTAGGGTTAGACGTTAGTAGCCTCAAAAGAGGTATTAATATAAATTAGGGAATCCTAAAAATCAAGTCAAGTGTCCAGAGTTAGATAACAAGTGAAGTCTAGGTGGATTCTTCCTAGGGAATTGTCTTAATCAGTTGGTTTTTTCCCCACAAGTATTTCCCCAATTCATTCTCTTTGTCTTAGCATATTTAGCTTAGAAGTTAGTTAATTTTAGATTAAACAACAATTCTCTTAATTCTTAGGTTAAATAATAAAAGAAATGTAGTATTAGTACTTTTGGTTCATTTGGGTTCAACAATCCGGTCTTGCCACTAAACTATACTATTGTTCAATAGGTGTGGTTGCCTCCATCGTTGTCTTAGTTAGTTTCCAGGTTTGATCATTCTTTTTATAATTTTTTAAGACTATGACACACGATCATGTAACATCAAAAATTTATTTCAATTTTTTACATTTTTTTGGTTTTTTTGTCTTTCGGTGTGCTTGAGCTTGTAGAAGTACAAAATGATTGGTTAGGAGCATGTACATAGCTTTCTTGTGTTTATGAATAAATTTGCATGATGATAGGAGATTTTAAAATTTTCATTATTAGATTACTAAAGTTCTATATGTTACACTGTAAATAGGTATTAAGTTATCACTTGTACCAAGTGATATAGAAAATATAAGGAAATGAGCATGCTAGTATGGATGATAAATGGTTGAATTTGTGTTCGTTTGGTTAATTAAATTTATGCATGATGAGATAGTTAGGGATGACCTAAGGAATTGTTTCGAACACATCTAGAGCCAAAAAGTTATCCTATTAATACTTCACCTTTAGTACCAATTTTGAGCCTTTTGACACTTTTTGATGAACTACATTACAAACCTAGAGCCTGAAAATGTTAATTTATATATGCCATTTTTCTTTGGTCTTGTACTACATGATTATAGATGTTTGGCCATACATATTGAGAGTTAAGGAGATACATCACAGTGGAGTTTAAAAAATTAGAGTGAAATGGGAAAGATTAGTGTGATATAGGGACTATAAGTTAGCCTAATGTGCAAAACAAAAAGACATCCAAAAAGAGAATTGGTATGAGAAGAAAAGGTCTTAAACTAGCTAAAAATCATTCGTCAGTGAGATGTATTGAAAAAGAGAAAAGTTAGAAAGCCTCAAAAGAAAGAAAAACTCATTCATTAGTGCACAAAACCTCGTAAGGCTAGCCATAGTTACTATGTCATGCTATGACTTCCTCCTATAGATGGAGAGACAAGGAAGGTGAGAGAATGAGAAACAAGGCGGTGTGTGGGTAAGGGTCACTAAGGGGGAAAGAATAGGGATCAATATAATGTACCAAACTATTTTAATGTTTGTAACCTTTTAATGCTTACTGTTTTTGAATTCAATACTTGTTCTAAGCCTTAGAACGTTACAAGCCAAAAAGCCTTATGCGACCTAAATATCCTTATAAATGAATAGACATTATATTAAAAATTCACATAAACAACTATTTGTATTATTATCAAATAAAAAATTTACATGAATTATTTGTTGATGGATTCTTATAGGTGAGAACCTTAATACTTGTATATTTTGTATCCCATTAAACTTAGATGTTTGTGATGAAAAGTGGTAAGTCGATTACTCATCTAAGCATGAAATGCCTAAGTCATATACTCTGAAATCAATACTTGTATCATAATGGCTCAAGGGTCGTCATTTTTATTTGCCATCTTTGTTTATGTTGCTTGAAGACAAGCAATGACTTAAGTGTGAGGGAGTTTAATCTATTGTAATTCAATGTAATAGATTAAACTAGTTTTCACATTTAAGGAGCTTAAATACAAGTATTTTTGTTATGTTTTAAGTAAGTTTAGTTTTACTTACATCCAATAAAATGTGCACATTGAGTCTTTTATTGACCTTAAGGATTGAATGAGGCCTAAAGAAAAGCTAACATACTTTGTGAGTGTACAGGACACCATTAGAGGGTAGTTTGGACCAATGTTGGACCCTCTGTCGCAACATGGGAGATCCGATGTTGCAACATAAAGAACATAAGGTTGAAGGTGTCACGACATACCCTTGAAAATGACTGTAGAGGAGTATACTAGTTGTTATGTCTCAACATAGGACCTTGTGTGTTGCGACATCAACTTTATGATGAGAATAAAACATGAAGCAAGGGCGTTTTAGTCTATACAATCGAACTTAAATCTTGAGAATGCCAGCTAACCTAGGTTTAAGGATGACGACCACCTGAAGACTATAAATAAGATTCTTTGGCACACATAATGGACAAACTCCATTATCTTAGATGTTCTTTTATGTTTAAGTTTTGTTTCCTTGCTTTCCTTAAGTTTTCATAGTTTTAGTTTATTTGTTCTTTGTTACTTTTAAGAGTTCTAAGTTATAAAGAAGATCAATTGTTGTGGATTTGTGCTTATTATCAATATCAATCAGAATTTTCTTAAACTCTTTATTTTAATCCATTCCCTATGCTTAATTCTTCCATCTATTCCATGTTGTTTATGAAAGCCATGAAGAACTAATCCTTCTATGGGGGATTAGTGAGTGGACGCATGACCTTTTAAATGTTTTCTAAGGTTATTCAGTGGATCAACTATTTGGGAAAGGAAGAACATGAAATAAACCCTAGGCCTGACAAGCCTGGGAAGGTATTGCCCATTCATGAACATCTTTACCCCAAGCCAGTCTGGACTATAAGGTTAAAATATAAATAGTTCTTGCTGACTCGTTCCTACTAGAGTAGCAACTAGTTGATTGGCAAAGAACCTGAGACAATAGTTGATTGAGATTGCTGAAGCGAGCTAATCACTCATCTTCACATTTGATTCATTTCGCTCTCAGGTCTGTTGAAGAGATGTGAGGATCGACTTTGTCTAATAGTACCTGGTCTCCTATTTTGAAGTGATTTGATGTCCCTACGAGCTTTTCTGGTGGTTCCTTTGGTTTTACTTCATGTGGATCCAGCTTTTCTTTGACTTGTATCTTTTTCTCTTTAAACTTGTCAAGTCTAAGGTCTTGTCCCTTCTAGGATTCTTCTTTGTTGTTTTGGGACTTGTGAGTCGGCTTAGAGTTGTCTTTATGTGGTGTTTCCTATGATGAAATTTGAACAATTTGATTATCTATTAAAGTGACTTTCTTACCTTCATCATCTGTTGTTCTGACCGAGTCGAGAGCTTGAAGCTTAATCGATTCATCTCCTACGCGAAGTATGAGCTCGCCTGTGGAAACATCAATTTTAGTCTTGGCAGTTGCTAGAAAAGGTCTTCCTAAAATTAAAGATATTGAATTATCCTCATCTATGTCTAAAATAACAAAATCTATTAGGAAAACAAATTTATCAATTTTTACAAGCACATCTTCAATAATGCCCGTAGGAATTCTGACAGTTTTATCAGCTAGTTGAATACTCAACCTAGTTTGTTTGGGCTTCCCTAGACCTAGTCGTTTAAACAATGTATAAGGCATGACATTTATACTTGCCCCTAGATTAGCTAACGCATTATCAATAGTTAAACTGCCAATTAAACATGGAATTATAAAACTCCCTGGACCTTTTTGTTTCTATGGTAGTCTGTTTTGTAACATTGCCGAGCATGTTGCGTTTAGTTCCACGCGGTACTCTTCGTCTATTTTGCGTTTGTTTGTCAATAGCTGTCTTAGAAATTTCCTTGAGTCTGGCATCTGGAAAAGAGCTTCAATAAGGGGTAAGTTATATGTAATTTCTTTAAAAGTTTAAGAAACTTACCAAACTGTTCTCTAAATCGTCTCCTTTCAATGCTTCGGGATAAGGTATGTGAGGTTTGTATTCTTTGATTATTGGTTTTGGATTTTCATGTGCTACCTCTATTTTACCATTTTCTTCCTTGCTTTCTTGTGTCGTGGTGTGCTCATCTACCTTTGTACCCTCTTGAGACTGTAATGGCTTGGATCTGTTCTTCTGGGTTTATTTCTGTGTTGCTTGGTAGACGTCCTTGTTGACATTCAGAAATCAGCTTCATGAGATGCCCTACTGACTTAGTAAGTTCTCCAACTTTATTCTCGATCCCTTTGATCGATTTTTGTTGTTCATCAAGTGCTGTTTCAGTCTTTTGGAAATGAGAATCTGTGGTTGCCATGAATTTCGTCAGAATCTCTTCAATGTTTGATTGCTTCTCTTGTGGATATAGTTGATTTTGATAATTTGGAGGAGGTTGCTGCCTTTGATTTCCTTGTCCTCCCCACGAAAAATTTGGGTGGTTCCACCAACCTGTGTTATAAGTGTTACTATAAGGATTATTATTGGATCTAAAATTGTTACCTATATAGTTTGTCTGCTTATGTTCTCCTCCTGGTTGGCAGGGTGGGTACTCAGGATTCGCCACATTCCCACTCGCTTCGCATTGCATTACTAGGTGTACCTGCAAAGAACATAAATGATCAAGCTTTTTATTCATCATCTCCACCTGTGTTGATAGCATTGTTACTACGTTAATGTTAAAAACTCTAGCTAATTTTGTCGATTTGGCCCTTGTAATTTTCCATTGATAAGTGTTCCATGACATCTCCTCATTAAAATCGTAAACCACTTCAGGAGTTTTGTTATTTAAAGTTTCACCGACTGATGAGTCAATCATTTACCTTGTTGAAGAATTCACACCGTTGTATAAAGTTTGGACTTGAAGCCACAAAGGTAATCCGTGGTGTGGACATCTTCTCAGGAGATCCTTTTATCTTTCCCATGCATCATATAATGTTTCTGCGTCATTCTGCATAAAAGAAGATATGTAATTCCTAAATTTGGCCGTTTTGGTGGTGGAAATATTTTAAACGAAATTTTTTGGTCATTTGATCCCATGTGATGATTGACCCTCGTGGTAACGAGTTCAACCACTACTTTGCTTTATTCCTTAATGAAAAGGGAAATAATCGAAGACATATGACATCATCAGAAACGTCATTTATTTTGAAGGTATCACAGAGCTCTAAGAAATTAGGTATATGAGTATTTGGATCTTCGTCCTGCTAACCATCAAATTGAACAAACTGTTGAATCATTTGTATTGTATTAGACTTTAATTCAAAATTATTAGCAGCTATAGCAGACCTGACAATACTAGATTCTGCTCCTGTCAAATTAGGTTTAGCATAATCATACATAGTACTGTGAGCATTCTGTTCTTGCACATTTGGCGGTTGATTGTTTTCGTCCATCCTTCTTGATGGGATTGGATTTGTCTTGTTGTTCTTCTCTTTGGTAGTTTAGAGCTCGTCCAATTTCTCTGTGATTTCTGCGTAGCTTCAATGTCAGCTTCAATGTCACTTTCAGATGCTAAAGGTCCTCTCGGGTTCCTTCTAGTAAAAGTAAATTGTGAAAAAAATAATAAAATAATGTCTAAAGTAATAGAAATAGAGCTTTTTTAATAATTTAGATGTTCCCCGAAAACGGCGCCAAAAACTTGATCGTGTCAAACAGTCGAGTTTTAGTATTTATAAAGAATGATCGAACCTGTAGACTAACTATGACAACGATGGAGGAAAGTGCACCTATCGAACAGTAGTATAGTTTTGGCAAGAGTATCTTATTGAACCCAAGGGAAACTAAAAGTACTACTACTCACTTTCTTTCTATTATTTAGCCTGAAATATGGAGTGATTGGTTTATTAATCTAAAAACTGATGAAAAACTTTAAACTAAATGCAAAGACAAAAAATGAAATTTTGGGAAAAGACTGTGGAAAAACTCAGTTGACTACGACAATACCCTCAGGAAGAATCCACCTATGACTTCTCTTGTTATTTAACTTTTAATTCATATGACTTCTTTACTTAGCTTGATTTGTGAGACTCCCTAACCTATATTAAACCCTCTCTCGAGGCTAATAACGTCTAACCTTAGGTTAATTAGTGGAACTCTCGTTCTCTTATAATAACCCCCTAAGGTAGCAGAAAACCTATCAATGGACTCTCATATTAGGTTTCACCCTAATCCGGTAAAATCTCATAACCCTATCTCTAGGCGCTTGATCAACTCTGATTAATTATGCTAGATCTACTCTTAGGCAGAGTCTATTCCTCCTCCACCTAAGCACATCAGATTAAATTAAGCAACATAATTAAGAACAAACTAAGTACTTATCATATAATTTAGATATCAAATAACAAAATCCATCATAGGTTTCATTCCCTTCTGGTATTTGAAGGGTTTAGTTCATAAGAAAATGAGAAAACATCTCAAGAGGAAAGATATAAAACAAAACATAAGAAATCCCTAAAACCCCCTAAAGGAATTGAAAAGGAGATCCTCTGTCTTGAGTAGAACTTCGGCTTCTTGAGATAGATCAACCGGCTATTCTCGATGAAATCCCTGAATAAAAGCTCTGGCAGAAAACTCTACCCAGAACTCTCCTCTGTTTCGGCTTCTGTTGAACTCCCTCTTTTAATTGCTACCTTGGGTGTTTATATAGGCTTTGAAATGCTTTACTTGGCTCCTAAGTATCCTAATTCAAGTAGAATTTCTCCTAGGACGTTTAAGTAGACTTAGGAATGTGTTTCTTTGCCTCTAAGCATCCAAATCCAAGTGAAATTGCTCATTCCCGCGGTAAGGGCACTGCCATGGTACACGCCCGTGTAAATCGTCTTCAGGCCGTGTCTCGATTCTGTCGATTGGGGCACAGTTGTGTAAATTGTGGCATGACCGTGTGAAGTAATTTGACGAGGCACGGCCGTGTGGCTTAAAGTCCAGGCCATGTCAATTTCCTCTTTGGCCCAAATTGGCCCGTTTTAAGCTTGTTTTACGTTCTTTTCATCCTCGGGTGCTTTCCTGAGTATAAACATGAAAAGAAAGGACTAAAAGCACCTTTTTACATAAATCAAGGGCTAAATCATCCATAAGAATACTAAATATAGGGTTAAAATATGTTACTTTTACGGTTTATCAGTTGCCATGGGGATATGTATTGCTAACATTTTTCTTCCTCGTCGAATGTTGCTAAGGACTCGTTTTCCTTAATCAAGGGGTAGGCCAATTACTTCTCATTACAAAATACCGTTCGTTTCGTGGTAGGTAAAGTTAGTTGATTAAAGCATTCAATATTATAGGTTAACAAGAGTTGTGACTGATTAATGAGGCGGTTGTTGTCATAGGGTCTTTGAAGCATTTCAACTACAACCCGTAATAGGTGTGTAATCGTACACCCAATACCAAACTGTTTAAACACTGGATAAAAGTGTTCTCATACTCTTGTGCTGCTGTGAATCGGCAAAAGCCAACAAGCCAAAATTTTGGCATTTGAGGGCCCTTAAGTGTGTGAATGCCTGTAGGGATTAAATCGAGCCACAATCATTGGCGTTAGACAAAAAGGCTATCATGAACGTTCACGTGGGCCTAGGTCGTAATGGGCCTCGTTCGGCCAAAATGGACAAAGTGGGCCCAAATGGCTCATGGGCCCACCGAGATGAAATCCATGGTAAGTGACTAATAGTGGATTGGGCTACGAAGTTCGCATAGCCGTGATTGAAATTGGGCTGAGTGGACCAGACGAGCGTGTAGGCCCACTTGGGCCGAATAGGGGCCTTAGGCCCAGTTACATTATTTTGGTCCTATAAGTCATTCGAGTCATGCGAGAAGACGGTAGGCCATTTGAAGATTGTAAAATTATTGAAATACCCTCAAAGGGTAAAATTACCAAAATACCCTCGAAGGGTAAAATTATCGAAATACCCTCGAAGGGTGAAATTACCAAAATACCCTCGATAGGTAAAATTACTAAAATACCCTCAAAGGGTAAAATTATCAAAATACCTTCAATGGGTGAAATTATCAAAATACCCTTAAAATGTAAAATTATCATTTTACCCTTAATCGATAAAATGACCGTTATACCCAAAGTGGTAGCTCAAGTGATGTTTGTGTGATATTTATATGATTGATTATGTTTGTGACATACTGCATACACGAATTATTTATGACACGACATTCTACATTTGGGGTGGGGATTTATATTTGGAGGAAGTACTATACTAGTGGCTCTTCCACGTTTTACTAATCTAGTGGCTTCGCCACATATTTTAATTTTAGTTCCTTGGCCCACGTTTACTGTCAATAGCAGCTTTGCTGCGTTATTAATAGTAGCTATGCTGCAATATTAGTGTGTTTGCTAGGTGGGTCGACTTGGTCCCCACATGGTGTGTTGGTTGGTACGGGTGGTGTGTTTGCTGGATTGGGTTGGGTTGCATTACTGCTCTAATCTGTGATCATTTGGGCTTAAGCCCACACTACTACTGTATAGGGCTAAAGCCCAGACTGAACTAATACTGGATAGGGCTCACGCCCAGACTATTATTGCATGATTGGGGATTACACACTAAGTTCTCGTAACTCACCATTTTCTTTAACTATGCAGGTAATCCCCAGTCTTAGATGACTTGGTGCTGCGAGGGACCTAGAGGTAGCCACACGCTTGTTATGTTTTAAACTTAGACTTAGTTATTTTACTTTTAATGTTTTGGGTCAATGCAATAAGGCTATTTGGGGTTTTAATTTTTATTGGTGGTTCTTTTTATTTCAACCTGCTAGTCTAAGAAACATGGGTTTTTAAAACAATAACTATTTTCTTAAAATCATGTTTTCAAATCTTAAAGTTACAACTAGAAAAGCCTTCGCAGATTTTATTTCAGATTAATAAGCTTATAACAATTGTTACGGCCTATAAAGTTTACAACACTAACATTTTCAAAATAATTGTTAAATGGGATTTAGAATTTAGTAATGAACTTTTATCAACAAACTTGATTTTCAAACAACACTTCGATGTGACACATCAAATTCGGTCGTAATGTTTAGGTCGGGTTTGCGGTGTTACAGTTCTGGATAGACCAAATTTAGAGCTAGAACGAGGAAAATGTCAGATTTAAGGATTTATGTAGACGAACATCTGTCGAGGTAAGTTCGTGTAATTAAATTGTATATGTTTTTGTGCTTGATTAAATATTGTGTTTGTGAATTTTATTAATGTCATAAATATGTGGAATGATCACCTACTTGATATAGACCGATAAATGAAACTGCCCGATAAAATGGTAACTGAAAAAAGTGTTCTTTGTATGCTGGACATGAATGTGGAATGTGTTTTACTTGAATTACATACATGTTATGGAGGTATGAAATAATTAAATGCACGATAGTGCTTGAAAAGTGTTTAAATCCCAGATTGAATAAATGGAAAATCGATGGATATGCAATTCCCCCAAACGAATGAGGTCTTGCATTTGTTGCGGATAGGATTTAGCTTAGATGAGTAATCCTTCGACCTCAGTTCTGATAGGATTTACCCCGGACAGGTAATCTTGAAATAAGTGCTCTTGAGCATATGTTATGGAATGGATTTAGCCTGGATAGATAATCCAAATCAAGCTTTCTAGAGAATATGATGTAAAAAGGATTTAGCCTGGACTGGTAATCCTGTTGTTTATATATACGTGGATCGAGAGTGTACTCTCTGAAATTGGACCTTATGGGTACCGTTGGACATGAATTGACAGATTCTAATTCATACACCTCGAGTGTACTCCCTATGTATCCATCGGTATTTTGAATAAATTCAATGGGTAAAGCTTTGGAAAGGGAAAATATGAACTTCAGACAATTTGACATGGAATGATATATATATGATATGAAATATGATATGAAAAAGGATATTACATGAAATAAAAGGAAATGATGATTTATGACTAGTGATGTATGAAAATGTGAAAAGATGATGACTTTACATGAAAATTATTTGATGAAAATGTTCATTCTTGTTTATGGACTTATACACCTAGAGTGTACTAATCGTGACTTTGATATTCTGAGTAATATGTGTAAAGTTCTTATGCGAATTGATCTAAATTTGAAATGAATTATTATGAAACTATACTTGAAATAATGAGATAAATCATGTATGTTAAATGAATACATGATATGGAAAGCATATGTACTTGGAAACTTAATTATTGTTGAGCCCATACATGTCTTGATATTACTATGGAATATATGACTAATAAGGGCAATGAGGATGTGTGTAGGGCTTGAGATCAAAGTGGTTGAATATGCCTTACTTAGTTACCTCAAATAGGATGTATGGTAAGTTAAGTACCATGTTAGGTGAACTTGCTAAGCATTTTATGCTTGCCCCGTTTTATTTTCCCTTGTTTTTGAGTATCAGAAGCTCGTTGGATTGGAAGCTTAGCGGAGATCACTCACACTATCCATCGGCCCATGTCGGTATAGTATGGTAATTCAATTACGGTTGTAATGGCATGTATAAGATATGTTGGCCATATTGGCATGTAAATGTAAATGATGCTTGTAATCTAGCCATTAGAATGGCTAGTGATGATTATGTTTTGGTACATACATATATGTAATAGCCCGGTTTAGACTCTAGTCAGAACAGTGGTTTTGAGACCACAAATCTGAGGTCAGAATAATAAATTAACGTTGCTTTCTATGTGAATAGTATGTGACATAGTCTGTGTGCTAATTTGATCGTTTGTATGTCAAATTAAGAGAAAGGATTTAATCGCGTAATGAGTAAAAGCTATGTGTTGATTTATAATTACTTAATTATGGATGGTTTTTTTAGGTGGAGGCCTTCTGTTGATAATACACCATTTTTAAGTTAGTGGGGTGTTGAATTACTAGATAACCATATTTCTAATTTGTTTTATATGTTTTATAAAAGGGCAAAGTTGGTATTTGTTTATTAAGTTATTATAATCAAAAACAAAACAAAAAGATGGCCATTTTCTCATCTTTCTTTCATCAAAAATTGAAAGGAAGAATAGCCATTGAAGCTTTTGAAATTTCGGCAATTGCTAGGATTGATTGAGTTATGTTTTAAGCTTGATTTTTTATAATTTTACGTTTTTACAATCATTGCTTTGAGAGCTACAGAACTCATGTTTTGATTTTGTGAAATGATGATATTTTTGTGAGATGCCATTGATGATATGTAAAGCTTTTTGATGATTTTTTGGTGTTAAATGGAAGATATGAAATAGATGGACATGTTTTGTTCTTGAGTTTTTGATGAATTTAGCTAAATAGGCTAAATTTAGAAAATGGTAGATTGAGGGGCTAAATTACAAATTTGATGAAAAATGTGGGTTTGTATGTGATGTATAAGAATTCGGCCAAGCACATGTATATTGAAATTTTGAGTATTTGATGATTTTGTGAGATAGGGACTAAAGTGTAAAAATGTGAAAATGTAAGGACTATTTTGTAAATTACCCTAAATATGTGTGTTAGGACTATAATGAATGATATGATGATTGAATGGATTGAATTTGAATGTGTATAGTCCAAGAGAGGAGAGGTTCGGATCGAGATCGAGGTAAAGATAAAGTGCTCGATTAATCGACCGTATCAATAGTTTGACGTCCGAGGTAAGTTCAGATATAGTACATGTATTTGAGATATGTTTTAGCATTATGAAATGAATATGTATATGTGTATGAAAGTAAGTTGCTATGTGGAAGATTTTAGTTGATGGCACTAAGTGTGCGAAATTGAAATCGAAATAGAGATGAATAGCACTATGTGTGCGATGATATGAAAGCTTCGGCTTATTAAAATGGCACTGTGTGTGCGACACCAAGACAAGTCGATTAATAGAATAGGCACTGAGTGTGTGATAACAATTATGCTTCGAATATGTATGTGGCACTGAGTGTGCGGTTAAAATGAATGAATATCAAAGGATGATCGACATGTAATATCGAAGATTGAATATTTTGGTAGTTGGATAACTAAGTGTTAGCTAAGGTATGTGTTGAACCTTTGTGGTTGATGAGTTATAAATAAGCTGTGATTGAATGAATGAGTATTTTAGTTATAGATGAGATGATATGAATATGAGATAAGTGATCTATGTGATTGTTTATTATGTACATTGGTTAGATTAATGAGATAATTGTATTGTATATCAAACTTACTAAGCTTTGAGAAGCTTACTGTGTGATTTGTTTTTCTACTTTGCAGTGTAAGTAAAGCTAGCTTGGATCTGGGATCATCAGCTTCTCAATCACACTATCGGTAACCTATTTTGGGTATTTTGGAAAGATGTACATAGTTAAAATATGGCATGTATAGGCTGGTCATTTGAATCATGTTTGATATTTGTAAGTAGCCATAAGATGTGGCTAAATATGTGCTAGTCTTAACATGAATGAATTTGTTAATTGTGATGCACCTTTTGGCATAATTTTTGGGTTGAGAAATTATGTATTGATTGGTAACTTTGTGCTGGTAAAATTCTAGTAGGAATTAGTGAAATTGAGAAAGAATGGTGTTTAGTATTGAATGTATTATACTTGTGATGAGATAGATTTTTGTATTGAAATTGTCATGGTGTGAATTGGTATTGAATGCATGGGTTGAATGACTATTTTGGTACGTTTTGGTGGTAATATGTGCATAAGATGTCTTGGTTAATGTGGCTTGTAGGTTTAACCCTTATGGGTGGCATTTTGGCCTTGTAAATGGTCTATAATGTCACACGGTTACGACACACGGGCGTGCCTAAAGATCGTGGGTGAATTGGTAGAATGTAGTTGAGAAGCACACGGCCTTGACACGGGCATGCTTGGTGGCCGTGTGAGAAATGGCAGTATATGATGTTGTAGTACACGGCCTTAGCACACGGGCGTGCTTGGTGGACGTGTTGATTTTGGCAATATATGACCATGGAAAGGACACACGGGTGTGTCAAATAGATATGGGTGAGGCACGGTCTCCTCCCACGGGCGTGTCTCCCTTGTATTTTGGAAAAGTTTCAAATTTTCATGAAATTTTATATGTGTTTCGTTTTAGTCCCGACTCGGTTTATAAGCATGCTTAGGGTCTTGATGACTCATTTAAGGGACGCTATGGTTGTAATTGAACGTGATTGACTTTGTGTCATAAATTTTAGATGTTAAATGTTCTGATTGATCGGTAATACCTCTTAACCCTATCCCGACAATGGTTTCAAGTTAGGGGCGTTACATTTTATTGGTATCAAAGCTATGGTTTAGTCAATTCTCGGGCTAACGTAGCGCGTATAAGTCTACCTATACATGCCATATTATGAAGTTGCGATAGTGTGATGAATACTAACAGTTGAAATGTATTTTAATATAGTAATGGATCCCGATCAAGCTGTTGCTGATGACATAGAGAGTAATACGCCTGCTCCTACTCAAGGGACAGCACGGCCACATCTAGGTCGAATGAAAGTAATGATGGAGCAGAGTCTAAGCAAGCCTTCTTTCGTATGATGAGGAATGGTTTTCAGAATTTGTTAGAACGAATCCGACTGCTCCACAGCCTCCACCCCCAAAAGTACCTATTGTGTCGCAAGTGGTAGATCTGAATAGAATGATTAAACCACCTGTAGACAAGGTTAGCAAGTACGGGGTCAAAAAGTTTAGGGCCATATCTGATGACGATACTGAGAGAGACAAGTTTTGGCTTGAAAATACAATCAAAGTATTTGATGAGATGTCGTTGACTCTGGACGAATGTATTAAATGCGCTATTTCATTGTTGAGAAATTTAGCTTATAATTGGTGGAAGACGTTGACATCTATAGTTTTGAAAGAGAGAATCACTTGGGATTTCTTTCAAGTTGAGTTCAAAAAGAAGTATATCGGTCAACGCTTCATTGATCAGAAACATAAAGAGCTTGTAGAACTGAAATAGGTTTGTTTGTCTGTTATTGAATACAAGCTAGAATTTGTACGATTGAGTTAATGTGCTAGAGAGTGTGTTTCTACTGAAGCTACCATGTGCAAACCTTTCATTGAGGGATTGAATGAAGATATTAAGTAGTTGATTGGGATACTAGATATAAATGAATTTGTTGTACTAGTGTAAAGAGCATCCAAAGCTAAGGAACTCAATAAAGAAAAGAAGAAAGCCGATTCTGAGGCTCGTGATGAAAGAAAGAGATCGATGAATAAATTTTCTCAATCTTCTACAAAGAGATACAAAGATGCAAGCAACTGTTCAAATGCTTCATTTGGACATTCAAATAGAGATCGTTCAAGACAAGGTACTGGTTTACGAATGCAAGCTTTGAATGGATCAAGTGTTGGTAGTGTTAGGAGTAACAAACCCGAGTGTAGAAAATGTGGGAGAAGACATATGGGAGAGTGCCGAGGCAAGTACAACAATAGAGTTTGTTATAAATGTGGGTCCCGAGTCCATTTTATTCGAGATTGCCCAAAGATGGTCGAAGAGAAAATGTTCAGAATGAAAGACCAAGTAATGCGACAGCTAGGGGTAGACCACCTAGAAACACCAAAAATATGAGTGAAAGCTAGAGAGCGACAACAGATACAGCTGTGAGGTTAGAAGCAAGAGCACCTGTCTGACCCTATGCTATACGAGCACAAGAGGAAGCATCATCTCCAGACGTCATCACTGGTATTTTTACTTTATTTGATATTGATGTCATTGCATTGATAGATCCAGGATCAACTCATTCCTATGTGTATGTAAATCTAGTATCGAGTAAAACTCTACCTGTTGAGTTTACTGAATTTGTGGTTAGAGTGTCAAACCCGTTAGGCAAGTGTGTTTTGGTGGATAAGGTGTGCAAGAATTGCCCATTAATGTTTCGTGATTTATGTTTTTCGATTAATTTGATGTTGTTACCATTTGATGAGTTTGACATAATTCTAGGTATGGATTGGCTTACTTTGCATAATGCCATTGTGAATTGTAAGAGAAAGAGTATTGAATTGAAGAGTTAGATTGGTGAGATAGTTCGAACTAAGTCCAGTGATATGAAAGGACTAGCAGCTGTTGTATCTGCAATGAAAGCTATGAACAATGTGAGAAAAGGTTGCGAAGCCTATTTAGCATATGTGATTGATACAAAGGTGTCAGAAAGGAAAGTTGAATCCGTGCCTGTAGTATGTGAGTTTCCAGATGTATTTCTCGAAGAACTGTCGGGATGACCTCCAATTTGAGAAGTGGATTTTGGTATTGAATTAGTACTTGAACCACTCCCATATCTATAACTCCATAGAGAATGGCTCCAGCTAAATTGAGATAATTGAAATCACAGTTTCAAGAATTGACCGATAGAGGATTTGCACGATCGAGTTTCTCACCCTAGGGAGCTCCTGTATTATTTGTGAGAAAGAAATACGGAACTATGAGAATGTGTATTGATTATCGAAAACTGAACAAAGTGACAATAAAGAACAAATATCCGTTGCCTCATATTGATGATTTGTTTGATCAGCTGAAGGGAGCTACAGTGTTTTTTAAGATAGATTTGAGATTGGGCTATTGTCATCTGAGAGTTAATGATTCCGATGTACCAAAAACTGCCTTCAGAACGAGGTACAAACATCATAAATTCTTAGTGATGCCTTTTGGACTAACCAATGCTCCTGCAGTGTTTATAGATATGATGAATCGGATATTCAGACCGTATTTGGATCATTTTGTTGTAGTGTTCATTGACAACATTTTGATCTATTCGAGTGAGGAGACACAGCATGCTGAGCATTTGAAAATCGTGCTACAAACTCTGCGTGAAAAACATTTGAATGCAAAGTTCAGTAAGTGTGAATTTTGGTTGCATGAGGTCAGTTATCAGTTACTGGGATACTAGTTGATCCACATAAAATCTCTACTATTTTGGAATGAAAGCCTTCTAGAAACGTGTCTGAAGTCTGTAGTTTTCTGGGACTAGAAGGATATTATAGACGATTTATGAAAGTCTTCTCGACTATTGCGGCCCTATTGACAAAAGTTGTTACAGAAGGCTATTAGATTCGAGTGGTCAGAAAAGTGCCAGCAGAGTTTTGAATAGTTAAAAATGTTGTTAACAGAAGCACCAGTGTTGGTTCAACTCGAATCAGGCAAAGAATTCATGGTTTACAGTGATGCATCGTTGAATGGTTTGGGCTATGTGTTGATGCAAGAAGGGAAAGTCATTGCCTATGCTTCGGGACAGTTAAAATCGCATGAAAAGAACTATCTAACACATGATCTTAAATTGGTTGCGATTGTATTTGCATTGAAGATTTGGCGTCACTATCTGTTTGGATTGAAATGTCACATCTATACTGATCATAAGAGCTTCAAGTATCTGATGACTCAGAGGGATTTGAACTTGCGTCGGAGAAGATGATTGGAATTGTTGAAAGATTATGAACTTATGATAGATTGCCACCAGGGTAAATCTAATGTTGTAGCAGATGCCTTGAGTCGTAAATCAGTATATGCTTTGTGAGCTTTGAGTAATCAGATAGATCTGTGTGATGATGATGTGGTTGTAGATGAATTGAAAGTAAAATCATTGTTTTTACAGTGGATATGTGAGGCTCAGAAGATTGATAATGAGTTGTTAGCAAAATGAGTTCAATGTAATTCGAATGCGAAATCAGAATTTCGAGTTGATAGTAATGATTGTTTGAGATTCAGAGATCAGATTTGTGTTCGAGAAATTCAGAGTTGATTCAAATGATTTTGAATGAAGCTCACAATAGTCATTTGATTGTACATCCGGGGAGTACGAAAATGTATAATGATTTGAAGCAGTTCTATTGGTGGCATGGTATGAAAAGATCATTTCTGAGTATGTGTCGAAGTGTTTAGTTTGTCAGCAAGTTAAGGCTAAACATCAAGTTTCATTTAGTTTATTACAACCAATTTTGATTCCTGAATGGAAATGGGAGAGAATTACGATGGAATTGGTGTCAGATTTACCCTCATCTCCGAGCAAGAAAGATGCGATCTGGGTGATAGTTGATAGATTGATGAAATCAACTCATTTTATTTCAGTGAGAATAGATTATTCACTAGATAGATTGGCTGAATTATATATTGCCGAGATTGTGAGATTGCAAGAAGTGCCACTATTTATAATGTCTGACAGAGATCCAAGGTTTACTTCTCGATATTGGAAGAAATTACAAGATGCTTTAGGCACAAAATTGCATTTAAGTACTGTGTTTCATCCACAAACAGATGGTCAATCCAAGCGAATCATTCAGATCCTCGAAGACATGTTGAGATGTTGTATAGTTAGAATTTCAAAGTACATGGGAAAAGCATTTATCATTGGTTGAGTTCACGTATAACAACAGTTTTCAATCTAGCATTAAAATGGCACCATATGAGGCTCTTTATGGTCAAGAGTGTCGAACTCCATTATATTGGAGTGAGCTAAGTGAGAATAAGATTCACAGGGTTGATCATATCAAAGAGACCGAACAGAAAGTGAAAGTATTTGTGACAGTTTGAAAGCGGCCTCAGATCGTCAGAAATCCTATATAGATTTGAAACGAAAAGATATTGAATTTGAGATTGGTGATAGAGTGTTTTTGAAAGTATCTCCATAGAAGAAAATACTTCGATTTGGCCGGAAGGGCAAGCTGAGTCCGAGGTTCATCGGACCGCTTGAGATTATTGAACGAGTTGGGCCGGTTGCTTATAGATTGAGATTGCCATCTGAATTAGAGAAGATTCACAACGTATTTCAAGTGTCAATGCTTCGACGGTACAGATCAAATCCGTATCATGTGATTACTCCCACTGAGGTTGAAATTCAGTCAGACTTGTCGTATAGTGAAGAACTAATCCAAATCTTGGCACAAGAGATTAAAGAGTTGAGAAACAAAAGAATTTCCTTAGTGAAAGTGTTATGGCACAAACACAGGGTTGAAAAGGCTACGTGGGAGTCTGAGAACATTATGAGAGAGCAATATCCACACCTATTCACTGGTAAGATTTTGGGGACAAAAATCCCAAATAGGGGAGAGTTACAACAGCCCGGTTTAGACCCTAGTCTGAACAATGGTTTCGAGACCACAAATCTGAGGTCAGAATAATAATTTAACATTATTTTTTGTGTGAATAGTATGTGAAATAGTCTGTGTAAAAATTATGTGTGATAATTTGATCGTTTGTGTGCCAAATTAAGAGAAAGGATTTAATCACGTAATGAGTAAAAGCTATGTGCTAATTTATAATTACTTAATTTTGGATGGTTTTTTTAGGTGGAGGCCTTCTGTTCATACTACACCATTTTTAAGTTAGTGGGGTGTTGAATGACTAGATAACCATATTTCTAATTTGTTTTATATGTTTTATAAAAGGGCAAAGTTGGTATTTGCTTTCTAAGTTATTATAATAAAAAACAAAACAAAAAGATGGCCACTTTCTCATCTTTCTTTCACCAAAAATTGAAAGGGAGAATAGCCATTAAAGCTTTTGAAATTTGGCACTTGCTAGGCTTGGTTGAGGTATGTTTTAGGCTCGATTTTTGATAATTTCTACGTTTTTGCAATCATTGCTTTGAGAGCTACAAAACCCAAGTTTTGATTTTCTGAAATGATGATGCTTTTGTGAGATGCCATTGATGATATGCCAAGCTTTTTGATGATTTTTTGTGTTAAATGAAAGATATGAAATAGATAACATGTTTTGTTCTTGAGTTTTTGATGAATTTAGCTAAATAGGGCTAAATTGAGAAAATGGTAGATTGAGGGACTAAATTGCAAATTTGATGAAAATGTGGGTTTGTATGTGATGTATATGAATTTGGCCAAGCACATTATATTGAAATTTTGAGTATTTGATGATTTTGTTAGAAAGGGACTAAAGTGTCAAAATATGAAAATGTGAGAACTATTTTGTAAAATGCCCTAAATATGTGTGTTAGGACTAAAATTAATGATTTGACGATTGAATGGATTGAATTTGAATGTGCGTAGTCCAGGAGAGGAGAGGTTCGGATCGAGATCGAGGCAAAGATAAAGTGCTCGATTAATCGACCGTATCGATAGTTCGACGTCCGAGGTAAGTTCGGATATAATACATGTATTTAAGATATGTTTTAACATTATGAAATGAATATGTATATGTGTATGAAAGTGAGTTGCTATGTGCAAGATTTTAGTTGATGGCACTAAGTGTGTGAAATTGAAACCGTAATAGAGATGAATAGCACTGTGTGTGCGATGATATGAATGCTTCGGCTTATTGAATTGGCACTGTGTGTACGAGCACCGAGACAAGTCGGTTAATAAAACATGCACTAAGTCTGTGATAACAATTATGCTTCGAATATGTATGTGGCACTGACTGTCCGGTTAAATTGAGCGCATATCAAAGGATGATCGACATGTAATATCGAGCATTGAATAGTTTGGAAGTTGGATAACTAAGTGTTAGCTAAGGTATGTGTTGAACCTTTGTGGTTGATGAGTTATAAACAATATATGATTGAATGAATGAGTATTTTAGATATAGATGAGATGATATGAATATGAGATAAGTGATTTATGTGATTGTTTATTATGTACATTGGTTAGATTAATAAGATAATTGTATTGTATATCGAACTTACTAAGCTTTGAGAAGCTTACTGTGTGATTTGTTATTTTGCTTTGCAGTGTTAGTAAAGCTAGCTCGGATTTGGGATCGTCAGCTTCTCAATCACACCATTGGCAATCTATATTGTGTATTTTGGAAAGATGTACATAGTTAAAATATGGCATGTATAGGCTAGTCATTTGAATCATGTTTGATATTTGTAAGTAGCCATGAGATGTGGCTAAGTATGTACTAGTCTTAACATGAATGAATTTGTTATATGTGATGCATCTTTTGGCATGATTTTTGGGTTGAGAAATTTACTATTGAATGGTAACTTTGTGTTGGTAAAATGCTAGTAGGAATTAGTGAAATTGAGAAGGAATGATGTTCGGTGTTGAATGTATTATACTTGTGATGAGATAGATTTTGGTCTTGAAATTGTCATGGTAGGAATTGGTATTGAATGCATGGGTTGAATGGCTATTTTGGTACGTTTTGGTGGTAATATGTGCATAAGATGTCTTGGTTAATTTGGCTTGTAGGTCTAACCCTTATGGGTGGCATTTTGGCCTTGTAAATGGCCTATAATGTCACATGGTTACGGCACACGGGCATGCCTAAAGACCGTGGGTGAATTGGCAGAATATAGCTTAGTAGCACACTGCCTCGACACGGGCATGCTTGGTGGCCATGTTGATTTTGCTAGTATATGACCACGGGAAGGACACACGGGTGTGTCAAGTAGCTGTGGGTGAGGCACGGTCTCCTCCCACGGGCGTATCTCCCCTGTATTTTAGAAAAGTTTCAAATTTTCATGAAATTTTATATGTGTTTCAGTTTAGTCTCGACTCGGCTCATAAGCATGCTTAGGGTCTTGAAGACTCATTTAAGGGACACTATGTTTGTAATTGAACATGATTGACTTTGTGTCGTAAATTCTAGATGTTAATTGTTCTGATTGATCGGTAATACCTCTTAACCCTATTTCGACGACGGTTTCGGGTTAGGGGTGTTACAATATATGTATTTATGTTCATGTTATGGTGATAACATAGGTACTATATATTGTTTGATTAAGAAAGGGGAAACAAGTATGCTTATTAAAGAGTAAGATTATAAACATGATATCTAGTGATGATCTATCGTGTTGAATGATAGAGTTTTCTCATCTTGAATGCTTGAAATGGTTGGTATTTATATGTGTGTTTCAATTGCAGGTCTTGGGTGAAATTTTGGGTGAGAAATAAAGCTAGAAATGGCTTTATTTTGTCCACACGGGCAGACACACAGACATGTGTCTAGACTGTGTGTGGCACACAGCCTGGTAACACGGGCATGTAGTTAGGTCGTGTGTCCCCTGCACCTTAAATTTGAGAAATAGAATGCTCGAAATTGAGAACACGGGCAGAGACATAGGCATGTGTCTTAGCCATGTGGGTGACATAGCCTTAAACACGAGCGTGTGTCTCGGCTATGTGAAACCTGTATCTAATTCGAATTGAATTAATTAACCACACCACCTAGCACATAGGCGTCTGGCATGGCTATGCGGTACAAGTCAAAGAGCTACCTAGTTTTGAACATGACTTGCATCACGGGTGTGTCCCAGAGACAACACGGGCGTGTGAGCCCTGTACCTTGGAAAATTTTAGAATTTTGCAAAAAAAATTCCTGAGTTCCCAATTTAGCTCCAACTTGATTCTAATGTTCGTATTGGGCCTCGAGGATCCATTTAAAGGACATTATGAATGACCTTGGTGAATGAATAGTAACTTACCTGAAGTAATCAATAAATGTTCTGAATGTTCTGGTAACGCTTTGAAACCCTGTTTTGGCGACGGATATGGGTTAGGGGTGTTAATTTAGTGGTATCAGATCTATGATTTAGTCGGTTCTTGAACTGAACATAGCATATGTGGTGTCTAGAAATACATGTCATTATATAACCTGTGATAGTGTGATATCTCCCGACTCTGATGAAAATTGTCTTACAAATGGAACAGAGATACTTTCCAACTGAGCTAATTCTGATATTGCTGGAAGTAATACTCACGTGCATGAGTAAAAATGTTTCATGTGATAAAGGGGACTTAGAAATGTATGGATAAATGTTTCATAGTGAACATTGTTATTGATAAATGGTAAGTGATATGTGTGTATTTATGAAAGATAAATTTTGAGGCTTATGATCTCTACCCCTTTACCAGTATAGTTTTATACAATGAAATTCACAAGATTCATATGGAATAAGATCATGAATGTGGAACTAAAGAGTTCAAAGGTTGAATGACTACTGATATAGGCAAAATGAAAATGAGTTAATAAGTAAAGATAGTATTAAAGAGATATCAGATTTTTTCTGAAGATTATTTTGAATATGTGATGTTATTGTTAAGGAAGAAGTTATTCATGAGTAATTGACTCTTTCAGTGAGCTGAATAATATAAGATTATTGATGATTTTATGGGTCAATGAAATAGTGATAAAACTGCAAAGATATTTGAATACAATTATGATAATTAGGTATTTTACAACAACATCTCCTAGGTACTCTATAACTCCTATTATTCTCTGAGGCATATGAAATTGTGCATGTACAAATGCAATATTCATCGTAGTGAAAGACGAGTAAATCATGATAAATGGAATTACTGAAAGTCTGGCTGATTCATGAGCAGTATTACTCTGTTTTACTTGGGTTGCTAATTCATCATGAATGATATAAGATTTGATGATAAGATTCATGTGATACTATTTTCTACTTTTACTGATTGGAGCCCTGAATTGCGAATGTGCAAGTTATATTGTTTTTATCACAGTGGTTTCTACTGAGTATGTGTTATATTATTCTTCTGAATTTTCTTTGAGATATCAACAATCTCTTTAGTATGTAAACCTGGATTTTCTGTGAAAGATATTCTTTAATTATAGGTAATTACATTCATTACCGATATAAATATTGACTCGATCATAAGGTATGATGTAACACCCCTTACCCGTATTCAACATCGGAACAGGGTACGAGGCATTACTAGGCTTAAGCGCAATCAATCATGCAACTGCAAGACTTGACTTTCCTATCCAATTTAAAACTTTTATTCACACCTCCTAAACAAGCCTACGACACTTAATTCGCGGTTTATGAATGGTTCGGGATCAAATCGAGCTCCTTGGAAGCTCTCTGAAAGACCTTAGAAAATTTTCTCTAAACAATCCACACGCCCGTTTGGAGGAAGGGACATGCCCGTGTGGCATATCACATGCCCGTGTTCCACACCCGTGTGAAATTATTTCTCAATTCGAGCCTACAGGGGTTTTCACACAGCCGAACACACGCCCGTGTCCCTCACACGGCCTCAACACGCCTGTGTCTTAACCCGTGTGCCAAAACCTTGGCATTCTGTTTCGGACGTTATCATCCCATAAATGTCACACAACCTAGGCACATGCCCGTGTCCTTTGACTGTGTGGCAAATTAAATTCCAAAATTTATGTGCAGACTTCACACGGCCTGAGCATATGCCCATGTCCATGGCCATGCCTTCCACACGGTTGAGACACACAGTCGTGTGTTTGCCCGTGTGTTTACTACTGAGCATACTGACTTGTAAAACTATCATGCAAGGGGACACACGGCCTAACCACATGCCCATGAGGCTGACTGTATGTCACACACGGCCTAGACACACACCAGTGTACCTACCCGTGTGACAAGAACAAGGCTATTTGCCAAGCTTTTTTATCACCCTAATTCATACAAACATAGCTCATATTCAACCATCAGCCCATTCATGCATACTTAAACTAAGTAAATCAACATACTACTTACACAATCATGAATAACCTCATCTTTTCATAGATTAATAATAAAGAGCCATAAACTATGGCCTTATACAAAAGAGTTCATCTTTGAAGGAGCCAACACATTTAGCCAAAATAATATGACATTCAACTAAGTCTTGTCCCTATACATGCCATACTCAAAATGCTAAGTCTAAATATACCAAGATCTTCTCATAGTGTGGGTGATCCTTTTGATTATCTTCGTATCCCGAGCTGGCTCTTTGGCACTATGAAACAAGGGAAAATAAAAGGGAGTAAGCTTTAAGCTTAGTAAGTCCACATGTAAATTGTAACAGCCTTAACCCATAATCGACGCCGAAATAGGGTTAAGAGGCATTACCGATCATCCCAAAACATTTATATTCATTTTACAACACAAAGTCAATTGTCAATCAAACATATCCAAATATAAACATATAGTCCCTTAATGAGGTCTACTAGACCTTAAACACGTGTTATAAAGAGGTCGAGACCAAACCGAGCACATGCAAAAATTTTTAGAAATTTAAAGATTTTTCAAAACTACAGAGGTCACACACCCGTGTGGGTAGGTCGTGTGAGGCAGACACGCCCATGCGTCCAAGCCGAAAAATAGGGCATACATACTGACTTGTCCACACAACCTGAGACACGCCTGTGTGCCTCACTCGTGGTCGACACTGACTTGCACCACACGACCAGTAACACACCCGTGTGTCCAGCCCGTGGTCGAGTCTAACTTGTTTTGAAACACAACCTCGAAGGACACGATTGAGCCACACGCTCTTGTGATCAATCATGTGGGCAATTATAGGCCATTTTCAAGGCCAAACTTGCCATCCACACATAAGATCACCTACAAGCCTCAAATCACATGCATTTATATCCTAATTGGTAACCAAAACATAGTATTATGCACACCAATTAATCATCATCCATACCATCAAATTTCATGCTCAATTTCATCTCAAATAAGTTCCTCCAAGACACCATTTTCACAACTCAAATCATATAATCTATGCATCATATAGTTCATACCACAATTTCATACTTAAACCATTATTCTCATCAACCAATTTAAGCATAAAACATACCATACTCATCATTCACATAACCACTTATTTATATACCAATATCATTCATCTTTCAAGCCATTATACATGGAAAAAACTATACAACTCAAAACATGCCATAATCACTAGCCTATACATGCCATATACCAAATATGTACAATATCCAAAAGTACCAAAATAGTTAGCCGATAGTGTGATTGAGTCACTGATGATCCCTGAATTCGAGCTAGCTTTACTGACACTGTAAAATAGAAAAACACATCACACAGTAAACTTTTAAAGCTTAGTAAGTTCGTAATATAATACATTCAATTCAATAAATCAAATACAACATACAAAGTTAATCCATCACATCGATCGACTTACAAATACATCTACCATATCTTCCATAGCTAATATGCTCACTTAACCATCCATAAATCCATTTACAATTTCATCAACCACATAGGTTTCGTACATACCTAGTCAACATTTAGTTATCGATCACTCATGCTACTCAATGCTCAATACTTCATTTCCACCAACCTTTGTTATTCATTCGATTTATTCAAACACTTAGTGCCAAATTCATAGTCAAAGCTTAAATGTTTTCATACACTTAGTGCCTTTGCATTAAACTAAATTTATCCTGGTATCGCATACACAGTACCAATCAAAGAATCTTCTATTTCTTTGCACACATAATGCTCATCATATCTTTCTCATTTCTAATTACGCACACTTAGTGCCATCTAATTCAAATTTGCACATAGCATTTCTAATCCCATAATCACATAATATTCATTCCATAGTACTAAAATATAATTTAACATCACGTATTATATCTGAACTTACCTCGACGTAGAAATACCGAGACTAGTCGATCAATCAAACACTTTGTCTTTGCCTCGATCTCAATCTAAGTCTCTCTTTCTTGGTCTATACATATTCAAATTTAGCTCATTCAATCACTAATTCATTCAATTTAGTCCAAACACACATATTTAGGGCATTTTGCAAAATAGCCTCCTACATTTTCACATTTTGACACTTTAGTCCTAATTTCATAAAATCATCAAATACACATAATTTCATTTCACCCTTGCCTAGCTGAATTTTCCCCATGCTCATTCATGCCCATATATTTCATTTATTTCACATTTTAGTCCCTCAAAATATTATTTTCTCAATTTAGTCCAAAATACTCAATTTTACCAAAAATTCAAAGACAAACCATGTTAATCTTTCACATATCTTTCATATTTCATCATCAACTATCACAAAGCTCAAATATTCATCAATGGCATATCTCAAAATCACCATCAAACTCTAAAATTAAAGCATGAGTTTGATAGTACACTAAGCAACGATCACAAAAGCGTAAAAATTATCAAAAATTCGAACAAAAATCACATACCAATTAAAGCTTGAGTTTGCCGAAATCAAATAAGCTTCAAACCTTTGTTTCTTTCTCAATTTCGGTGGAGGATGAGCACTAATGCCACTAATTTCATATTTGTTTTATTAATATTAACTTAATACATACTTTTACCATTTTGGCCTTTGTTAAAACATTTTATTTCATTCATTTAATGGCCATTTATGCCCATCTCCACTACCAAAGGGCTAATTACCACATAAGGACTTCTCATTTAATAAGCCATGCTAAATAGACACTTTAACAATCAGTATAGAGCTTTTACATTTTATGCGATTAAGTCCTTTTTGCTAATTAAGCACACAATTGATAAAAATTTCAAACAAAACTTTCACACATGCTCAATCACATATTATAAACACCAAAAATAATATTAAAATATTTTTCCAAACTCAAATTTGTGGTCTTGAAACCACTATTCTGACTAGGGTCTAAATAGGGCTGTTACAACTCTTCCCCCTTATGGATTTTCGTCCCCGAAAATCCTACCAGTGAATAGGTTCAGATATTGCTTTCTCATAATATCTTCAGGCTCCCACATAGCCTCTTCAACTCCGTGTTTGTGCCACAACACTTTAACTAAATAAATTCTCTTATTTCACAACTCTTTGGTCTCTCGTGCCAAAATTTGAATCGGTTCCTCACTATATGATACTGAATCTCAACCTCAGTAGGAGCAATTACATGCGATGGATCAGATCTGTATCTTTGAAGCATCGATACGTGAAATAAATTATGAATTTTCTCTAATTTAGATGGCAACAACAATCTATACGCAATCGACCCAACTCGTTCAATGATCTCATATGGTCTGATGAACCTTAGACTCAACTTGTCTTTTCAGCCAAATCTGAGTATCTTTTTCCACGGCGAGACTTTCAAAACCACTTTATCCCCGATCTGAAACTTAATATCCTTACGTTTTAAATCTGTATATGTCTTTTGATGATCTGATCCATCTTTCAAACTATCATGAATCACTTTCATTTTTCTGTTCAGTCTCTTTGATCAAATCGACCCCGTGTATCTTACTTTCACTGAGATCAGTCCAATACAATGGTGTACGACATTTACAACTGTACAAAGCTTCGTAAGGTGCCATTTTGATACTCGATTGAAAGCTATTATTATACACAAATTCAATCAAAGGTAAGTATCATTCCCACGTACCTTCAAACTCGAGAATGCAATATTTCAACATATCCTTAAGTATCTGAATGATTTGTTCGAACTGACCATCTATTTGCGGATGGACAGTTGTGCTAAAGTAGCACCTTGCAGTTTCTTCCAAAACCGCGATGTGAACCTTGGATCTCTGTCCGAAACAATAGAAATAGGCACACTGTTCAATCTCACAATCTGAGAAACATATAGTTCAGCCAGTTTGTCAAGCGAATAATTTCTACGAACCGGAATAAAGTGAGCCGATTTAGTCAATCTATCCACAATAACCCAAATTGCATCTTTCTTGCTAGGTGTCAACAGTAAACCAAATACAAAATCCATCGTGACTTTGTCCCATTTCCACTCAGGTAACATGATCGGTTGAAGCAATCCAAAAGGTACCTAATATTCAGCTTTTACTTGCCGACAGACTAAACATTTCGAAACAAAGTCAGAAATGTCTCATTTCATACCATGCCACCAGTAACGTTGTTTCAAATCATTATACATTTTCGTACTACCCGGATGAATAGACAAACGACTGCTACAAGCTTCATTCAAAGACATCTAGATCAACTCTGAATTTCTCGGAACACATATTCGATTTTGAACCTCAAACAACCATCAGTATCAACTTGAAACTCAGATTCAACAATCGATTCATATTGAGCTCGCTTTGCCAACAAGTCATTATCAACCTTCTGAGCATCAAAAATTTGTTGAACAAAATAATGGCCTTGCTTTTAATTTAGCTATTATCAAACCATCATCAGACATAGTCATATACGCATTCATTGCACGTAAATCAAACAGTGCTTTTGGCTTAAAGCATCAACAATAGTATTAGCCTTTCTAGGATGATAGTCAATCACAAGCTCATAGTCTTTTAACATCTCTAACCAACAACATTGTCTCAAATTTAGATCTTTCTGAGTCATCAAATATGTAACACCCCTAACTCGTATCCGTCGACGAATTAGGGTTAAGAGGCATTACTGAACAAACGAAATCTTTTAAGGACATTTCATAATATAATTCATCCAATGCAATCAAAGCGTCCCTTAAATAGGTCAACAAGACCTTAAGCATGCTCTAGAATAAGGTCGGACTAAACCAAACATGCCCGTGTGGACAAGCATTGTGCTCTCACGGCCTCAAACACGCCCTTGTGTCCAAGATGTGCCAAAATAGGAGATACATACTGACTTGCCCACACGGCCATGGACACGCTCGTGTACCCCACCCGTGGTCGAGCTTGACTTGCATCACATGGCCAGTCACACGCCCATATGTCCAACCCATGGTTGAGCCTGA
This sequence comes from Gossypium rotundifolium, assembly GCA_025506655.1. Classification (NCBI taxonomy): domain Eukaryota; kingdom Viridiplantae; phylum Streptophyta; class Magnoliopsida; order Malvales; family Malvaceae; genus Gossypium; species Gossypium rotundifolium. The sequence continues at coordinate 44,201,888 of CP106732.1, read as the reverse complement.
CTTGATTTGAGTAATAACCACGAGGGACACAGTCAAGCCACACGCCCGTGTGCTCAACTGTGTGGGAAAATGTAGGCCATTTTCAAGGCCAAAATGCCACCCACAGTGGTCATTCCTACAAGCTCAAACAAGCATAAATCCATGCACAATTGGCAACCAAAATCATGTCATAAGATCAACTTATTACCCCATTCTATCTCATCTATAATCATGTCAACTTATGTACAAATTTGTACAACTAAACCATATATAAACAATCATGAATTATCCTTACCATACCATTCATATAACCATATCTTTGATCGAACTTATATACTCATATTGCATCAATATTCTTTCCATAATCTTGACCATTTCTTAACTATGAAATCATGCCAAAACCAAACATTATAAAACATGACACATATTCTTTACACAATTCATTTAACTAGCCATATCACATGGCTATCCATATATCCCAAATATACTCCAAAACAACTAGCCTATACATGCCATATTTTGCTATAAACACTTCAAAAAGTACCAAAGTTGAGTTTGATAGTGTAGTGATGATCGTCAACGGTCCCTGAGCCTTTAGTAGCCTTGACGATCTATAAAATAGAGTAAACACACACAAAGTAAGCTTTCAAAAGCTTAGTAAGCCGTATACAAATAAAATTATCACAAAATCATTCATAAACATAGCAATTTAGATTCATTAACATATCTTCCTTTCAAAACACATGAATATCTCCTTGGCTTACTTGGTTTGCCATTGCTTACCAATTCATCATATCTCAAACATCTCATTTACTCATATCTCAAACATACATATTTCTCAAATGTTCCTTTGCATCAATGCACATACTTACTCATCTTTCATGCTTATACAAAGCATACATATCAATGTACCTGAAACGGATGTACAACTCACATAGTCATTCATTTGTCAAACTTACCCGTTGAACCATTCGGAATCTAATAAGATACTCAGAGTACTCGAAATAGTCATACAATGCCAATGTCCCAGACGAGGTCTTACATGAATTAGATACGATGCTAATGTCCCATATATGGTCTTACACGTAAACCTCATATCAATGCCAACGTCCCAGACGTGTCTTACATGATATCACATATCGAACACCAATGTCATGACATACATAATTCCTATCTATTCCTAGGTTCATACAGGACTTCTCTGACATTGATACATTGTCGATTCTTTCTCAGAATTCATATACTATGATTCTAATATTCATTCATCACAATGAGATTTCATATAAACATATAGAGATTGATACAAATACATTTATTTGTATATAGACTTACCTCGGATTCAGATATTGGAAACGGACTCGGCTACTTAATTACTTTCGATTTCCCGCGATCTAAGTCAGTTTTCTTCGGTTCTTGATCTATACATATTCAAATTTAATCGATTTATTCACTAATTCATTCAATCCAATCCAAATACACATATTTAGGGCAATTTAAATATTAGCCCTCACATTTTCATATTTTGACATTTTAGTCCCAATTTTACAAAATCACAAAATATAAAAAATTTCATATTACCCATGACTAGCCGAATTTTACTCATACTCATATGAGTCCATACATTTGATTTATTTTACAATTTAGTCCTTCAAAATTTCATTTTCTTAATTAACCCTAAGATACTCAAATTCACTAAAAATTCAAATACAAAATATGCTAATCAAACACATATATTCCATATTTCATCATCAAATATTTCAAAGCTCATGTGTTCATCAAAGACACATTTCAAAATCATCATCAATTCTAAAAATTAAGACATGGGTTTTGTAGTTCACGAAGCAACGATTGCAAAAATGTAAAAATTATCAAAAATCGATAAAAACATACCTTGAATTGAATCAAAAGCTAGCTGAATTCCCTAACTTAATTTTTTTTCTTTTCTTTTCTTCAAATTCGGCATAAGCTAAAAAGATGGACATGGCTTTTCTTTTTGTTTTGTTTAATAATAACATATATTAAGCCATTTACAAAATTAACCTTATTACAAAATTTACATCTATCTTATAATAAAAGGTAATTTTTGACAATTGTCATCCACTATCTCTATTAATGGGATAATTGCCTATTAAGGACTTCACTTTATAAAGACATCAACAATTTGATACTTCCACATTTAACCATTAAACTTTCATTTTATGCGATTAAGCCATTTTCTCAAATTAAGCATACAAAAGAGCAAATTAACTCATGGAACTTTAGCACATGCTTAATCACACACAATAAACATAGAAAATAATATTAAAATATTATTCTAACTCAAATTTGTGGTACCGAAACCACTACTCTGACTAAGGTCTAAATCGGACTGTTATAATTCTCCCCCTTAGGGATTTTCGTCTCGAAAATCTTAGCATTAAACAGATTCTGATATTGCTGTCTCATTGAATCTTCGAGCTCCACGTAGCCTCTTTCATTCCGTGTTGATGCCACAATACTTTCACTAACGAAAATTTCTTATTTCTCAATTCTTTCATTTCACGAGCTAAGATACGGATCGATTATTCTTCGTAGGTCAAATCAGATCAGATTTCAATCTCAGATGGAGCAATAACATGTGGCGAATCAGATCTGTATCGAAGGAGCATTGACACGTGAAATAAATTATGAATCTTTTCTAGTTCAGGTGGCAACAATAAACTGTACACAATTGGTCCGACAAGCTCGATGATCTTATACGGTCAAATAAACCTTGGACTCAACTTGCCTTTACGGCCAAATCTGAGTACTTTTTTCCACAGAGATACTTTCAAAATACTTTATCCCCAATTTCAAATTAAATGTCTTTTCTTTTCAAATCTGCATAGGACTTCTGACGATCAAACGCTGCTTTTAGACTATTACGGATTACTTTCACTTTTTGTTCTATATCCTTTATCAAATCGACCCCGTGTATATTACTTTCACTGAGCTCTGTCTAATACAAAGGGGTTCGACATTTGCATCCGTACAAAGCTTCATATGGTGCCATTTTAATGCTCGACTGAAAACTATAATTGTATGCAAATTCAATTAATGGTAGATATTGATCCCGCGTACCGTCAAACTCAAGGATGCAACATCTCTACATATCCTCAAGAATCTGAATGATCCATTCGGGCTGACCATTTGTTTGCGGATGAAAAGCAGTACTGAAGTGCAATTACATACCTAAAGCTGCTTACAATTTCTTCTAGAACCGAGAAATAAATCTCGAATCTCTATTTGACACGATGGACAATGGCACTCCGTGCAATCTCACAATATTAGAAATGTAAAGCTCAGCTAACTTATCAAGTGAGTAATAAGATCTCACCGAAATTAAATGATCAACTACAACCCAATTTGCATCTTTCTTTCTTGAAGTAAAAGGCAATCTAGAAACAAAATCCATCGTCACTCTATCCCATTTCCACTCGGGAATCAGAATTGGTTGTAGCAAACCAAACGGAACCTGATGTTCAGCTTTAACTTGCTAATAGATTAAACATTTTGATACAAAATAGATAGGCGACTATTATGAGCTTCATTCAAAATCAACTGTAATAATTCAAAATTTGTCGAAACACAGATTCTATCTCGAAATCTTAAGCAATGATCATTGCCAAGTTGAAATTCAGAATCGGAATTCAAATTACATTGAACTCGTTCGCTATCATTTCATTATCAACTTTCTGAGCATCACACATTTGTTGTAAGAACAATGGTTTCTCTTTCAATTCCGCCAAAACTGAACCATCATCAGACAAATCTAAATGAGCATTCATCACTCAAAGTGCAAACAATGACTTTTGAATCAGTGCATTGGCAACAACATTTGCCTTTCTCGGATGATAATCTATCACAAGCTCATAGTCTTTCAATAGCTCTAACCACCTTCTTTGTCGCAAATTTAAATCTTTTTGAGTCATCAGATACTTCAAACTTCTATGATCTAAAAATAAGTGACATTTCTCACCAAAGAGGTAGTGACTCCAAATCTTTAATGCTAACACAGTCGCAGCTAACTCAAGATCGTGTGTTGGATAATTCTTTTCATGAGGCTTTAATTGTCTCAAGGCATAAGCTATAACTTTTCCTTCATACATCAAAACACATCCCAAACCATTTAATGAAGCATCACTATAAATCATAAATTCTTTACCCGATTCTAGTTGTATCAAAACTGGGGATTCAGTCAACAGAGTTTTCAACTGATCAAAGCTTTTCTGACATTTGTCAGACCATTCAAATCTCACATCTTTTTGAAGCAGTTTAGTCAACGGAGTAGCTATCATCGAGAATCCTTTAACAAACTGATGATAATAACTAGCAAGTCTCGAAAAACTGTGAACTTCAAACACATTCTCTGGAGGCTTCCATTCCAGAATAGCAAAAATCTTTCTTAGATAAACTTGTATTCCAGAGGCCGATACAATATGTCCCAGAAAACTGACTTCATGCAACCGGAATTCACATTTACTGAATTTTGCATACAATTGATTTTCTCTCAGAGTTTGCAACACAATTCTCAGATGTTCAGCATGTTCAATTTTATCTTGTGAATAAATCAAAATGTCGTCAATGAAAACAACAACAAATTGATCTATAGGTATGGTCTTGAAATTCTATTCATCAAAACCATAAAAATAGCAAGAGCATTGGTTAGTCTGAAAGGCAAAACTAAAAGCTCATAATGCCCGCACCTCGTTCTTAAAGTAGTTTTTAGAATCTCTGAATCTTTTACTCACAACTAATAATATCCCGATTTTAGATCTATCTTTGAAAATATCATGCCTCCTTTCACCGATCAAACAAATCATCAATTCTAGGTAGAGGATACTTGTTCTTTATGGTCACCTTGTTCAGCTATCGGTAATCAATGCACATTCTCATCGTGCTATCTTTCTTTTTCACAAATAGAACAGAAGCACCCCAAGGTGAGAAACTCGATCTAGTAAACCCTCTGTCAGTCAATTCTTGCAACTGTAACTTCAATTCTTGCAACTCTGTTGGTGCCATTCTATACGGAGCTATCGAAATAGGAGCCAATCCAGGTAGTTCTTCTGGGAATACATCAGAGAATTCACAGACAACAAGCACTGATTTAACTTTCTTTTCAGATACCTTCGAGTCTATTACATAACCAAAATAAGCTTCATACCCCTTTTTCACATAATTTTGAGCTTTCATCACTGATATCACAGCAGGTAACCCATTCAAATCATTAGATTCAAACCAAACTATTTCATCATTTTGACATCTCAAATCAATAGCCTTTCTTTTGCAATTCACAATAGCATCATGCAATGTCAACCAGTCCATACCTAAAATTATATCGAACTCATCAAAAGGCAATAACATCAGATCAGCCTGAAAATAGATATTTCAGAACATCAACGGACAACACTTGTATACTTTATCAACCAAGACACTTTTACCTAAGGGGTTTGATACTTTTATAACAAACTCAGTAGACTCCACAGGTAAAGTCTTACTGGATACTAAGTTCATGCATATATATGAGTGAGTAGAACCTAGATCTATCAATGCAATCATAGGAGTATCATAAAGAGTAAATGTACCTGTTATAACATCTGGAGATGAAGTTTCTTCATGAGATCGGATAACATATACTGTCAAGTGCTCTAGCTTCAGATCTCACAACTGAGACTTTTGAAGCTCTCTGACTACCACTAGCATTTCTTGCATTTTGGGAAGGTCTACCTCTCACTAGAACTTTATCAGACTTTGGATTCTGAACAATCTCTTGCTCAACAGACTCTCGGTAATCACAGATAAAATAATCTAATGATCCACATCTAAAGCAAGCTTGATAATTCAATCTACAACTTCTCAGATGTCTTTTACCATAATGCTTACATTTAGGTCGATCGGATCGGACATTTCCAACACTTGCCATTGAAGTTGTCAGAGCTTTAGTATTCGATTGTGATCTAGCTCGATCTCTATTTGATTGTCCCACATTAATATTCGATTGGCTTTGTTCATCTCTGAATTTCTTTGAAGCGGAATGAATTATTTTACTTGGAAATCTCTTTCTCGCATCTCTAATTTCAAAGTCAACTTTTCTTTTGTCTTTACCGAGTGCCTCAGCTTTGCATGCTCGATCAACAAGCACGACGAACTCTTTTATTTCTAGAATCCCAACTAACAAACTGATATCTTCATTAAGACCATTTTCAAATCTTTTGCACATTATTTATTCACTCGATACACATTTTCGAGCATACTGACTTAATCTCACGAACTCTCATTCGTATTCAGTGACAGACATGCGGCCCAATTTTAATTCCAGAATTCCTTTCATTTCTGATCTATGAATCTCTGACTGATGTATTTCTTTCAAAATTCAGACTAAAAGAAATCCCATGTAACTCATTCCTTTGGAACAATAGAAATTAGAGTCTTCCATCACTGATAAGCTGTATCTCGTAGTAAATAAACGACACATTTTATGCATTCTTCAGGGTTCAATGCCATTTCATCAAATACCTAGATCGTGTTCTCAAGCCAGAACTCAGCTTTCTCAGCATCATCATCACTGGTAGCCCTAAACTCTTCAGCCCTATACTTACAGATTTTATTGACTAGAGGCTTATTCGACAGATTTAGATTCATGACTGGAGGTAAAACTGAAGTCTAAGGGGATTAGTCGGGGGCAGAGATTGTGAAACAGTCAGATTATTTATTACAAATTGAGTGAACCACTCACTCATCATATGGAGCAAAGCTTGTTTAGCTTCTCCCTCTAGACCACTCGTAGCCGGCCTCGAATCAGATGGCATTGTCCCTTGAGCGGGAGCAGGCGCATTACTTTCAACATCATCAGCTACGACTTTTTTGGTATCCATTACTATACGTAAAACACATTTTACATGACAGGATTCATCACACTATAACAATTCAAATATATAGCATGTATAGTTAGACTCTTACATACTACGTTAGTCCGAGAATCGACTAAACCGTAGCTCTGATACCAATCAAATGTAACACCCCTAACCCGTATCCGTCACCAAATTAGGGTTAAGAGGCATTACCAAAAAAACAAAATTTTTTACGAACATTTCATAGTATAATTCCTCAAATGAAATCAAAGCATCCCTTAAATAGGTTAACAAGATCTTAAGCATGCTCTAGAATAAGGCCGAGACTATAACTGAACACATACAAAAGTCATTGAAAATTTAAAAATTTTTCTAAGTTACAGAGGTCACACGCCAGTGTAGGCGGGCCGCTGCCTCCCACGGCCTCAGACACGCTCGTGTGTCTAAGCTGTGCCAAAATAGGGCATACATACTGTCTTATCCACATCGTCGTGGACACGCCGTGTGCCCCACCCGTGGTCGAGCCTAACTTGCACCACACGACCAGTCACACTGCCCGTGTGTCCAGCCCGTGGTCGAGCATGACTTGATTCGAGTTACAACCACGAGGGACACTATCAAGCCATACGCGTCGTGTGCTCAACCATGTGGGAAAATATAGGCCATTTTCAAGGCCAAAATGCCACCCACAGTTGGGTCATTCCTACAAGCTCAAACAAGCATAAATCCATGCACAATTGGCAACCAAAATCATGTCATAAGATCAACTTATTATCCCATTCTATCTCATCCATAATCATGTCAACTTATATACAAATTTGTACAACTAAACCACATATAAACAAGCATTAATCATTCATACCATACCATTCATATAACCATATCTTTGATCAAACATATATACTAATATTACATCAATATGCGTTCCATAATCTTGACCATTTCTTAACTATGAAATCAGGCCAAAACCAAACATTATAAAACATGACACATATTCTTTACAAAATTCATTTAACTATCCATATCACATGGCTATCCACATATCCCAAACATACTCCAAAATAACTAGCCTATACATGCCATATTTTGCTATAAACACTTGTAAAAGTACCAAAGTTGAGTTTGGTAGTATGGTGATGATCCTTGACGGTCTCCGAGCCTTCAGTAGCCTTAACGATCTATAAAATAGAGTAAACACACACAAAGTAAGCTTTCAAAAGCTTAGTAAGATGTATACAAATAAAATTATCACAATATCATTCATAAACATAGCAATTTAGATTCATTAAGATATCTTCATTTCAAAACACATGAATATCTCTTTGGCTCAATTGGTTTGCCATTGCTTACCAATTCATCATATCTAAAACATCTCATTTACTCATATCTCAAACATACATATTTCTCAAATGTTCCTTTGCATCAATGCACATACTTACTCATCTTTCATGCATATACAAAGTAGTTGTAACAACCTAGTTTAGACCCTAGTCAGAACAATGGTTTTGAGACCACAAATACGAGGTTGGAATAGTATTTTAAAATTATTCTTGGTGTTCATTATATGTGATATAGCCTGTGTGAAAATTTGGTGTGAAAATTTTATCGACTATGTGTTGAATTATAAGAAAGGATTTAATCACATAAAGTGTAAAATCATGTGTGTTGATTGTTAAGTGCTTAATTATTGTTGTATTTATAATGTGGAGGCCTTATAAGGCAATTAGCCCATTACCAAATTTAGTGGATGAATATGGTCAAGAATGATCTTATGACATATGTTTTTATATTTAGTATTAATGGTTAAATAGGCAATTTCATAAATCAAAGTTTATTAAACAAAACAAACATTTGAAAGATGAAGGTTATTATCTTTTAGTGCTGAAAAGACAAAGAAAAGAAAAAGAAGAACAAAACCAAAAGTTTCGGCTAGCTTTTGGCTTGATTTAAGGTATGTTTTGACTTTGGTTTTTGATGATTTTTATGTTTTTGAGATTGTTGCTTAGTCTACTATCAAGCCCATGTTGTAATTTGAGGAATTGATGATATTTTTGAGGTATGCCATTGATGAATGGGTGAGTTTTGTGATGAGTATTGGTGTTAAATGAAATATATGTGTTTAATGAACATGTTTTGTTCTTGAATCCTTGGTGAATTTAGCTAATTAGGGCTAAATTGTGATAATAATATTTTGAAGGACTAAATTGTGGAATAAATGAAATGTTTGGGCTTGTATTAGCATGGAAAGAATTTCGCTAAGCATATGTGATATGAAATTGTGTGTATTTGATAATTTTATGAAATAGGGACTAAAGTGTTGAAATGTGAAAATGTGAGGGCTATTTTGTAAAATGCCCTAAATATGTGTATGAGGACTAAATTTAATGAATTTGGTGATTGAATGAGTTGAATTTGAATGTATATAGAGCAAGAAAGAAGAAGTTCAGATCAAGATCAAGGCAAAGACAAAGTGCTCGATTAATCGACCATTTTGGTATATCGAAGACTGAGGTAAGTTCGGATATAATACTAGTTGTAAACTATATCTATCTGATGTGAATTGAATGAATATATATCTATGTAACTATGAGATTAGAAATGCTATGTGCGAAATTGAATTAGAGGGCACTAAGTGTGCGAAATTAGAATCGAGATAGAAATGATTAGCACTATGTGTGCAAAAAGATAGAAGCTTCGGCTTATCGAACTGGCACTGTGTGTGTGATGCCGATATAAGTTCGGTTTAACATATTGGCACTAAGTGTGCGGTGACGATTATGTTTCGATTATGAAATTGGCACTAAGTGTGTGAATAAATCAAAGGAATAGCAAAGGTTGAACGAGAGGTAATATCGAGCAATTGAGTAGCATGAATGGTGAGTAACTATGTGTTGATCAAGGTACTTTTAAACCTATGTGGTTGATGATAGCCTTAAAAGTTGAATGAATAGATACTTGAGCATATGCTTGAGATTGTTGATGAGCCTAATTATGCATTTATCTATGTGATGGTTTAATTATGTATTAATGTGGTATTCTTGAGTAATATGTATTATATTACGAACTTACTAAGATTTGAAAGCTTACTGCGTGATTTGTTTCTCTATTTTACAGTGTCGGCAAAGCTAGCTCGAATATGGGAACTCGCCAGCATCTCTATAACACTATTGACAATTGATAAACCGTAATATACACATATTTTAATCCCACATTTAGCATGTTTTGGATGATTAATCCCTTTAATTATGGAAATAGGTGCTCCTAATCCTTTGTTTTCATGTTTTATACTTAGGAGAGCACCGGAGGATGAAAAGAATGAGAAATGGGTTGAAAATGGAGTAAATGGGTTGAATTACGAAATAGACATGGCTTGGGCCCAATACCACATGGCCGTGCCTCATTAACAGACTCGACCACAGCCTGGCTTCGATTTACACAAGCGTGTCCCTATCATAGCAAAGAAGAGTTTCATTTGAAATAGAGTACTTAGAGGCAAAGAAATCCATTCCAAAAGCCTATATAAACACCTTAGAGACCAACCTTCAATGGGGCGTCAGCTAGGCCAAAGAGCCAAGCCAGAGGGCCAGAATTGTGGGATTCACTCGAAGGAAGCTAGGTGATTCATCTCAAAAAGCCGAATCATACTCAAGACTGAGGATCTCTCCTTCAAATCCTTCAGGGGGTTTTAGGGTTTTCTTTATGTTTTGCTTTATATTTTCTTCTAAGATGTATTCTTTTATAATTATGAACTAAACCCCTCAAATACCTTAGGGGATGAAACCTAAGACAGATCTTGTTATTTTTTTTGAGCTATATGATAAATAATTGATTTGTTATTAATTATGTGTTCTTAATTCTTGTTTTAATATTTCAGGATATTGATTCAAGTATTGATGTGCTTAGGCAGTGGAGCAAAAGTCCCTGTTTAAGAGTAGATCTAGCATAATTAAGCGGAGTTGATCGCAACCCTAGAAATAGGATGACAAAAATCTACCCGATTAGGGTCAAATCTAATATGGGAGTCCATAGATCGAGTTAATGCAATTCTAGGAGTTTTAATTTGAAAGAGATTTCAATTAATCAACCTAGGGTTAGACGTTAGTAGCCTCGAAGGTGGTATTAATATAAATAATGGAATCTTAATATCAAGTCAAGTGAATAAACCGTCTAGTTCAAAGTTAAATAACAAGTGAAGTCTAGGTGGATTCTTCCTCGGGTATTGTCTTAATCAATTGGTTCTCGCACAAGTATTTCCCCAATTCCTTCCCTGTGTCTTAGCATCTTTAGCTTAGTAGTTATTTAATTTTAGATTAGATAAAATTTCTCTTAATTCTTAGGCAAAATAATGAAAATAAAGTTAGTATTAGTACTTTTGGTTCCTTTGGGTTCGACAATTCGGTCTTGCCACTAAACTATACTGCTGTTCGATAGATGCGCTTGCCTCGAGTCATTGTCACAGTTAGTTTTTAGGCTAGATCATTCATTATAAATTTTCAAGACTCGACAAACGATCAATTTTTTGGCGCCGTTGCCTCCTAGGAACTAAAATATTAAGAAAGCTCAATTTTTATTACTTTAGCCATATTTTATTTTATATTATTTTTGCAATTAATTTTTTTTTACTTTTCTAATTTATTTTTCTTTTTCTTTTCCTGGTAGGTACCTATCATTTATGACTAGAAAGAACCCGACAGGACCCTTGATTTACGACAGTGATATTGAAGGTATGGTTCATAAAAATCGTAGAGAAATAAGGCAAAGCTTAAACTATATACAAGAAGATCAAGAGAACAAAATTAATACTACCGAATAGATGGCTGAGAATAATCCACTAACTCTAGAGGTGAAAATCATGCTCCTCAAACTATGTATGATTATGCTAAACCCAATTTAACAGAAATTGAGTCAAGTATTGTTAAACCTGCTATTGCTGCTAATAATTTTGAACTGAAACCTAACACTATACAAATGATACATGAATTTGTTTAGTTTGATGGTTTGCAAGATGAAGATCCAAATAATCACTTGGCAAATTTCCTAAAATTTTGCAATACTTTCAAAATTAATGGAATTTTTGATGATGCCATCCGTCTTCGATTATATCCCTTTTCTTTGAGGAATAAAGATAAACAGTGGTTGAATTCTCTTCCACGAGGATCAATCACTACATGGGAATAAAAGACCAAAAATTTTTTATTAAAATATTTTTCACCATCAAAACGGCCAAATTAAGGAATGATATCTCTTCTTTTGTGTAGATGGATTTAGAAACACTATACCATGCATGGGAGATATACAAAGATCTATTAAGAAGGTGCCCACAACAAGGATTACCCTTGTGGCTACAAATCCAAACTTTTTACAACAGTGTGTACCCTTCAATGAGACAACCGATGGATTCAGCAGTCGGTGGATTCCTGAATAACAAAACTCTTGAGCCGGCCTATGAGGTTGTAGAGGAGATGTCACTGAACAACTATGTAACAGACCGAATCTGACCCTAATCGAAAAGGTGGTTTTGGGACCACGAATCCGAGCCCAAGAAATGTTTACATATTATATTTAGTGTTTATTATGTATGTATTTATATGTGTGAAAATTTCGTAGAAAAATTTTATCGTTTAAGTGTCGAATTTGATAAAAAGGACTAAATCACATAAAAAGTAAAAGTGGCCAACTAAAGTGTAATGTGTTAAATTGAGCATGGCTTTTTAATGTGAGGTATTAAAAGGGCAAATAGCCCATTTTTAGGTTAATGGCCGTCCACCTTGATGCATGTAATAGTGTTTGAGTTTTTATAATATATAATATTACATTATATGTTAAAATAACTAATAAATATATGTTAATAAAACAATAAAATAAAAAGCCATTCATTTGTTCATCTTTGGCCGAAAAGAACACAAAAAAGAAGGGGAGAAAAGCTTTAGAACATTCGACATTTCTCAAGCTTAATTACGTAAGAAATCTAGCTCGATTTTTGTTAATTTTTATGTTTTTGAGATCGTTGCTTAGTATATTACCCGACCCATGCTAGAATTTCTAAGATTAGTGTGTATATATGAATCGGCCATGGATGAATTCTTGAGGTTTATGATGTTTGATGATGTTATATGAAAGGTAGGTTAAAAATTAGTATATTATGTGTTGGAAGTTTTGGTAAATTTGTGTTTTTAGGGCCAATTTGTAAAAATAAAATTTTAGAGGGGCTTGATTGCAAATTAAATGAAAGAAATAGACTTGTAAAGTCCTTATACACATTCGACCCTTAAGGAGTATGGGGAAATTTGATGTATTTTGAGTTTTATGCAAATAGGACTAAATTGCAAAGTATTGAAATAGTAGGGGTAAAATGGTAATTTGCCCATTTATGTGCTTAGGGACTAAATTAAGATGAATTGTACTTGAATGAGCTGAATTTCAATGTGTTTTAGATCAAGAGCAAAGAAAAACGAAATTAGATCGGGGGAAGACGAAGGTTCTCGAATAGCCGATTTGCACGGCCTATCGACAACCGAGGTAAGTCCTTAAGCAAATTTATATCGAAAAGTTAATTACAAAAGTAGTATATGATAAAAATTGGTATACTAAGGCATAATAATGTATATAGGCCGAATGTGGGGCATGAAATGGTATTAAATTTGTTGGTTGAATGTGATGTGGATTCTTACGTTCGGTTTAACATGATATTGTAAAATAAAGCATATGAGATGGATGTGATTATAGCCTTAAGTAATGTGCATGGGAATGTTGATTGTGTTATATATCGGGCTTTAATGCCTAGTAGGCTTTGTGCCGGTGTTATATATCTGGCTTTAATGCCTAGCAGGCCTTGTGCTGGTGTTACATTTCGGGCTTTAATGCTAGCGTGCTTCGTCTTAGGTGATATATTTGGGCTTAGTTCTAGCGAGGCTTCGTGCGGTGATATATTCGAGCTTAGTGCTCAGCAGGCTTAGTGCTTGGTGATCTATTCAGCTTAGTGCCTAGCGTGCTTCGTGTTTGATTTATTTCGGCTTTAAATGCCTAGCGTGCTTTATGCCTTGATACGCTATAAGTGGAGATTCGAATATAAAATAATGTGAGATGTTTATATAGTGTTAAGTGGTACAAGTTCAGGTAAGAACTAACCTACCATTTTAGTAAGGAATGAAGTGAACTAAAATTCTTATTGTATAGTTAAAGATCAGTGATGAGTGTGACAAAAGCGCTTGTGATTGCGTATAAGTTGAAATAGAAGATCGATGTCTAGATTGGTTTATATGGAATAATAATAATGTACAGTTTCACGATGTCATAGCAATGATGTTTAAGTAAAGAGCATTACTATTATTCAGCTATCAAAATTTTATGTAATGAAATAATTATGTTTTATACTACAAGCTTGGATTTTAATATGTTTAAATGTATGCTGATTATGTTGATATTTGCTTGAGACTTACTAAGCTAGTAAGCTTACTGTGTGTGTGTCTTTGTCTACCTCTGTTTTATAGATCTTGAATCGAACTACGGGCTCGAAAGATCATCCGTGAAGTCAACCACACTATAAAACTTAGTTTGTTATTTAAAAGGGCATGTATAGGCTAGATTAAACCATATAACTAATGTTTTGTAATAGTGTAAATATGCTAGCCATGCGAAAATGGCTATCTATTTTGGAATAACTTGTTTCATGTTTTGATGATATTGTTTGCTTATGCCATGAACTATTATTTATGCTTGATTATGGTTTAATCATGTGTGAGAGTGGTATTATTATTTGTGCATGTTAGATTATGATAAGAAAGACTTAGTAATTGGTTCATGTTGATGAGCTTAAGATAAGGTATATACATTGATAATGTTTGGATTTATGATTCGACAAAGTATTAGACTCTTATTATTGAGTATGTGGTATAGTGTATGTTATGTATTGAAGTTATCTTGGATGACCGAATATGTAGTTAAATGATTGATTTTGTGTATGTATTTTAAGAATGCGAATTGGGGGTACTTTTAATGTTATTTGTGCACAAAATGGTTAAAATCAATATGGACATATGCGCATGAACTTGTGTCAAGAGAAGAAGTATATTTGGTCTTGAAATGATAATTATCTTTATGAGTAAATGTGTATGTATGGCTAGTATGCTGTGTGGTTATTTTAACTTAGATTAATGTGCATAACATGTGAATTGGTATAGTCCTGAATTAATTAATCGAATAAGTAAATATTGATTCGGAAATTTTGCTTAGATATGCCTTTGACCTTAGTGAATATGCGCATGGTGTAATAGTAACTAAAGTATGATTGGTTATGTTTTTATATCACCATTGCAGTATAAATGAATAAAAAAAAATAGTAGTAAAGTATGGTTCGGTTGATGTTTAAATTTCATATGTACAAAAGATATAAATAATAATAGGTTTGATATTCGACTACTGGAATAGTTGTTTTGTTATACATTCTGTATATGATATGTTTTAATAGATGCTGGATTATGTTTTAATTATGAAATGTCAAGAATGCTATGGTTTTAAGACTCGATATTTGATTAAGGTACGAGCATTGATGTGATTAAATTTTGAGTTGTGAAATGTAATGAATATCTATTGGAACTATTATATGACTGGTAATACCTCGTAACCCTAATTCAGTGATGGATATGGGTTAGGGGTGTTACAAACTATCAGTGGCAAGATACAAGGACAAGGCCAACAAAAATAGCCAGAGTTTTCAACCTCGACGCAGTCACCATGCTATCAAATCAGGTAGAGATGTTAAGTAAAAGGATTGATGGTTTGTATTTTTCCTTGCAAGTACACCCAGTAATGCAATGTGATACAAACATAGGAGCTGTGGCAAATCCTGAATATCCACCCTACAATTATGGCATGGAACGCAAACAGATAAACTATACGGGTAACAATTTTAGATCTCAAAATAACCCTTATGGTAATACTTATATCCCAAGTTGGAGGAACCACCCCAATTTCTCATGGGGTGGTCAATGAAATCATAGACAACAACCTCCTCCAAACTTCCCACAACAACCTTACCCACAGGAAAAGAAGCCGAACCTTGAAGAGATGCTGAAAAAATTTATAGCGGTGTTAGAAACTCATTCCCAAAACACCTAAACAACACTAAAAAATCAACAAGCATCGATTAAAGGAATCGAGAACCATTAGGGAAACTCACTAAGATGATCTCTGAACGACCACAAGGTAGCTTGCCGAGTAACACTGAGACTAACCCAAAAGAGAAACTTCAAGCCCTAACCGCTCAGAATACTGAAAGGTTTGTAGATACTGAACCTGAGCCAAGGCAAGAACCTGTGGTAAGTGAAGGTAAGGTTGATGTAGGCCAAGAAAAACCCCAACCGGTAATTAAAGAATACCAACCTCGTATGCCATATCCCAATTCGATGAAGAAAGACAATTCAGATGAACAGTTCGGTAAGTTTCTTAAACTTTTAAAAAATTACATATTAACTTATCATTTCTTGAAGCTCTTTCGCAGATGCCAGATTCAAGGAAATTTTTAAAAGATCTTTTACAAATAAGCGGAAGTTAGACGAGGAATCACATGTGGAATTAAACGCAGTGTGCTCAGCAATGTTTCAAAACAAACTACCACGAAAATTAAAAGATTCAGGGAGTTTTACAATTCCATGTTTAATTGGTAGTTTAACTATTAATAATGCATTAGCTGATTTAGGGGCAAGCATCAATGTTATGCCTTATAAATTGTTTAAATAGCTAGGTCTAGGGAAACCCAAACAAACTAGGATGAGTATTCAATTAGCTGATAAGACCATTTGAATTCCTAGGGGATAATTGAAGACGTGCTTGTTAAAATTGACAAATTTATATTCCCTGTAGAATTTGTTGTTTTAGACATGGATGAGAACAATAGCATCCCCTTAATTTTAGGAAGACCCTTTTTAGCAACTGCTAGAACTAAAATTGATGTTAGTACAGGTGAACTCACACTTCGTGTAGGTGACGAATCAATCAGTCTTCAAACACTCGACTTAGCTAGGACATCCAGTGATAAAGATGAGAACGTAAATTCTATTAATAATCATTTGGTTCAACTTTCATTACAAGAAGCACCACAAAATCACATAGCTGAGCCAGATCTTAGACCTCGTACCAATAAAGAAGAAATTTATGAGGAACAAAGGCTTCAGATTGATGAACTTGATGAATGGAAGGCACATTTCAAGGAGGAATCAAAACCACACGAAGTGAAACCAAGGAACCCCCAAACAAGCTTATAAGAATATCAAATCACTTCAAAATAGGAGATCTGGTACTGTTAGATAAAACAGACCTGAGAATCACCACCTCAAACCTCAAGACAAACGAAGACATCCCTTTTAAGGTACTTAATGTCTTCCTATACGGGACAGTAGGGGCAAGCAATCCTATATTTGGCACTTTGAAAGTAAACGCTACTCG
The DNA here is from genome assembly GCA_025506655.1 of Gossypium rotundifolium. NCBI lineage: Eukaryota > Viridiplantae > Streptophyta > Magnoliopsida > Malvales > Malvaceae > Gossypium > Gossypium rotundifolium. Next base: position 44,184,597 of record CP106732.1, on the reverse strand, counting down.
ACTCGAATTATATAATGATAATAAAACTAATAGCATGAGAAAGAATTTTCACTTCAAACCACCATGAATGTGCAAATGAGAGGTAAGTCTAGCTTAAGACTTTAAATGAGCGCTTCTCGGGAGGCAACCCGAGCACTAATCCCATTTATTTTTATTTTCTTTCTTTTAGCACCTAACTAAAAACTGACCAAGTTAATGAAGCGCAGATTTTCGCACCATTCAGCCTTGCACACGGCTGTGGCCGTGGTCATGTGGAAACTATGAATTCTAGTACCAACATGGCAAAGATATTACGAAATAGGACAAAAAATATCGTCAAGCCACGGGCTCCAACTAAACACCACAGCCGTGGCCGGTATTGTTTTAGCAACACAGACGTGGCAACCTGCATACCAGATATGGGAGAAATGAACAAACCACAGCACGGCCGTGCGTTACGACCGTGTGACATGACACGTCCATGAAACATGGGCGTGGGGATATACCAGAGCTGAAAATTTTATTTAAACCACCTACCCCTCTTCCCATCTACTCTCCTTTCCCTTCTTCCACACTCTTATCCCTTTTCATTTCCTCCTTATTCATCTTCCAAACTCTTGATCTACACTTTATCCATGTCGAAGAAATGGAAGGATCCTAACACAGTCTCTCTATACGGACCAATCTACATAATTTCATGCCGATCGCTTTATTAACTCGATAGGAAAAGGACCTTTGAGTCCATTTATTTTCTCGTCTCTTTTAATTTCCTTCTCCTTATCTCTATTATGTTAAATCTATATTACTTTATTTGGATTTTTGTTTATTTAGGTTGTTCAGGCTACTTGGGAATCACACACCACGGCCTTAGTAATCACACCCACCTCGCGAACCATCTAACAATAAGGACCTTTCGGTCCATTAATCGGTTCTTTTAGTCTTATTTCATTTTTTACACTCTTTCTTTTTATTTTTGTTTTCTTTAAATATATAACTAGTATATTTAGAATTATTCTTATTATTTCCTGTCTAACTCTTCACGAAATTCCTAGTTTCTTCATCTAGCGCAGGAATTAGAGGTGCCCCCTCCAACTTATCTTTCACCTCCAAATCAAGTTTCCACACTTCCAATTCAAGGAATCCATCCAAAAATTTAGGAAGTTTCACTTCTATTCCTATCTTTTGGTTTTCTTAATATATGATTACTATCTATACTTGTACATTAAGGGCAATGTACATCTTAAGTGTGGGGGGTGAAAATTATTTAGAAAAAGTGCCTAACTTTTTGCATTATTCTCAAATCCCTAAATGATATATTGTCTTAAGTAATTTTCTCATATCACTAATTAGAATGAAATTCTTGTTGATTTATGATTTTTATTGATATGTTTTAGATTAAGTCACAGTTAATTGTGCATTGATAATTTAAACTTTAAGATACTAGAGAATCAAGCAAGATGAGTCTATTTTCAAAAAATTAAAATTTTGTTAGGTTGTCTACCTGAATCTAATTATTACTTTGAAGTTTGAAATTTACAAGGTTGTCATCAAAAACCCATAATTTTTGTGAGATTTTGAACCTTTTAGAGCATACATTTTTTTCATGCTCACTTTATTAATTATGAGTATGTCAACATTGATTTGTTATTCTAGAACTTGCATTGATTATACATGTCAAGACCACATCTTTGATTTGATATATAGAGATGATAAAGGAACTTAGGATTTAACCCACTTCCTCCACTAAAATCCTACCTTCACAATTAACCCCTTTGATCCTAACAACCTTTTTATTGACTCACCCACTAATATTAACCCAAAACCCATCTTGTATTTGTTATCACCATTCCTTTTGACTACCCTTCTACCGAGACTTGACCTGATCAGTTGCCTAATTATTTTATTTCAGTAGATGAATTCATCTTATATTATGTACTTACGTAATTTTTTCTTTAAAAAAATTGAAGATATTCACTATTAGTTCTGTGATTAAGTGAGCGTATACATTTAATATCGACATATTGAAGAAGAAGCTCGTATTATTAGTTTCAAGTTTTTAATTGATGTAATTTTTTAGGATTAGTTCATTTTTCTAGTTAGGTAATTTGTCAATTCAATCTCGATTTTAACCTTCTAATTCAGCCATTATCCACACCTTTAACCTGAACTCCGTTACAACCCTTTAAAGACTTTTTGATTTGTGTATCATCTCATTTTATAGTGGTGAAGATTTGATTTTCAGGCAAGCCTATGGGATTAACTTTTCATGTTCGACTTTTGAGAGCTTAATTTTGAACCTTAAACACCTTGAGTGATTTGAGTGAATCTTTAGTAAGGATGTCAATCCTGGTCATTTTTGAATCAAAGGTAATTTTTCGGATAAAGGGAAACACCTATGTTTTCGTGCAAAAAAACTATGACTTTGATTGTTTGAATCTTCAGGACTCTTTTAGTTAAATTATCCATGTATAAATTGCCTATGAATTATGATGAAACATTATAGATGAATATTATGAATTGAAGAAGTTCGATTTAATGGTGAGTTGAGAATTTTACTTGAGGACAAGTAAAAGCTTAAGTGTGGGGGTATTTCATAAATCGTAATATACACATATTTTAATCCCACATTTAGCATGTTTTTGGATGATTTATCCCTTTAATTATGGAAATAGGTGCTCCAAATCCTTTATTTTCATGCTTTATACTTAAGAGAGCATCGGAGGATGAAAAGAATGAGAAACGGCTGAAAATAGAGTAAATGGGCTGAATTATGAAATCGACACTGCTTGTGCCCAAGACCATACGGCCACGCCTCATTAACAAACCCGAACATGCCTGGCTTCGATTTACACGGGCGTGTGCCACGAGCGTGTCCCTGTCATAGCAAAGAAGAGTTTCATTTGGAATAGGGTACTTAGAGGCAAAGAAAGCCATTCCAAAAGCCTATATAAACACCCTAGAGGCCAACCTTCAATGGGGTTATCAGCTAGGCCAAAGAGCCGAGCCAGAGGGCCAGAATTGTGGGATTCACATGAAGAAAACCAGTTGATTCATCTCAAGAAGCCGGAATCATACTCAAGACTGAGGATCTCTCCTTCAATTCCTTCAAGGGGTTTTAGGGTTTTCTTTATATTTTGTTTTATATTTTTTTCTATGATGTATTCTTTTATAATTATGAACTAAACCCCTCAAATACTTGAGGGGGATGAAACCTAATACGAATCTTGTTATTGTTTTTTGAGCTATATGATAAATACTTGATTTGTTCTTAATTATGTGTTCTTAATTCTTATTTTAATATTTCAGGATATTGATTCAAGTATTGATGTGCTTAGGCAGTTGAGCAAAAGTCCCTGTTTAAGAGTACATCTAGCATAGTTAAGCTGAGTTGATCGCAACCCTAGAAATAGGATGACAAAAATCAGTCGGATTAGGGTCAAACCTAATATGGGAGTGGATAGATCGAGCTAATGCAATTCTAGGGGTTTTAATTAGAAAGAGATTTCAATTAATCAACCTAGGGTTAGACGTTAGTAGCCTCAAAAGAGGTATTAATATAAGTTAGAAATCCTATGGATCAAGTCAAGTGAATAAATCATCTGGTTCAGAGTTAAATAACAAGTCTAGGTGGAATCTTCCTCGGGTATTGTCTTAATCAATTGGTTCTCCTACAAGTATTTCCCCTATTCCTTCTCTGTGTCTTAGCATCTTTAGCTTAGTAGTTAGTTAATTTTAGATTAGATAACAATTCTCTTAATTAATAGGCTAAATAATGAAAAGAAAGTTAGTATTAGTACTTTTGGTTCATTTGGGTTTGACAATCCGGTCTTGCCACTAAACTATACTACTGCTCGATAGGTGCGCTTGCCTCGAGTCGTTGTAAAAGTTAGTTTTTAGGCTACATCATTCATTATAAATTTTTAAGACTCTGACACACGATCAGCAATCTATTTTGCTACTTTTTAAGATGTGTATATTTGAATATGGCATGTATAGGCTAGTTGATTTGAAACATGTTTGAGATGTGTAAATAGCCATGTGATGTGGCTAGATGAAAGTTTGTGATATGCATGAATGATTATGGTATATGAAGAATGTTTTAGTATGGCTTGATGGCAATGAAATAGTCTTATGAATGGTAAGCTTAGTGATCATCTGAATTGTCGAGTTTTAAAATTTATAAAGAGAATGATCGAACCTAGAAACTAACTCTGACAACGACTTAAGGTAAGTGCACTTATCGAACAGTAGTATAGTTTAGGCAAGACTGGATTGTCGAACCCAAAGGAATTAAAAGTACTAATACTCACTTTCTTTCTATTACTTAGCCTAAATAATAAGTGATTGGTTGTTTAATCTAAAAACTAACTAATTACTAAACTAAGATGCAAAGACAAAAAGAACAAATTGAAAATATAACTTTTAGAAAAACTCAGTTCATTATGACGATACCCTAGAAAGAATCCACCTAGACTTCACTTGTTATCTAACACTGAACCAGACAATTTATTCACTTAGCTTGATCCGTAAGACTCCCTAATTTATATTAAACCCTCTCTTGAGGCGAATAACGTCTAACCCTAGGTTGATTAATTGAAATCTTTTTCTACTTAAAACCCATAGAATCACATTAACTCGATCTATGGATTCCCATATTAGGTTTCACCCTAATCCGGCAAAATCTCGTCACCCTATCTCTAAGCGTGCGATAAAATCCACTTAATTATGATAGATCTCCTCTTAAGTAAGGACTTTTTCTCCACCACCTAAGCACATTCAACTTGATTCAATATCCTGAAAATATCAATACAAGAATTAAGCTCACATAATTAAAAAAAACTAAGTATTTATCATATAGTTAAGAAAATAATAACAAGATTCATCTAGGTTTCATCCCCTTCAAGTATCTGACGAGTTTAGTTCATAATGATAAAAGAAAACATCTCAAGAGAAAAGTAAAAATAAAACATAAGAAATCCCTAAAACCCCTTGAAGGAATTGAAGGAGAGATCGACCGTCTTGAGTAGAATTCTGGCTTCTTGTGATGGATCAACTGGCTATCTTCGAGTGATTCCCACTAATCTAGCCTTCTGGCTTGGCTCCTTGGCTTAGCTGACTGCCTAACTGACCGCCCCTTTTTAGGTCACACTTATGGTGTTTATATGGGCTTTTGGAAAGCTTTGATTGGTGACTAAGTATCCTAATTCAAGTATGATTCCTACTCGGGTGTTTAAATAGGCTTTGGAATGTGTTTCTTTCGAATAGATTTGCTCTTTCTATGGCAGGGACACGCCCTAGGGTACACGCCCATGTGTTTCGTAGCCAGGCTGTGTGCGAGCCTTTTGATGAGGTACAGCCGTGTGAATTATGGTCAGGCTGTGTTCAAACTTCTTTTAAGCAGCACGGCCAGTGTGGGATTAAGTTTAGGCCGTGCAAATTTCATGATATGGCATATTTGGCCCGTTTTATGCCCATTTCTCATTTTTTTTTTTTGTCCTCGAGTGATTTCCTAAGTATAAAGCATGAAAAGAAAGGATTAAGAGCACCTTTTACATAAATCAAGGAATAAATTATCCAAAAGTATGCTAAATGTGGGATTAAAATATGTTACTTTTACGGTTTATCACTTAGTAATGGATTGATGCCATAGTGATATAGTGAAATTGTGGATGAATCATGCATTGTTTTACATGTGAATTGGTTGAGCTATTTAGCAAGATTGTATGCTAGAAAGGAGATTGAATTGGATTGATATGATGAATATTTTGATGTGTTTTTGTTTACTATTGATATATGGAAAGATGCTTAATTGTACTTGTAGGGATGACCCTTGTGTGGGTGGAAAATTGGCCTTGCAAATGACCTATTTTGCAAACACGGCCAAGAGACATGGGCATGTGTCTCTGTCGTGTGGCTCAAAGACCACTATGAAGTGTTTCTGGGTAGGTTACACGGTCGTGGCACACGGACGTGCCTGGTGGCCGTGTGACCAAGTCAGTAGCTAGCTTAATTTCACACGGCCATGGCATACAGGCGTGCCTAGTGGCCATGGAAATAAGTCAGTATATATGCTCTGTTTTGGCACTGCCTAGACACATGGGCATGTCTGGTAGCCGTGTGACGCACATGGCCTGACCGCACGGGCGTGTGACATCTGCAGTGTTGAAATATGTTTAAATTTTTGAAAAATTTTATAAGTATTCGATTTAGTCTTGACCTTTTTCTAATACGTGTTTGAGGTCTCGTAGACCTCAATAAGGGACTATATGATTATGTGGCGATATGTTTTAATGATGATTGACTAGTTGTTGAGAAATGGGTTTGAGATGTTTAGAAATGTTCGGTAATGCCTCTTAACCTTATTCCGCAATGGTTTCGGGTTAGGGGTGTTACAGCATTCATATCAATGTACATGAAATAGATGTACAACTCATATAGTCATTCATTTCTTGGACTTACCCGTTGAACCATTCAAAATCTAATAGGATACTCAAAGTGCTCGAAATAGTCGTACAATGCCAACGTCCAAGACGAGGTCTTACATGTACTCAGATATCAATGCCACTGTCCCAGACATGGTCTTACATGAATCAGATACGATCCCAATGTCCCAGACATGGTCTTACACGTAAATCTCATATCGATGCCAACGTCCCAGACGTTGTCTTACACAAAATCTCGAATCAATGCCAACGTCCCAGACGTGGTCTTACATTATATCACATATCGGACACCTATGTTGATCGTTCTTTTGTCGAGTTTTAAAATTTATAAAAAAAAAGAATGATCGAACCTAGAAACTAACTCTAACAACAACTTAAGGCAAGTGCACCTATCGAACAGTATTATAGCTTAGGCAAGATCGGATTGTCGAACTCAAAGGAACTAAAAGTACTAATACTAACTTTCTTTTTATTATCTAGGCTAAAATAAGTGAAGTTGTTGTTTAATCTAAATTTAACTAATCACTAAGTTAAAGATGCAAAGACAAAAAGAATGAATTGGGGAAATACTGTAGGGAAAACTCAGTTGATTAAGACGATACCTTTAGGAAGAATCCACCAAGACTTCACTTGTTATCTAACACCGAACCAGATGATTTATTCATTTGACTTGATCCGTAAGATTCCCTAATTTATATTAAACCCTCTCTCGAGGTGAATAACGTCTAACCCTAGGTTGATTAATTGAAATCTCTTTCTTATTAAAACCCTAAAATCACATTAACTCGTTCTATGGACTCCCATATTAGGTTTCACCCTAATTCGGAAAAATCTCGTCACCCTATCTCTAGGCGAGTGATCAACTCCGCTTAATTATGCTAGATCTACTCTTACACAGGAACTTTTTCTCCACCACCTAAGCACATTCAACTTGAATCAATATCCCGAAAATGTTAACACAAGAATTAAGCTTACATAATTAAGAACAAACCAAATATTTATCATATAGTTCAGAAAACAATAACAAGATTCATCTTAGGTTTCATCCCCTTCAAGTATCTGAAGGGTTTAGTTCATAACAATAAAAGAAAACATCTCAAAAGAAAAGATAAAACAAAACATAAGAAATTGCTAACACTCCCTGAAGGAATTGAAGGAGAGATCTGCCATCTTGAGTAGAATTTCGGCTTCTTGAGATGGATCAACTGACTATCTTCGAGTGATTTCCACAAATCTAACCTTTTTGGCTCGGCTCCTTGGCCTAACTGACCGCCAAAAGCTCTAGCAGAAGGTTTCTGCCGAGCTCCCCCTTTAAGTTGCCCCCTTGGGTGTTTATACAGACTTTGAGATGCCTTACTTGGCCCCTAAGTATCCTAATTCAAGTAGAATTTCTACTAGGGTGTTTGAATAGGCTTTGGAATGTGTTTCTTTGCCGTCAAGTATCCAAATCTGAGAAAAACTCTTCTTGGCTGTTGCAGGGACATGCCCGTGTGAATCTATTTCAAGCCGTGGTCGAGTCTACTGAAGAGACACGCCCGTATGTTTTAGGGTCCAGGTCGTGTTAGATTAAATTAGGGAGGCACACCGTGTGGTCTTGGGCCCAGTCTGTGTTGATTTCAACTTTGGCCCAATTTGGTCCGTTTTAGGCCCGTTTCTCGTTCTTTTAATCCCTAGGTGCCTTCCTGAGTATAAAACATGACAAGAAAGGATTAAAAGCACCTTTTTACACAGTTCAGGAATAAATCATCCAAAAGTATGCTAAATGTGGGATTAAAATATGTTACTTTTACGGTTTATCAGATGTCAAGACATACATAATTCCTATCTATTCCTAGGTTTATACGAGACTTCTCTGACATTGATACATTGTCAATACTTTCTCAAAATTCATATACTATCATTCTCATTAGTGAATATAGAAATTGAGTATATTGGAAACGGACTCGGCTACTCAATTACTTTCGATTTCCCGTGATCTAAGTCTGTTTTCTTCAGTTCTTGATCTATACATATTCAACTTTAATCCATTTATTCACTAATTCATTCAATTCAATCCAAATACACATATTTAGGGTAATTTACAAATTAGCCCTCACATTTTCATATTTTGACATTTTAGTCCCTATTTCACAAAATCATAAAATATACCAAATTTCATATTACCTATGCCTAGTTGAATTTTACTCATACTCATATGAGTCCATACATTTCATTTTCTCAATTAACCCCAAAATACTCAAATTCACTAAAATTCCAAATACAAAATATGCTAATTAAACACATATTCATCAATTCTCAAAATTAAGACATGGGTTTTGTAGTTCACGAAGCAACTATTGCAAAAATGTAAAATTATCAAAAATAGATAAAAAAAACATATCTTGAATTGAATCAAAAGCTAGCCGAATGCCCTAACTCAATTTTCTTTCTTTTCTTTTCTTCAAATTCGGCATAAGCTAAAAAGATGGACATGGCTTCTTTTTTTGTTTTGTTTAATAATAACATATATTAATCCATTTATAAAATTAACCTTATTACAAAATATATATCTATCTTATAATATAGGGTCATTTTTGACCATTCTCATCCACTATCTCTATTAATGTGCTAATTGCCTATTAAGGACTTCACATTATAAAGACATCAACAATTTGATACTTCCACATTTAACCATTAAACTTTCATTTTATGGGATTAAGACCTTTTCTCAAATTAAGCATACAAACGATCAAATTAACTCATGGAATTTTAATACATGTTTAATCACACACAGTAAACATAAAAATAATATTAAAACATTATTCTAACTCAAATTTGTGGTCCCGAAATCACTGTTCTGACTAGGGTCTAAATCGGACTGTTATAAAAAACTTCAGGCTTTTGTGATCATAATAACCATGACATTTCTCACCAAACAGATAGTGGCGCCAAATCTTCAATGCAAACACAATAGTTGCCAATTCCAAATCGTGTGTCGAATAGTTATTTTCATGTGACTTTAACTGTCTCGAGGCATAAGCTATGACTTTGCCTTCCTACATTAAAACACAGCCCAGACCACTAAAAGATGCATCACTATAAATGACAAATTCCTTACCCGATTTTGGCTGAACTAACACTGGAGCTTCGGTCAAAAAGGCTTTCAACTGATCAAAACTTTTCTGGCATTTTTATGACCACTCAAACTGAACTTCTTTCTGTAATAGCTTCGTCATCGGGGTTGCAATAATAGAGAAATGCTTCACAAATCGTCTAAAGAAACCAGCAAGTCCCAAAAAACTTTGAACTTCAAAAACATTTCTTGAGATTTCTAATCAAGTATAGCTAAAATTTTACTCGGATTAACTCGAATACCCGATGCTGATACAACATGACATAGAAAATTGACTTCGCTTAACCAGAACTCACATTTACTAAACTTTGCATACAACTGTTTATCTCGCAAAGTCTATAACACAAGTTTCCAATGTTCGGCATGCTCGATTTCATCACGGGAGTAGATCAAAATGTCATTTATGAATACTACCACAAACCGATCCAGATACTGTCTGAAGATTCGATTCATCAAATCCATGAAAATAGCAGGTGCATTAGTATCCGAAAGGCATAACATTAAACTCATAGTGTCTGTATCTCGTTCAGAAAGAAGTCTTGGGTACATCTGATTCTTTAACCCTTAACTGATAGTAGCTTGATCTCAAATCTATCCTAGAAAATACTGTAGCTCCTTTCAGCTGATCAAACAGATCATCAATACACGACAAAGGATATTTAGTCTTTATCATCACTTTATTCAATTGTCGATAATCAATACATATTCTTATAGTAGCATCTTTCTTTTTCACAAATAACAGAGAAGCACCCCATGGCGAGAAAGTCGGTAGTGGAAATCCTCTATCTGTCAACTCTTGCAACTGAGACTTTAACTTTTTCAATTCTATTGGTGCCATTCTATACGGAGCTATTGAGATAGGAGTTATTCCTGGCAATAGATCAATACCAAATTCAACTTCTCATATCGGAGGTAATATTGATAATTCTTCAGGAAACACATCAGTAAATTCACAAACCACAAGCACAGATTCAATTTTCTTTTCTGTCACTTTTGTATCAATCACATATGCAAGATAAGCTTCACAACCCTTTTTCACATAGTTAAAAGCTTTCATCGAATATATGATAGCCGATAACCCATTCCAATCAATAGATTCAATACGGACTATCTCACCATTCAGACTTCTCAAATCAATACTCTTCCATTTACAATTCACAATAGCATTATGCAAAGTGAGCCAATCAATACCCAGAATAATATCAAATTCATCAAAAGGTAGCAACATCAAATTAGTCAGAAAGCAAATATCCCGAAATATCAACGGGCAGTTTTTGTACACTTTATCAACCAAAACACACTTGTCTAAGGGGTTCAATACTCTAATCACGAATTCAGTAGACTCAACAAGTAGAGTCTTACTTGATACTAAATTCATACACACATAGGAATGAGTAGATCCTGGATCTATCAATGCAATCACATCAGTATCAAATAGAGTAAAAGTACAAGTAATGATGTCTTGAGATGATGCTTCTTCTCGTGCGCGAATAGCGTAGGCTTGAGCAGGTGCTCTCGCCTTGGATCTTACCGCTGTATCAGTAGTCCCTCTGTGACTTCCATTCACATTTCTATTATTTCTGGGTGGTCTACCCCTGGCCATCGCATTACTTGGTCTCGCACTCTGAATATTTTCTTTCTCCGCTAACTCTGGGAAATCTTGGATGAAATGATCTCGTGATCCACACTTATAACAAGTTCGATTATTGTACTCACCCCAGCATTCTCCAACATGTCGTCTTCCGCACTGCCTACACTCAGGCTTGTTGCTTTTAACACTACCAACAGTTTATTCAATTGAAGCTTGAATTCTTGGACCAAAACTTTGTCTCACATGATCTCTACTCGAATGTCCAAACAAAGCATTTGAACGATTGCTTGCATCTCTAAATCTCTTCGTCAAAGGTTGAGACAACTTACTAATCAATCTTTGTCTTTCATCTCTAGCCTCAGAATCAACTTTCTTCTTCTCTTTGCTAAGGTCATCGGCTTTGCAGGCTCTTTCAACTAACACAAAAAGTTCATCCAGGTCAAGTATTCCAACCCGTAATTTAATGTCTTCGTTCAGCCATTCAATGAAAGGTTTACACATAATAGCATCAGTTGAAACACATTCTCGTGCACACTGACTTAATGTTACAAACTCCCATTCATACTTAGTAACAGTCATGCGACCTTGTTTCAGCTCTAAAAGCTCTTTACATTTTTTATCTATGAATCGTTGACTGATATACTTCTTTCAAAATTCATCTTAAAAGAAATCGCAGGTGATTCTCTCTCTCGGAACCACTGATATCAACATTTTCTACCAATTATATGTCGTATCTCTCAATAAGGAAACTGCACATTTAATGTATTCATCAGGGGTCAACGAAATCTCATCAAACACTCGAATGGATTTTTGAGCCAAAACTCAGCTCGTTCAGTGATCGTTGTTTTGTCGAGTCTTAAAATTTATATAAAGAATCATCGAACCTGGAAACTAACTAAGACAACGATGGAGGCAAGCACACCTATCGAACAATAGTATAGTTTAGGCAAGACCGAATGTCGAATCCTAAAGGAACCAAAAGTACTAATACTAACTCTATTTTTATTATATAGCCTAAGAATTAAGGGAATTTGTTGTTTAATCTAAATTAACTAACTATTAAACTAAAGACTATAAGACAAAGAAGAATGAAATTTGGAAAATAACTTGAGGAAAAACCAATTGATTAAGATGACACCCAAGGAAGAATCCACCAAGAATCCACTTGTTATCTAACACTGAACCAGACGATTTATTCACTTGACTTGATTCATAAGATTCCGTAACATATATTAATCCTCTCTCGAGGCGACTAACGCCTAACCGTAGGTTGATTAATTGAAATCTCTTTCTAATTACAACCCCTAGAATCGCATTAACTCGATCTATGGTCTCCCATATTAGGTTTCACCCTAATATGGAAAAATCTCGTCACCCTATCTCTAGGCACGCAATCAACTCCGCTTAATTATGCTAGATCTACTCTTAGGCAGGGACTTTTGCTCCTCTAGCTAAGCAAATCATATTTTTATAATATCCCGAAAAAATGAACACAATAATTAAGAACACATAATTAAGAACAAGTTAAATATTTATCATATAGTTTAGCAAATGATAATAAGATTCATCTTAGGTTTCATCCCCCTCAAGTATCTGAGGGTTTAGCTCATAACAATAAAAGAAAACATATCAAAAGAAAAGATAAAACAAAACATAAGAAATCCCTAAAACCCCCTGAAGGAGTTGAAGGAGAGATCCCCCGTCTTGAGTATAATTTCGACTTATTGAGATGAATCAACTGGCTATCTTTGAGTAAATCTCCACAAATCTGCCCTCCTTGGCCTAGTTGGATGCCCCTTGACTAAATCCCTGGGTTCCCCACTTTTAGGTTATACTTAGGGTGTTTGTATAGGCTTCGGAATATGTTTCTTCGCCCCTAAATATCCTAATCCAAGTGAAACTTCTCATTGTCACGACAGGGACACGCCCATGGCACACTCCCATGTAAATCAATTTCAGGTCGTGGTCGAGTCTGCTAAAAAGACACGCCCGTGTGTTTCGGGGTCCAGGTCGTGTTAGAGTAAATTAGGGTGGCACGATCGTGTGGTCTTGGGCCCAGGCCGTGTCGATTTCTATTTTGACCCAATAGATTTGTTTTAAGCCCGTTTCTCGTTCTTTTCATCCTCCAGTGCTCTCCTGAGTATCAAACATGAAAACAAAGGATTAAGAGCACCAAATTATATAATTCAAAGTTTAAATCATCCAAAAGTATGCTAAATGTGGGCCTAAAATATGTAACTTTTACGGTTTATCAAATACCCCCACACTTAAGCTTTTTCTTGTCCTCAATGAAAATTCTCAACTTACAATTAAAACGAACTTTCGACGATTCATAATCCTCATCAACAATGTCTCATCATAATTCATAAACAATTCATATATGGATAATTTAACTCAAAGACTCCTAAAGATTCAACCAATTCTAAGTCATGTATTTGTAGCACGAAAACATAGGTGTCTCCCCTTATCTAAATAATTACCTTTGATTTAAAACTGACAAAGATTGACATCCTTGCAAATGATTCACTCAAAGCACTCGAAGTTTTTAAGGTTCAAGAATAAACAATCATAAGTCAAACCTAAAATCTAACAGCCCAATCCGGCCCATGCGTTACGACCAAATCTGGTATGTCACAGGGTGAAGTAAAATCAAGTCTTAGTTAAATTTTAGAAATAACCAACGATTTGGAAGATGACTTTTTCGCTTATTGGGTGCCTTGAAAACAATGATGCTTAGATTACTGAAAACTCCACTTTTTACTTTAATTTTAACCGGCCGAGGTGTCGCATTTGATATAAATAGTAAAATAATAAAATAAACTGAAATACAACCTTGAAAGGCCTTATTACATAGAGAAAATCCCAAATTTTTTAAAAAAAATCTACACTTATAGTATTGCCGAACTACAAAGAAAGGAAATCAAAATTTATGGTCTCCAAGAGTCCGCCTCAGCTCCTACATCCACGAGCTACTGCTCACCTGAAAAGTTAAAGAAAGGGGTGAGTCACCAAGACTCAGTGTGAAAAAATCTCCCATCTTATACATACTGCATCCAATCCAAAATCAGACATTGGCCTTAGCCCACATATCATCATACACATATGAATGCAATAAGCCCAACCCAAACCTAGTTTTTCCATCCGCTACACACCAATCCGTACCAACCAATCACACCGTGGGGATTTATACAATCAACCCTCCATTTGCTACACTCCATCACGACAGTCATGCTGCCAATTAAACACGATCACTAGGTGACCAAATAATATTTCGTGGCACAGCCACTGATCGCTATGTGACCAAATAAATATATATATACATCGTGGCAGCGCCATCGATCATAATGTGACCAAAAATAATGTATGAACATATGTATATATATCGTGGCAAAGCCACCGATCACTGCGTGACCAATTAAGCACTTCCCCTTCATATCAAACCCATACTCATGATCTACATACAAAACCTAAAAATGCAACATGCTATTCATAACACATTAGTCTGGCACACATACTTTCGACTATGCAAAGAAACGATACAGTCACGTACCTGGCAATCCTAGCCTTACCCCTAAGAGCATCACGACTATCTACAGAGGCCTTTTTCCTGCTTTTCAGCCTATACACATGTTAGTACAGTTATATTATAGTGTGTTTGAAAGTTTACACACCTGATAACATGCAAGACGACACTCTCTATGTCGACATTATCGCTAGCCGAAACTACCTCTAACTGCCTATTGTTCTGCTCAGAAGTCGGCCCATAACCCGGTGGCCAATCACGAACAGCAAACACCATGCATTTCTTGAACTTTGGGGCTGGGACTACAGATCCAACCCCTTCCTTTGATTTGCTGACATTCGAGTCCATGAATAATCTTGGTCAGAAGGTACTATGATGATTGCTTAACGAAACATTAGGTTAAGGCACGAATAACGAAAAGAAATTGATTGATCAACTTAGGGAGAATTGAAATCGTTACCTTGAAATCCCGAAAGAAATAATATGGTTTGATTACTATCAATTTTGACTTAGAAACCTAGGCGATTAGATCTCCTTCAAATCCTGGAATGCCACCCAAAAAGAACACGAGGTCAGAGAAAACGTCAAACTAAAGATGGCCCTAACAACCAACTAGCCATTCGGCTTTGGCCTCAAAAGCTGAAAAAGATTAAAAAAATAATAGCACAAGTCGACACTTACCCCTACAGAAGATTTTGGCTACCACTTGCAAGAAGATCCAACAATTAAAGAAGAAGATTGAAACGTTGAAAGAAATAAAACCAAGCCACAAATGAGATCTAGGAGTTTTTGGCTTTTAAGAAAGATCCGAAAAAAAAATGAACAGAAAAGAGGCTAGGTAGATTCGACAATGAATAAGGTAGAAAAGAACTGGATGAGAATGCCGAAAGAAAAATAAAGATACTCCAAAACTTAGGAGTTTTGATTTTGGCAGAAGAAGAGAAGAGGAAATCGTCTAATGTCGAAAATAGGAGGAGAAAAGAAGAAGAAAAAAAACTATGCTTCGGGAAAAAAAATTTTGGCACACCCTTAACCAAATGAGAATTTCGTCATGCCCTTAGCCACTTCAACCGATTTCCCCCTTGCACACAGTCCCACATTCACCACCTCTTCCCCCTCTATCCTATCCCTCATTTTTCTCTTATCCTCATCTTCCTATCTTCTGACTCAATCTACACTCACTCCTTTAGAGTCCCAGCTGAAACCTCCTCTCACTCCTCAGGCACATATATTAAAAAAAAACACTCCTTTTGCTTAACATGGGATTCGAACCTGCTCCCTTCAAAACCCTTGTGGCGTCACCTTCCTATGCCCTTAGTGGCGCCTCCTTGCCACTTTACCAACTAGATTTTTGTGTTAACTTTCCCATTCAAGTACTCTTAAGGCCCACTTCACCTAGTTCTCCCTTGCAGAGTCTAAAAACAAAATTTCTACCAAGGCTCAGGCTTAGCCTCAAGCCTTTCTGAAAGCTCTAAACACACCAGACACACACACAGAGCATGACATACACACACAACACATCACAAATGCAGAGCCCCCAATCTAGGATGTTACAGTTCTACCCCCTAAAAAGAATTTTGTCCTCGAAATTACCTGATCAAAAGAGGTGAGGGTATTGCTTTCGTATAACATCCTCTGGCTCCCATGTAGCTTCTTCCGATCTGTGATTCTGCCACAGAACCTTAACCAAAGCAACCAATTTTCTTCGTAAAACCTTAACATCCCACTCCGAGATCTAAATGGTTCCTCTTTAAAAGTTAAATTAGGCTTTACTTGGAGTTCCTCCAACGATATCACATGAGATGGGTCTGAACGATAATGTCGCAACATTGAAATATGGAACACATCATGAATCTTACTTAGCCCCGAAGATAGCTCAAGCTGATAAGCAACTGGTCCTACATGCTTCAACACCCAATAAGGCCCGATGAACCTAGGGCTTAGCTTACCCTTCCGTCCAAACCTTAGAATTTTCTTCCACGGTGATACCTTCAAGAAAACTCGATCACCCACTACAAATTCTATGTCCTTTCGCTTCAGGTCAGCATAGGACTTCTGCCTATCCGACGCTTCCTTCAACCTAGCCGAATCAACACAACTTTATTCTCCATTTCCAATACGAGTTTCGAACCCAATAACTATCATTCACCCAACTCCGTCCAACACGCAGGAGTATAACACTTTCACCCATACAACGCTTCATATGGTGCCACCCGAATACTGGACTAGTAGCTGTTATTATATGCAAATTTTGCCAATGGTAGGAATTCTTCCCAGCTACCTTTGAAAATGATAATGCAACCTCTCAACATGTCTTCCAAAATCTGTATCACCCTTTCTGACTATTCGTCCGTCTGTGCATGAAATGTCGTACTAAAATCCAACTTTGTACCCAACGCTTGATGTAACGCCCTCCAAAATCATAACGTAAACCTAGGATCCCTGTCTGAGATAGTGGACATAGGTACTCCATGCAACCTCGCAATCTTCGCTATATACAACTTAGCCAACATTTGTAGAGAGTAATCAACCTGAACTGGTATAAAATGAGTGGACTTCGTCAACCGATCTACGACTACCGATATCGAATCCTTCTTAGTAGGCGTAAGAGGTAGCCCACTAACAAAATCCATAGTGATTCTCTCCCATTTCCATTGTGAAATCTTCACCGGTTGCAACAACCCAAAAGGTAAATGATGCTCCGCATTTACCTATTGACAGGTTAAACGTTTACCTACAAATTCAGTTACCTCCCGTATCAGACCTGGCCACCAAAATTATTCTCGTAAATCTCGATACATTTTACTTCCTCCCGGATGCATAGCATATGGGCTACTGTGCTCTTCCTGAAGAATCATCCACCTCAATTCCACGTCCCTCGGCACACAAACCTTTTTTCGGAATGTTGCACTTGAGATAGTCGGGCACTCAAGTCATCATCCTATAACTGCTTCTATTTAATCTGATTTATCCATGTCGGCTTTACCTGAAGCTCAGCTAATAAACTCCCATCTTTATACAGGCTCAGATGAGAAAACATCGCCCTCATATCCAAGATCACCTTCCGGCTTAGCGCATCCACCACCACGTTAGCTTTGCCCGGATGGTATTCAATCGAACAATCGTAATCCTTAAGTAGTTCAATCCACCTCCTCTACCTCAAATTCAACTCCTTTTGGGTGAGAAGATATTTCAAGCCCTTATGATCTGTATAAACGACGAACCACTCCCCATCCAGATAGTGTCTCCAAATCTTTAAAGCAAAAACCACCGCCGCCAACTCCAAATCATGTGTGGGATAATTTAGCTCATGCAGTTTTAACTATCGAGACGCATAAGCAACCACTCTTCTGCCTTACATCAACACACATCCTAACCCGGTGTGCGAAGCATCACAATAAACCACGAACTCCTTTCCAGCCTCCGGTTGAATCAACACCGAGCTTCCGTCAACACCTTCTTCAGCATTTCAAAACTTTCCTGTTGCTTGTCACCCCACACAAAAGTTTCACTTCCTCAACAACTTGGTTAAAGGTGCCACAATCAAGGAAAATCCTTCTACGAACCTCCTGTAATAACCAGCAAGACCCAGGAAACTCTGAATTTTCGTCACAGACCTTGGTGCTTTCCAATCCATGATAGCTTCAACCTTCCGAGGATCAACTCTGACCCCTTCAGCCGACACAACGTGTCCTAGAAAATTAACCTCCCTTAACCAAAATTTGCACTTATAGAATTTTCGTACAATTTCTTCTTCCTCAGTATTTGTAGTACCACTCGCAGATGCGAATCATGCTCCTCCTCTGACCTTGAATACACCAGTATATCATCTATAAATACCACTACAAATCGATCCAAATAGGGTTGGAACACCCGGTTCATCGTATCCATAAACGTTGCTGGTACGTTAGTCAACCCAAAGGGCATTACCAAAAATTTGTAAGGCCATAACGGGTCCTGAAAGCTGTCTTATGAATATCTGATTCTTTGACCTTAAGCTGATGGTATCCTAATCTCAAATCTATCTTTGAGAACACTGACGCCCCTTTCAGTTGATCGAACAAGTCATCAATCCTTGGCAACGGATACTTGTTCTTGATAGTCAACTTGTTCAGCTGACGGTAGTCAATGCACATACGCATTGATCCATCATTCTTCTTGACAAATAGCACTAGCGCTCCCCAAGGCAACACACTTGGTCAGATGAAACCCCAATCCAACAATTCCCAAATCTGGGCTTTCAGTTCCACCAACTCCTTTGGCGCCATTCTATATGGTGCAATGGATACTGGTGCTATTCCCGGAAGAAGTTCAATTCCAAATTCCACCTCATGATTCAGAGGAAGTTCGGGAAGTTCTTCTGAGAAAACATCAGAAAACTCCCTCACCGTTCTAACATTCTCCACAGTTGAATCCTATACCTCCAAAGCACAAACAAAGGCTACAAGCACCCTACACCCTTTTCATCATTCTTTCAGCCTTTAGAGCGGATACTACATTAGACAGGTAGTCCCTTCTTTCACCTATTACCACCACCTCATCCTCCTGACTAGTCTTTAGTACCATACACTTGGCTGCACAGTCTAGATTTGCTCGATATTTCACTAACTAGTCAATACCTAAGATCAGATTGAACTCTCCAAAAGGCAGTTCTATTAAATCCTCCGAAAAAACTACCACTTACACTTCTAGAGGTACATCCCTATACAGTCTGTTCACTACTACTGACTGACCTAGTGGGCTAATTACAGTCATCTCCCTAGGAATAACCTCAGAGTCTATACTTAGGGTTCCAGATACTATACTAGCAACATAAGAATGTTTCGATCCAATATCAACTAATGCAGAAAAAGGCAACCCAAAAATCAAGAACGTATCGATTATGACATCCGGTGCATCCCCCACCTCTCGACGTCTTGCTGCATAGACCAACCCCGTTGTCTTGTGTCGGTGTTCCCTGCACCTCTGCCTTGCGTTCCACAGCCTCGACCATAACTATTACCTCTTTTGGCCTCTGCAGTTGTGGACCTCCTCTACCAGGCTGAGCATTAACCTATCCTACCAGTTCACGCCACCCCGATCCTGTGGACAGTCCCTAACTAGATGATCCAAGGACCCACACCTAAAACATTTCCTGTCACCTACCCAACATTCACCCGAATGAAATTTATTACACCAACCACACCTCTGAGGTTGACCATTACCCCCAGATCTCACACCCTGTCTCAGCCCATCCATCTTATGTCTTTCCGGAAATGCCCTGTTGACCCTGACGATCCAACATTCCTCTTATTCCCATCCTTGTCTCTTTTGTTATTCTACTTCTCGGTTCGCTTAACTTCTTCAGCTATCTTAGCCTTTTCTACTAAAACTGTAAATTCCCGTGCTCGTTGAGGGGCTATCAACACCCGCAGATCTTCCCTCAAACCATCCACAAATCAAACACAACACTCATGCTCGGTGGCCACTATCCCTCGGGCATAACGACTCAAGCATAGGAATTCTGCTTCATAAGCAACAACTGATCTATTACCCTGGATCAGATTTAGAAACGCCCTATGTTGTGTATCCACATAACTCGATCCGATGTACTTACTCTAGATTGCCGACATGAAGAAAACGCAAGTAATGCGATCAGCCACCACACCATCCTTGATCGTAAGCCACCATTAGTACGCTTCATCCCGAAGAAAAGACACCACTCCCTTCTGCTTCTCCTCCTCCGTGAAGTCAAGATCATCTATTATACGCTCCATGGCTTCCATCCAATACTCAGCTGTAATAGGAGCTACACCAGAAATTCCCCTAAATATTTTCGCTCCATTAGTCCTAAGTCGCTCTAGCATAGATTTTTGAGCACCAGTACCCATGCTTGCCCCCGAAACTCTCTCCAACACTCGGAGCATCGCCTGGGACACTGCTTCATCTCTGCCTGTTTGGTCCTGATACTTTTCCTCCACAGCTGGTGGCGCTGGTATCTCATTCCCTGACTCGTGACCAGACCTTACTAGTTCCGACATAGTAATCCTGCCTCTACCTCGACCACGCACACCACGCCCCCTAGTGCTCATATCTAGCGTTCACGATTTATCTGGTTAAAAATTTTATGGATTAATAATTTCTTTCACTGATTAATAATGAATAATCTTATGGAAGGTAGTTTCTATAGTAGTTCTTTCAAATTCGAAATTATATCTACAAGGTTCAGTCTCAAGTCTGTATCTCCCAGTTCTAGAAACCACATACATTCAGCAACCATATGGATTCCCAAAAAAATGATCACATAAATGTATCAAACACGAAAGTAACATCCATAACCTCACCTTTGTTACACAAGGGTATTTTTGTCATTTCACTACCTAGTGGTATTTTTGTAATTTCACCTTATAGGGGTATTTTTTGTAATTTTGCAAAATAGGGTATCTTAGTGATTTTAAAAAATAACAGTATTTTGGTGATTTCACAAATCCGGGGTATTTTGGTAATCTTCTCAAACCTAGGGTATTCGGGTATTTTACAGAACTAGGGATATAAGTAATTTTACAAAAATAGGGTATTGGTCCCTTTCGGGTTTTAGTTATGAACTTTGGCCCGTTAACAAGTCCTCGCGGCTAAGGTGAATATACACTACGCACTGTAGGATTCTAGCGAAGAGGAGGTAGGCCACTAGGACCGCTTAAATACCAAGCTCTCCCTAGATCCAATCCTAGACATGCGTATGCCATTTGCCACACTTTAACCCGGTGACTTGTTCATGAACATGTTTAATTAGAAAATTTAAGTCTTATGGATTTTAAGAGTTGTTTAACTAGGCCTAAGGTCCCTAAACCCTAGCATACCAGTCTATGTCCCCATAAAGCCCATCAAATCCAATTATGCATACCACATCAAAGGTTAGAATACTTACCTGGGTGGATCAGGTGCCGCTAGACTTGAAGGCCATATCCCAACCCAAAGCTTTTTCTTAAACTCACATCAAACTATAAAACACCACTAGACCCAATTCACAGCCCTTGTTTTGAAAATGGGCTCTGATACCAAAATGTAACACCCTAAACCTGGCCCATGCGTTACGACCAAATCTAGTATGTCACAGGGTGAAGTAAAATCAAGTCTTAGTTAAATTTTAGAAAGAACCGGAGATTTGGAAGATAACCTTTTTTCTTACTGCAGTGTCTTGAAAATAATGATGCTTAGATTATTGAAAACTCTACTTTTTACTTTAATATTTAACCGGTCGAGGTGTCGCATTTGATATAAACAGTAAAATAATAAAATAAACCGAAGTACAACCTTGAAAGGCCTTATTACATAGCGAAAATCCCAAATTTAAAAAAAAAGTCAACTTATAGTATTGTCAAACTATAAAGAAAGGAAATCGAAATTTATGGCCTCCACGAGTCCACCACGGCTCCTACATCCACGAGCTACTGCTCACCTGAAAAGTTAAGGAAAGGGGTGAGTCACCAAGACTTAGTGTGTAAAAATCTCCCACATTATACATATTGCATCCAATCCACAATCACACATTGGACTTAGCTCACATATCATCATACACATATGAATGCAATAAGCCCAACCCAAGCCTAGTTTTTCCATCTGCTACACACCAACCCGTACCAACCAATCACACCGTAGGGATTTCTACAATCAACCCTCCATCCGCTACACTCCATCACGACAGTCATGCTACCAAGACTCACACGCGCTACGTTAGTCCTAGAGTCGACTAAATCGTAGCTTTGATACCAATAAAATGTAACACCCTTAACCCATAACCATCACCAGAATAGGGTTAAGAGGCAATACCGATCATTTCAAAACATTTAAATTCATTTTACAACATAAAGTCAATCGTCAATCAAACATATCCAAATATAAACATATAGTACCTTAGTGAGGCCTACTAGACCTTAAACATGTGTTAGAAAGAGGTCGAGACCAAACTGAACACATGTAAAAATTTTCAAAAATTTAAAGATTTTTCAAAACTATAGATGTCACACGCCCGTGTGGGTAGGCTGTGTGCCTCACATGACGTCGAACACGTCCGTGTGTCCAAGCCATGGCAAAACATGGCATATATACTGACTTGTCCACACGGCCTGAAACACGCCCGTGTGCCTCACCCGTGGTCGACATTGACTTGTACCACACGGCCAGTCACACGCTCGTATGTCCAGCCTATGGTTGAGTCTAAATTGTTTTGAAACACAACCTCGAAGGGCACAGTCGAGCCACACGCCCGTGTGCTCAACCGTGTGGGCAATTATAGGCCATTTCAAGGCCAAACTTGCCATCCACGCATAAGATCACCTACAAGCCTCAAATCACATGCATTTATATCTCAATTGGTAACCAAACCATACTATTATACACACCAATTAATCATCATCTATACCATCAATTTTCATGCTCAATTTTATCTCAAATAAGTTCATCCAAGACACCATTTTTACAACTCAAATCATAAAAGCTAAGCATCATATAGTTCATACCACAATTTCATACTTAAACCATTATTCTCATCAACCAATATAAGCATAAAACATACCATACTCATCATTCAAATAACCACTTATTTATATACACATGTCATTAAACTTTCAAGCCATTATACATGGAAAAACTATACAACTCAAAACATGCCATAATCGCTAGCCTATACATGCCATATACCAAATATGTATAATATCCAAAAGTACCAAAATAGTTAGCCGATAGTGTGATTGAGTCACTGACGATCTCTCGAATCTAAGCTAGCTTTACTGACACTGTAAAACAAAGAAACACATCACAAAGTAAGCTTTTAAAGCTTAGTAAGTTCGTAATAGAATATGTTTAATTCAATAAATCAAATACAATATACAAAGTTAATCCATCACATAGATCGACTCACAAATACATCTACCATATCATCCATAGCTAATATGCTCACTTAACCATCCATAAATCCATTTACAATTTCATCAACCATATAGGTTTCGTACGTACCATAGCCAACACTTAGTTATCGATCACTCATGCTACTTAATGCAAAATACATCATTTTAACCAACCTTCGTTATTCATTCGATTTATTCACACACTTTGTGCCAAATTCATAGCCGAAGCTTAAATGTTATTGCACACTTAGTGCCTCTACATTAAATCGAATGTATCTCGACATCGCACACACAGTACTCATCATCTCTGTCTCATTTCTAATTACGCACACATAGTGCCATCTAATTCAATTCCCCACATAGCATTTCTAATCCCATAATCACATAAATATTCATTGCATAGTACTACAATATAATTTAACATCACGTATTATACCCAAACTTACCTCAGACGTAGAAATATCGAGACTTGTTGATCAATCGAGCAATTTTTCTTTACCTCGATCTCGATTCGAATCTCTCCTTTCTTGGTCTATACACATTCAAATTTAGCTCATTCAATCACTAATCCATTCAATTTATTCGAAACACACATATTTAGGGCATTTTAAAAAATAGCCCCCTACATTTTCACATTTTAACACTTTAGTCCTTATTTCATAAAATCATCAAATACACATAATTTCATTTCACCATTGCCTAGCTGAATTTTCCCCATGCTCATACAAGCCCATATATTTCATTTATTTCACACTTTAGTCCCTCAAAATATTATTTTCACAATTTAGTCTAAATTACTCAATTTCACCAAAAATTCAAAGACAAAACATGTTGATCTTTCATATATCTTTTATATCTCATCATCACCAATCACAAAGCTCAATCATTCATCAATGGCATACCTCAAAATTACCATCAAATTCTAAAATTAAAGCATAGGTTTGATAGTACACTAAGCAACGATCACAAAAACGTAAAAATTATAAAAAACTGAACAAAAATCACATACTAATTAAAGCTTGAGTTTGCCGAAATCAAATAAGCTTCAAACCCTTGTTTCATTCTCAATTTTAGTGGAGGATGAACACTAATGCCACTAATTTCATGTTTATTTTATTAATATTAACTTAATACATAGTTTACCATTTTGCCCTTTGTTAAAACATTTTTATTTCACTCATTTAATAGCCATTTATGTCCATCTCCACTAATAAAGGGCTAATTACCATATAAGGACTTCTCATTTAATAAGCCATGCAAAGTAGACACTTTAACAATCAGCACACAGCTTTTACATTTTATGCAATTAAGTTCTTTTTGCTAATTAAGCACACAATCGATAAAATTTTCACCCATGCTCAATCACATATTATAAACACAAAAAATAATATTAAAATATTTTTTTGACCTCAGATTTATGGTCTCAAAACCACTATTCTGACTAGGGTCTAAATCGGGCTGTTACATAAACAATAAGCATCATACCACATAAACATTCAACCAAACATTATACATTATGCAATAACAATTCTTAACCTCATAAACAAGCTTACTCATTTTAAATCTTACCACATCCCAAACACATATCACAAACATTACTCACAGTTACTTGCACATATACCCTGCACTTATTACCACAAAGCCACATGAAATATTTTACTTTAACAAGTTTCTCGATGAACCCTTCAGAGTGGTACAAAGTACCCAGTGGTTTTGTACGCAGCCCACCAACAATGATAATTACAGTGGTATCGCACATAGCTCACCAAATGATAATATAAACGATGGTATCGTACACAACCCATCGTGAATAAATAACAAGGTGCTATCGTACACAGCCCACCAAATGATAATATAAATGATGGTATCACACACAGCCCATCAATAATTACATATTTACGGATATTTATCCGTGCCCACATTTCTATTCCAAGGTTCATTCGAGAATTGCTCACTGTCTATCATTTTCAATCAATCTCACCAAAAAATTATTTTACATCCATACAATGCATCAATAGGTAACAACATATGTATTAAGGATGTATTGTTTACACGTAAACTTACCTCAGTACAAAATATGTTAATTGGCAGTTTAATCCGAAGCCTTGCCATTTCCCCGGTCAAGGTTGTTTCCGCATTCTTTTTTATCTAAAATAATAAAATTTACTCATTTAATCACTACATAATTATGACACTTCAAAATTTCTACTTAGGCAAAAAATGGCCATTTTACCCTTACACTTTGGCAAATTACGATTTTGCTCCTAGGTTCGTAAATCGTTTTTCATCAAATTTCCTCATTAAACAAACCTAGCTGAACATTTGTTAATCTTATAATGATTTACAATACCAATCATTTCATGCATTTACTACTCAATTTACAATATTTACAAATAAGTCCCATTTAGGTGTTTTTATGGAAAAACTTTTCACAAAAGTTATTCCCTAACCCACTAACATTCATTTTCTTCCATAAAAACTCAGTAAACAACATAAAAACTCTCATGGAAAGTCGTTAAACTTTCAACCATTTTGCAAAATAGTCCCCTCATTAGCTAGCTTAAGCTTTAGGGGTTCCAAAAGTACAAAAATTATCAAGAAAAGTCACCAAAATCACTTACTTGCAAGGAGAACAAGTTACTAAAAATTTTAAGCTTCCAAACCCCTATTTTTTCTGGTATTTTTTGTGAAAGAAGATTGATGAATAGGGTGATATCATCTTCTTCTTTATTTGTTTATTTCCTTCAATTTAATCCAACTACTTGACCAATTTTGACCTCTTTCTGTCCCCTATGGTCGGCCACTTATTCTCTAAGTTCTAATTGCTCTTTAAGGCCTTCCAATTAATATTCTATCACTATTAGACACCCCTAGGTTGTAAAATGAAACTTTTGCACCTTATGTGATTTAGTTTTTTTTTTTTGCAACTAAGCATACAATCGCTAAAATTAAAGCACCAAAATTTTCAAACACCCATATAATTTTTTCCTAGCACATAAAATAATATTAAAATTAATTTATCCAACCTCAAATTAGTGGTTTCAAAACCACTATTCTTACTAGTCCCAAAATCGGGCTGTTAGAACTCTCCCCCTTTAGAGATTTTCGTCCCCAAAAATCTTACCGATAAAGAGGTGTAATATCCTGATTTAGGGGTTAGGCATTTGATGTGTTTTGTGTGCATGCATTGTGCAATGTGCTTGTTTAGGGTGTATGGGAGTCCAGGAGAGGCTCGGTGGAAAGTCGGAGCCCTAGCAAAAATTTCCTTTTTAGGCACTTTAGTGGAGGAGCTGGCAGGAGTAGGACTTAAGGGATTGTGTTGGTGCTTGGTTTGCATAAGTAAATAGCTGGCAGAAATTGCATTTTCTAGATAATCCTGATGTTCTCTAATCATCGTTACCTCGCTATCCTCCTCGGTTCTTAAAACTACCCTTTTTAATGCGCAGTCCAGACTTACTCGATGCTTGACTAGGTCCATTCCAAGAATCAAATCAAACTCCCCAAATGAAAGCTCCATGAGATCGGCCCGAAACACTATCCCTTGTACCTCTAACGGAACGTCTATAAACAATTTACTAACTCGGATAGATTTCCCTAATGGACTCACAATAGTTATCTCACTCGAAGTACTCACAATCGGAATCCCTAAAGTTTCAAACACAGAGCTAGCTACGTAAGAGTGTGTAGAGCATATGTCCATCAATGCAGTGTAGGGTACATTAAAAAATTAAGAACGTACCCATTGTGACTTCCAGAGCATCACTATCCTCTCAATGACGTACAATATAAACCAGTATATCTGCCTCCCCTCAATCGATCCCGCACCTCTGCCCATTGTTCTCTGTCCTTGGCTCATGCCGTTACTACCTCTAGCCTAACCTCGACCCTTAGGTGGCTGTGAGTTACTCTCGATGATTGCACAGTACCAGTACCCGCAGCTTGCATTTGATCAGTCATTAATGGACAATCCTGAACATGGTGCTCAATCGACCCACATCTCAAACATGTCCCAGTCATCTTCCAACACTCACCCGGATGGTGTCTACCACAGTTCTCACACAGCACCACCCTAGCAGGTGGAATAGGAGGCCCAACTCTCACCGGCCCGTTAGATCTAGTCTTTTTTAGGCCTCATCACAGAACTAGAGGGCTATGATTCCCTCCTATTCTTTCATTTCTTGTGGTTTTGGCACTCAGTGCGCTTAACTTTCTTGGTGATCTTCGCCTTATCCACTAGAGCAGAAAAATCACGCTCCCTCTACGGAGCTATCAGAACCCGTAAGCTATTCCTGAGTCCATCTTCAAAATGGATTCATCGCTCATATTTAGTCACCACCATGCCCCAGGCATACCGGCTCAATCTTAAGAACTCGACCACTGAACGTTCTCCTTGGGTGAGATTAAGGAACTCACGCCTCCTAGCATCAATGTAGCTGGCTACTACATACTTGCTTTGGAAAGTCATCTTAAAGTAGTCCCAAGTCAATCAGTCAGGCTGAGTGCCCTTATTAACTGTCAGCCACCACTGATACGCTTCATCACGAAGTAGAGAGACAGCCCCTTTAAGCTTCTGCTCAATAGTAAGGTCCAAATCATCAATTATTCTTTTCGTGGCCTCCATCCAATATTCAGCCATGTTAAGGGCGACCCCACTAACACCCCTAAATAATTTAGCCCATTGGACCGGGGTCATTCCATAACCGACCCTCGGCCCCTAGATCTAGTGTTGGGTCCAACGACCCTCTCTAAAATCCATAGCATGGCTCGAGATAGTGTGTCTTTCTTGTATCCAGATTTGGTAGATTCTCAGATGCGAAGGACCCAGCTCGAGCCCCTCTACTGTTTCTACTACGACCTCTAGTACCCCGTCCGTGAATACCTCGTGCGCTCATCGTAAATTCAGAGTTTATCTGTATTAACATTTTTATGCGTTAGTTTTAGTTCTAATATTTATTCACAAATATTTCATACAAATTAGTATCAAAAGTTCAAAGTTCGTTATCGCGAATCACAAGTTTTCCTAAAATTTTTAGTTTACACTACCTAAAGTGTTTTCAGTCAGCATACTACCTAAGGCTATTTCAAGCATGCAAGTAGTATTTCAGATGAATTTAAATATAATTCAGAACACTTACAGAATTAGTGTCGGGGACTCGATGTACCACATACTCAGTTCAAAAATATTTCGAATCATTTAAAAATCATTTCAAAAACCATTTTAAAACCCAAATCCACATCAGAGTTTTCCAACATGGCTCTGATACCACTAAATGTAAAACCCTAAACCCGACCTAGACGTTATGGTCAAATCTGGAGACGTCATATAATAGTGCTTTGGAAAACATAACTACGTTAAAACCATTTTTAGATGTCTTGGGCTTTCGTCAAAACATGTCGTTTAATTATTCATTATCCATTTTTAAAACATTATAAGTTGGCGGAAGCTTTTAAATCAAGCTGCTAATTCATCTGTATTTAAATAAACTATTTGTTTGTTTTAAAAACCCGTGTCTTATCCTACTGCTAGCAGTTCATAAAATAATATTTCCAACTTTAAAGCAAAAATCCGTAAAGGCCTTATTACATGAATTTTACCCAAATATAACCAAATCATAATTTAAAAATGAACCATAAGTAAGTATCCAGAACTGTGGTTACCGCCGAGTCCTCCGCTGCACCGATCCATCTACTATTGGGGATTACTTGAACAGATTGAACAGAAAAGGGTGAGTTTTCACAAACTCAGTGTGTAATCCCCACAGAAAACATACACACTGTCATATCTGATAACAGACATGGCTTGCACAGTTCGGGTCTCAGCCTTTTACAGAAATGGTGTGGGCCTTAGCCCACTCAGATATAGAATTAGACATATCACAAGGCCTTAGCCCATTTCAAACAGAATATGCAGAAAATAGAATCCTACCCACCAGCCTCTACACACCAACTCCGTCCAACCCTATACACCATGTGGGGATAAAATCAACCCACCTAGCTCTACACACCATGTCGTACCGAATGCGGCACATAATCAAAAATTTACAGCCGAGCTGCCAGATAGCATGCATAAGAGCCTTTCAAATACTTCCTCCAATCATAATGAACCGACCATGATGCAATGCAACATACAAGAATGACATGCTATTATGCGATTAACTCATATATTCAGATCAACATTGTAACACACCTAACCAGCAACTATCATCGATTTAGGGTTAAAGGCATTACCGGATCAAAGAGAAACATTCACAAACATTTCGAAATACAATTCATCAAATCCAATCAAAGTGCCCCTTAAATATGTCTTAGGGACCTTATACATGCTTTAGAAAAGGGTCGAGACTAGACCGAACACATATGAGAATTCTTGAAAATTTAAATTTTTTTCTAAAATACAGAGGTCACACACCGGTGTGGGCAGGCCGTGTGCCTCACACGGCCTCAGACACCCCATGTGTCTAAGCCATGTCAAAATAGGGCCTACATACTGACTTGACCACATGGCCTGAAACACGCCCGTGTGCCCCACCCGTGGTCGAGCCTGACTTGCATCACAC
Source organism: Gossypium rotundifolium (assembly GCA_025506655.1). NCBI lineage: Eukaryota > Viridiplantae > Streptophyta > Magnoliopsida > Malvales > Malvaceae > Gossypium > Gossypium rotundifolium. The sequence goes on along the minus strand of CP106732.1, from coordinate 44,154,507 downwards.
ACACGCACGTGTGTCCAGCCAGTGGTCAAGCCTGACTTGTTTTGAATTGAAACCTCAAAGGACACAGTCAAGCCACATGCCCGTGTGCTCAACCGTGTGGCAAATATAGGCCATTTGCAAGGCCAAAATGCCACCAACACTTGGGTATTTCTTACCAACACAAATTAACACAAATTCAAGCATCATAGGCAATTAATACATACCAAAATGTACATCATTTCCAACCATTCAAGAGCCTAACAATCATACAAACATATAAGGCAATTGATTCTACATAACCTCAATCATTTCAAGATAAAAGTCATCACATATTTATCATTAGTAATGTGCTAGCTATGCATCAATGATTCACCATTCATCAAACCATTTCATTTGCCATCAAGCTAAAGCAAAACTAGCATCATGAAACTTATCTAGTCATTCATAATCACAAGCATATATTTAGGCATATCACATGGCCATTTTCACATATAAAAAATAACCCAAAGTAACTAGCCTATACATGTTATACTTAGTATATAAACTTTCAAAATGTACCAAAATAAGATTGAGTAGTGTGATGACGATCCTTGATAGTCCTCGAGCCTTCAGTAGCTTTGACGATCTATAAAATAGAGCAAACACAGACAAAGTAAGCTTTCAAAAGCTCAATAAGCCATATACAAATAAACTTAACATAAATTGCACATAGCTACATTGATACAATGACATTAATGTTTCTCATTACAAATTCATCACATATTCTTTGGCTCATTTGCTTAGCTATAGCTGGCCCCTTTCCTCAACTCAATATCATATATACACATAGCTCATTCAAGCATATAATCACATATTATCTCATGACTAAACACATAATCACTTTAGTAAGCTTATATAAACACTTACCTTCCCAAAGTACCTGAATCATTTATACATTTCACATAGATATTCATTTCTCGAACTTGCCCGTTGAACCGTTCAAAATCTAATAGGATACTCGAAATGCTCATAATAGTCATACAATGCCAACGTCCCAGATGAGGTCTTATATGTACTCAGATATCGATTCCTCTGTCCTAGACAGGGTCTTACACGAATCAAATATGATGCCAATGTCCCAAACATGGTCTTACACATAAATCTCATATCGATGCCAATGTCCCAAACGTGGCCTTACACAAAATCTCGAATCAACGCCAACATCCCAGAGGTGGTCTTACATGATCTCACATATCAGAAACCTATGTCATGACATATGTAATCCTATCTATTCTTGGGTTCTTACGGGACTTCTCGGACATTGTTCATTGTCGATACATTCCTCGGTTATCATATTTATGTTAACTCATACACATTCATCACAAATAGATTTCGTATGTACATTCATAAATCAACATAAATGCATTTATTTGTATATAGACTTACCTCCGATTCGGAATAAACAGGCGATTTTGACTACTCAATCACTTTATACTTTTCGTGATCTAAATTTGTTTTCTTCGGTTCTTGATCTATACATATTCAAATTTAACTCATTTATTCACTACTTCATTCAATTCAATCCAAGAACACACATTTAGGGACATTTACAAATTAGCCCCATATTTTCACTTTTGACATTTTAGTCCATATTTCACAAAATTACAAAATACACATAATTTCATATTACCCATGCCTAGCCGAATTTTACTCATGCTCAAACAAGTCCTCACATTTCATTTATTTTATAATTTAGTCCCTCAAAATATTATTCTTTCAATTTAATCCAAATTACTCAAAATTATCAAAACTTTAATGACAAAACTTGTTAATCTAACACATATTTTCCATAATTCATCTTCAAACATCACAAAGCTCATATGTTCATCAATGGCACACTTCAAAATATTCATCAATTCACAAAATTGAGACATGGGTTTGAAAGAACTCGAAGCAACGATTACGAGAACATAGAAATTATCAAAAACCGAAGCAAAACTTACCTTGAATCAAGCTAAAAGAGTGCCAAAACCTAGCTTGTTCTTCTTCTTTTCTTTTTCTATGATATTCGGCCAAAAATGATAGAAAATGGCCATTTATTACATGCTTTGTTTTATTATAACCTTATCTTATAATATTTATCATTTATTAAACCATTACTAAATAAAATAAGTTATATATATCATATCAATATGCCGTCCACTACTCCCACTTATGGCCAAAATGCAACATAAATCCTCATATTTAAGAAGACATACCAATTAAGCCACTCAATCAAATGGAAGGCTACTTTTACCATTAATGCAATTTAGTCATTTTTCAAATTAAGAACACAAACAGTAAAAGTTTCCATACAAAATTTTCACACATGCTAAATCACATACAGCGGGCACAGAAAATAATATTAAATTATTTTTTTGACTAGGATTTGTAGCCTCGAAACCACTATTCTGAATAAGGTCTAAACCAGACTGTTACAAACATACATGCTTAGTACGTAAATTAGACAGACAGATTATTCATTTACGGGTCCAAGTATTACTTATCGACCCTATGTTAGATACCTGCGACTCGATTGGTGAAGGTGAAATAGTATCTCTCCCAAAAAGCATGTTTTTTACCACCGACAAAGAAAATATTTTGTTGCGAATGAACAAGATATTGAGGAATTGTCCACACGTAAAATCATAATTATTGATACGGCCTTTTCCACATAAAAAGGGAATCTTTTGTTACAATAGACGTAGAAGTGATGTGGATTATTCAAGAATCAAGTCGATTTGCTTTATAAAAGAAGATATCAATGAACTTCTATGAAATGGTTTCACGGATTCACCAATTGTCTTGATCGTGGGATATCATTGAGAAATAGGAATCCATGTTATCAAAAGATTTCCTAGGTCCACAGTGAACATGGGTGACCCATGCAACCTTATAGAGTTTTCAAAAAAATGGGCTCACACACTCATGTGGCCTTCCCGTGTAGGCCCACACGACCCAATTGATCGGGCCTGTGTGTCGCAGACGACCTTGCCCAGCCATCACATGGCCGTGTCACTCACGCACGGTTGCCTCATCGATCACACGGCCATGTGGTGACTAATAGCCTTGCACACGGCCTGCTACACGGGCAACCACATGCCCGTGTGGCGTCGATAGAGAGGTTTTTGGCTTGCACCGAGACCTCATTTTTTTGTGTTTTTAGGTACACACTAGGTCTCGATTGAAGCTAAGACAATCATTGCGCACTCCAGAACCTAAAAATCAATATTCCAATCCTCCAAGTCAGTGTTTAAATTGAAATTAAATCGAGAGGATAAACCCAATGTCTCCCAAAACCTTACATTTAATCACGCCACCGAAATTCCCCAAACTTAAGTGTTCAAACAGCGACTATGAGTCTCTAAATCTTCTCCTATCACGCATTAATGATGCACATCAGTATAAGCCAACAACGAAAGTAAAACTACACTACTTATCTTATCAATTAAGGCAAAAATAAGTGTTGCACAGAAACAAGGCGACTATAGAGAGGATCAAAATGAAAAAATATGGTAGCGAGAGAGAGAAAAACATGACAAAAGGGGAAGGGGAAAAGGAAGATAGAAGAATTGGCTATGGAAGGCGGAGGATACTCAATTTTCGGTAGAGAGGGTCTTTCCCAAAAATACAACTGCTTAGAAAATCTGATCCTCTCCTAATTTTCCTCCCACTAATTCTATTCACAAACCACCACTTAGTCTCCCATCTTGGTACAACTCTAGTCGAAACTAGAAGCAAAAATTAAAGCTATTGTCGTCCCACAGACTCGAACTCAAGACCTTCTTCACCCCAACACTCCCCTTAACCACCAGACCAGCAAGCCCATTTTATTAAATACTTACATAGTTTTACTTATAAGCTTATTAATGAGAGTTTGGACTTTATTCATAAAAATACCAAAATTTACCCAAGTTGAGACTTGAACTTGGGACCTCCCACACACACCAAGAACACATAACTACTGAAGCAAACACTCATTCATGCCAAAATTACAAAAGTCAAATTTAAAGAAAAATGGGCGTTACAGTTAGTCGTCTGGGCTAAATCCTTTCTGTAATGAAGTCATTAGGATTGCTCGTTCGAGCCTAATAGATTCTACAGCAAATGCAGGACCTTATTCATTTCGGCCATTACACTTATCCATCGATTTTTGTTTATTCAAATAGGATTTAACATTTTCAAGCATTTTTCGATATGTGATTATTTCATACATCTATAACATCCATATAATTCAAATGATCACATTCCAAGCATAAAATTAACATTTTCATCGTTTATCCTTTATTATCAATTAGACATTATAATTTAATTTAAACATTTTTATTTATCGGGCTTGATCGAATATGTAATCATTTCACATATTCATGATATTTATACAATTTACATAAATACAATCAATGCAAGCATGTAAATAATCACAGTTTATTTACATGAACTTACCTCGTCAAAGGTTCGTGTATAAGCATCTACTAATTTGACGTTTTCCTCTTTTCCTCGTTCTAACTCTGAATTTGGTCAATCTGGATTTGTACGAGTAAATTAACATCAAATTCATACATCTCATTTACATTTGGACTCGATTTACATCATAGGCAAAATTGCCATTTTGCCCCTAACTTTTCCATAAATTCCCATTTCGTCCCTAGGCTCGAAAAATGAAACCTGTGCAATTTACTCCCTATTCCAAGCCTAATCAAAATCCCATGATAAAATTTATAGCACATGTATTCATAAAAATTCAGCATTTTTCTTTAATTTTATAACTTTACATTTTAGTCCCTAAATCATGTTTTCATCAAAAAATCACTTTGTAAAAGTTGTTTATCTATCAACAACCTTTCATTTTCTACCATAAATTTCTAATTTTCAGTATATACATCGATAACCCATTTTCCATACTTTGATAACTTTACAAATTAATCCCTAAATAGATAGATTAAGCTATCCCAGTTTCAAAAATATTAAAATTATTAAAAATGGGCCTTGATTATTTACCCAAATAAGCTTGATAAGTATTTTTCCTCTCTTATAGGGTTTCCATGGAAATATTTGGGGAAGATGATATGAAATTTTTTTCTTTTTCATTTAATTAAATTGTCATTTAATAACTTTTCATCTTTCTAGTTTAGTCCTTAACCTTTTTTTATTTTTCCATGGATGAGTCATACCAAAAAAATCTACATACTTCTCTTTAATGATCTAATTACCATATAAGGACCTCTATTTTTGAATTCTATAGCTATTTAATCCTTATAGCTACTAGAATTCAACTTTTACATTTTATGCGAGTTAGTCCTTTCCGTAATTAAACACATAATCGGTAAAATTTTCGTATCAAAAATTTCACATGAATTTTCTAACATAATACGGTCCATATAATAAAATAAAAATAAAATTTATTTTTGGCTCAGATTTGTGGTCCCGAAATCACTGTTTCAATTTCATCGAACTTGGGTTGTTACATGCACAAAAGTTTAACTCTTTAAAATTGTCTTAGTAATTTCTTGAGATGAAATCCTAGGAAGCATGAAATCTTGAAAATAACTTAGGCAAGCTTTTGTTTGGACCATTTGAGCCTTTCAAGCCAACCTCAACAAATATTATCCCTTGAAACCCAACTTCGACATTATATGACCTGATTTTATTTAGATCATTGTAATAATAAGCCATCTCTTACTCTCATGATTATGTTTAAATTATCCCAAACACTAGACTCAGTCTATCTAGAATATTCTCTGAAAATAAGTTTGGTAGAGTTGAGAAGAAGTATCAAATCTTGAAAAAAAAAAGAAAAGAGAGAGCATATTTACTAAAAAAAAGTAGATGTATAAAGAGCATGTGCATTCAAATGCAAAACGAATTGGTGCATTTGAAGGTATTTATTCCAAAGGTCAGATGCAAGTTGAGTATAGGGTTTTACTTTCAATTTATCTATCTTTACTTACCCTTAGCCTAGCCACATTACAACCTATTTAAAAGATCTATTGATTTAGATTTTTGTGCTGCCTACATTAGTGGAGAGAAATTGTTAAGATCAACATATGAATGCACAAATTAAACTTAGTGATTGTAATTTAGTCTTAAATAAGGGAATAAAAATTATCTGATAAGAATTTAGCAAATCTTTATGGAGAAAACATTTAGTCTATTCTTGCTATCATGATGATAATTGAGAATAATTTGAACAATATGTATACTTGAGTTGCATAATTTCAAAATTCTTATTCTTGAGCAAAATTACACTAAACTCATAATTATGGGAGGAATATTTTCGAAGAAAATTTTCAAAGGTGATTTCAATTAACTCCTTTTATAATTTGTGCATTAATGTGTGGAAACATAAAAATATATAGACTTTTTCAGCACATTTTGACTCTAATACATGTAGTTTCGTTGTAATTTTTTTAAAAATTCATACTTTAATTACAAAATAATTAGTTAATAGTCAACTTACAAACATATTAAATTTTAATGGTTTATTTTCAATAGTTTTGCACAAAGGGTGAAAATCGGCTCAGTAGATACCTTGAGAAGCTTGAATCGTTGAGGTAATTTTTGTACCAAACGAATTGAGAGTATGGCCAGTTATTTTTCCATGCAAGGGACGATACAATAATTATTATTAGAAATATTTATAATTAATTTTAATCCAACACAAATTGGATTAAAATTAATTACAAGCCTGATGAAGAGAAAGGGGCCCAATTGTGCTAAGTGAAGATGACTAATCCACCAAGGAATTTGGTATTCCAAAATTTTCCATATAACTAACCTAATAAACTATCTTATTTGATTTTTATAATTTCAAATCATCCCTTAAAATTGTATCTAATTCCATTCAAACCCCTCCTCTTTTCTTGCCTTCTATTTTTGGACACAAACTAAAAATAACAAGTTTGAAACACTAATACCTATCACCTAGTATGCCGGACCATGGGAAGGGGGATTGGTTGCTATCTTTAGCTAATTTTAGTAGCCATCTCCACCTATAAATACCCCTTTCCCCTCCTCAAAAATCATCCCTCACTTCACACATCTATCTTACACTCAATTTCTCTCTTTCACTTTTCTTTATTGCTTTTAAATTCCTTTCTTCCCTTGTCAATTCCCCTCTTGAAAAAGAGCTTGCATGCCTCTTGGATTAGCAGTAATTGAGTGTTCATGAAGGCTTTGTTTAGCAGAATGAGTAAAGAAGAACGGAGTGCACCACTCTAGCTTCGAAAAACCATCGAGATTTGTTTTTCTAATTCCCTTCTCTTAATCTTTATGTTAGTTTTTATTTTTGATCATGAACACGTGTAGCACCCCAAAAATCTGAGCTTTTAAATTCTATGTGTTGTGTCATTAAATACATGTTAGCACTGCTGGATTTGTGATTTTGGAGTGTTTGGAGATTTCTATGAAGTCCTGGGTTCAAGCCTAGACATATGGGAAATTTTTGTTTTTAGCACTAGGGGAACCCTAACTCTAGGTTGTACGCTTCTTATTTTTGATGGGTAAAATACGACACAAGGGGGCTGGGGTGTAGTGGTAGGTGGCGTGTTCTCTATCTAAAGGGGGACTAGGTTCGAGTCACCCCGCTCAAAGGAGCATTTATTTTACTTCTTTGTTGAGCTAGTAGTTGAGTTGGAATGAAACTCTAGGGTTGAGAAAGATTGAATTGGTCAAGGGAGTCATTTAAGGAGTGGATGATGGAGTGATAAAGGGAAAAAATCAAGGGCATTGAGTTGTTGGGAAGTTGGAGCTGAAATGGAACACTAGGTATGCATAGAATTTTGGCAAGGAGGAAATTTGGTTCACTTTTCAACTTTTGTGAGTCTTTTGTTTTACCTTTTCGGTTTGTACCTAGATTTGCATTTTTTGAAGAGCCGATTACACCTCCCTCTCTTTGCTTCTTCCTTGTGGCAAATATTTTTTTCTTAATCTCTATTATCCTCTTCTTCAATTGGTTTGTGCCATAACCGAACCTTTTTACTGTGTGTCTCATATATTTTCTTTGACTAGGCCAATTCTCTCACACACTCTCTTCTTCCAATTACTAGCATTCGCTCCTTAAACAAAAGGGTTCGACATCTGGATTTGTTTTGATTGTTCGGGTTGCACTTTTATTTTGTACTCCTTGTAGCTGAAGTGTGTGTAAGTATTCTTGATTGTGGTTCTTGGTTAATAAGGTCGCCATGTTTCTAATCTCACTTTCTTTCTTTTGGCCGAATCTTCACTCTTTCTCAAAGTGCGATAATGGGTGTACTTAGGTGTTCCCAAGGAGTGAAAGGGTTGGATGTGTATAGAGGAAATTGAAAGCCTACTCTCGGTTTTTTATCATAGTAAGTGTTCTTGCCTTACTTTTTAGTTGAGGTCGAATGCTTTTGATGGTATTAAAGGTTATCAAATGTGGTTGTAAACCACATATTATGTAATCTTTGTTAATAAGGTTTTTGGGTAACGCAGATGTCAACAAGTAGTTAATCATTGCTAACGATTAGTGAGGATTTAATAAAGCTTGGTCGATTAAGGTAAGTGATGGTGTGGTTTCAGCTTTTGGAAAAAGAGGATAATTGTACTGATTGAATGGCTAACTTTTAGTCTTGAATGTTGTACATTCGGTGTTGGGGATTCGAAACGTGCTTTGTAATCAAGGTGTGTACACACACCACTTCAATTATAGATCAGCAAATGCCGAAATCACGAAATGCCAAAATGCCAAAATACTGAAAAGCTAAAAATATGGCAACGATTACCATACAAGCACACGAATGGTTGTGTGGGAAAGTCAATACAATGACGGAGGCCACCATGAGCGGTCTCATGGTCTTGGGTCTCTTTTGGGTAAAATGGGCAGAAATGGGTCGTGTGAGCCCAATGGGCTCGCATGTCCAACAAGGGCCAACTTCATGAACTTATGTGAAATAATGAGCTTGACCTTATCGTTCACGTGGCTAAAGGCAATTTTGGGCTTAGCAGTCCACACGAGCATGTGGGCCCCACTTGGGCTATACTTTGGGCTTTGGCCCAACTACACCTTTTGATTGCTAAAGGTTACACAAGTCGTTGAATCAACTATGGACCTATTGATGAGTTGATACACATACTTGGACACTAATTTGAGAAATGACCATTATGCCCTAAATGGCAAAATGTCTAAAATACCCTTATATGATACATGGCTGGTCTTGTATGCCATTTGATGTTATGTTCGCATTCATATATGATATTTTGTTGCATGAGGATCGAATCTTGTATTGGAGGAAGTGATTGATATGTGAGGGTCACATGGGTCGCGCGAGACGACTGTGGACCCACCGATGGCTTTAAGTTGATTATGTGGTTGGCAGCTCTGCTGCCATATTGGTTAGTACTGATTCTAATATTGGATAGGCTTAGGCCCAAATAGATGTGATGTATGTTATTTGATTGTTGGAGGTTGTACACACTGATTCTTCACAAACTCACCCCCTTTTTTTAACTTTTCAAGTAATCCCTAGCAAGGCGGTTCAATGTACTAGAGGACTCAGAGGTGGCCACACTACGAACAGTTGCATTTTCGTGTTTTTAATTTACTTTATTTTTAATTATGTTTTTTTTAATTTGGGTTTTGTTGTCATAAGGCCTTTCTCTTGTTGTGTGTTAAATTTTTGGATTTAATTGTGTTTATTGCATAACTTCTAATTTAGGTCTCGGGTTTTAAAAATAAAATAACTTTTTACAAACCAATCGTAAGTGCACAAACCTTTTCAAAGAAAAGCTTCAGTTGTATTTTGAAAGTTTAAGTAACAAGTTTAAAGATTCCTACATAAAAGTTTTAATCAAACCCTAATATACCAAAAGAATTTGAACATAACATTAAGATATCACTGGAAAATGTTTTAAACTAATTACTCCTCAAATAACTTCAAGGTTTTACATCAACTTCAGATTTTATGACTCACCCTTCAAAGTGATGCCGCCATATTCAGCCATAACGTTTGGGATGGGTTTGTGGTGTTACATTTAGTGGTATCAGTGCTAGATTTCAAAACTCGGGCCATGAAATGGGCTTTAGTTTTTTATTTTAAAGTTGGTTACAAATGAAACAAAGTGTTTTGAAGGACTTTACTGTGTGGCACACCGAAATCTCCAGTGTTGAACCAAGTAAGTCTTATACTGAAATCTATTTTAAATGGTTATACTGTGGATACTACTGGGATTACTTTAGATAACAGGCTATACTGAGACTCTTTAGTTAGAGTAAACTGAAAAATAGTAGGAAACTAAAATTATAGATTGTGGAAACAACTCTTAAACTACTACTATCATAACACATTTGCTTTAATTACTGAAATTGTAACTAATCTACATAATAATTTTAATTTAGATAATACGAAAAGTGAAAATGAGCACTAGAGGTACTCGTGGAAGGGGTACAAGAGGTCACGGTAGAGGTCGTAGAGGTGCTAGGGCTGGGTCCTCAACATCTGATCATTTGCCTAATTTAGAAACCAGTGCAACACCGACCTCACATGTGACCAAGACTAGGTCACATGATCGAGCAGCTGGGGACGACGCATTGTCCCAGGCAATGTTAAGGATTCTAAAAGGGTCGTTGGGACCAACACTAGTATTAGGAGCCGGGGGTCTATTTTAGAGCGACTCCAATCGAATGGAGCTGAGATCTTCAAGGGCATTGCGGGAGTAGCTCCTAATGTGGTTGAATATTGGTTGGAGGCCACAGAAAGAATAATGGATGATCTTGACTGCACTTCCGAATAAAAAATAAAAGGTGCAGTGTCATTGCTGCGAGAGGAAGCCTACCAGTGGTGACTTACCATGAAAGAGGGTATTCAACTTGATCGGGTAACTTGGGAAATTTTCAAATCTGCGTTATAGGGGAAATATATGGCGTAAGTTATTTAGATGCCCAGAGGAGAGAATTCTTGATTTTGACTCAGGAGGATAGGTATGTGGCAATGTACAAGGTGGAGTTCCTAAGACTTAGTCGATATGCTAAAGGGATGGTGGCGACAGATTATGAACGTAGCGTGCAGTTTGAAGACGGCCTCAGAGATAGTCTTCGTGTATTGATAGCTCCACAAAGAAAGCGAGATTTTGCAGTATTGGTGGAAAAGTAAAATCGCTGAGGTTGTGAAGCGCACTGATCGCCTAAACCAGGAAAGAGGAAAGGGCAAAAATAAAAGGGATTCAGAGCCTTTCGATTTCGTGCAGAGGCCTAAAAGAAGGGCCAGAGTGGATGGGCCAATCAAAGATGGGCCCTCTGTTGCTACTACTGGGTTACCACCTTTTGCTGTTTGTGGAAAAAGCCATGTGGGTGAGTGCTGGAGGAGGACGGGAGCCTATTTGAGTTATGGTTCTATGGAGCACTCTATCAAGGAATGTCCTAGAAGACGGGATCAGATGCAAGCTATTGGTAGGGGTAATGTGCAGCCATCAAGGGGTGGTCAAGACCGCCTAGAGGCCGTGGTAAGGCCATTGAGACGTGGTCGTAAAGTACTAGGTAGAGGTGTAGGACATACCGATGCAAGGTAGCTAGCCCTAGTCTATGCTGCTCATCGTCGAAAGAAAGAGACACCTCAGATGTGATAACCAGTACGTTTTTATTCATAAAGTACCTTATACTGCACTGATTGACATTGGATCTACTCATTCGTACATTGCATGCACTATGACTGAGACTTTGGGTGCTATGCTTGAAATTACTATAAATGAAGTCACTGTGTTGAGTCCTCTAGGGCAGTCAATGAAAGTGAATAAGATATGTAGGGATGTGCCTTTAGTGGTCCAAGGGGTCACCTTTTTGGCAAATTTGATGGAATTGCCTTTTAGTGAATTTGACTTAATCTTGAGCATGGATTGGCTGGTGAAACACCGGGCAACTCTAGATTGGGTTGAAAAGTGCATGGTATTGAGAATTGTAGAGGATGATGAGGTAGTGGTGATCGGGGAGCGTCGAGATTATTTATCGAATGTAATTTCTGCATTAAGGGTAAAGAAGTTGGTTCGCAAGGGCTGCGAGGCATATTTAGCCTACATTAGTAATTCAAATTCTAAAGGTCCTACTGTCAAGGATTTGAGAACGATTAAAGAATTTTCAAATGTCTTTCCAGATGAGCTACCTAGGTTACCTCCCAATCGAGAAGTTGAATTTGGAATCGAGCTTTTACCTGGTATAGCTCCGGTGTCCATCGCCCCTTACAGAATGGCATTGAAGGAGCTGGTTGAACTTAAAGCACAAATTCAAGAGTTCCTAGATTGAGGATTCATTTGACCGAGTGTGTCTCCTTGGGGAGCACCGGTGTTAATTGTAAAAAAGAAGGATGGGTCTATGCAAATGTGCATCGACTATCGATAATTAAATAAGCTGACCATCAAGAACAAGTACCCACTGTCGAGGATAGACGATCTTTTCGATCAGCTCCGAGGAGCCGTAGTTTTCTAAAAAATTAATCTCCTTTCAGGGTACCATCAACTGAGGATTAAGGAGGAGGATGTCTACAAGATAGCATTTAGAACTCGTTATGGTCACTAGGAGTTTCTGGTGATGTCGTTTGGGCTAACGAATGCACCAGCTGCTTTTATGAACTTCATGAATCGAGTGTTCCAACCCTATCTAGATCGGTTCATGGTAGTATTTATAGATGATATCCTTTTGTATTTGAGAATCGAAGATGAGCTTGATGCACACCTCCATGTTGTTCTACATATTTTGATGGAAAAGCAATTGTATGCCAAATACAACAAGTGCGAGTTCTGGTTAAGGGAAGTTACTTTTCTGGGTCATGTGGTTTAGGCTGAGGGCATTAAGGTTGATCCTCAGAAAATTGAAGCTGTGTTGGATTGGAAACCACATAAGACAGTGTCCAAGATTCAAAGTTTTCTAGGTCTAGCAGGGTATTATAGACGATTTGTTGAAGGTCTTTCATTCATAGCTACTCCTTTGACTAAGTTACTATGTAAAGGGGCACTATTTAAGTGGACTGATAAGCAGCAAGAAAGCTTTGAGAAACTTAAGAAGGTTTTGACGGAGGGCCCTGTCTTGATTCAGCCAGAGCCTGGGAAAGAGTTTACAATCTACAGTGATGCATCACACATTGGTTTAGGTTGTGTATTGATGCAGGAGGGTAAAGTAGTTGCGTATGTGTCACGCCAGCTTAAGACTCATGAGGCAAATTACCCAACCCATGACTTGGAATTGGCTGCAGTGGTATTTGCACTAAAAATTTGGAGACATTACCTGTATGGAGAAAAGTGCATAATTTATACGGAACACAAAAGTCTTAAATACCTCCTTACTCAAGTGGAGTTGAACCTTAGGCAGCGTAGATGGATCTAGCTACTTAAAGATTATGATTGCACGATTGAATATCACCCGGGTAAAGCGAATGTTGTAGCTTACACTGAGCCAGTAGGGCTATGTCTGATTTAAGAGCTATGTTTGCCCGCTTGAGTTTATTTGACGATGGTAGTTTGCTGGCTGAACTTCAAGTTAAGTTATTGTGGATTGAATATATTAAAGATAAACAGTTGTTAGATGAGACTTTGGGTCCTCAATTCTGACAGGGTGGGAGTCAGAAACTTTAGACTTTGGATTGAATAGTAAAGGGGTACTGTGTTTCCATGGGAGAGTTTGTATACCAAGGGATATTGATTTAAGATAGTCTATACTGTGGGAAGCGCATAGTAGTCCTTATACTATGCATCCCGATGGGAACAAGATGTACCGAGATCTCCGTGAACTTTATTGGTGGCCAAGACTTAGGCACGAGGTTACTAAGTTCATGAGTAAGTGTTTGACATGCTAGCAAGTCAAGGCAGAACATCAGTTACCTTCAGGATTCCTTTAGCCAGTTAAGTTTCACTTCGGAAGTGGGAGAAGGTAAGTATGGATTTTGTTAGTGGTCTGCCCCTGACGCCTACTAAGAAAGATTCGATATGGTTATTGTGCATCGGTTAACTAAGTCTGCCCATTTTATATCAATCTGAATTGATTACTCATTATAGAAGATGGCTAAGTTAAATGTGGCCGAAATTGTAAGACTGCATGGGGTACGGTCTCTATAATATTTGATAGAGATCCTCGTTTCACGTCTCAAGTTTGGAAGAAATTGCACGAGGCATTAGGTACAAGGTTGGATTTTAGTACCACATTCCACCTTCAGATTGATTGTCAGTCGGAGAGGGTGATCTAGATATTGGAAGACATGCTCAAAAGTTGTGTAACAGACTTTCAAGGTAGTTGGGAAGATTACTTGCCGCTAACAGAGATTGCATATAATAATAGTTACCAATCCAGCATACAGGTGGCACTGTATGATGCATTGTTGAAGGTGTCGTACCCCTACGTGTTGGACTGAGTTAGGCGAGTGGCGAGTTTTGGGGCTAGAATTAGTTACTAATACTGAGCATAAGTTGAAACTGATTCGAGACCAATTGAATGAAGCATCTGATAGGCAGAAGTCTTATGCTGATCTTAAACACCGAGAGATTGAGTACTCTGTGGGGGACTTCATGCTCCTTAAGGTCTCCCATAGAAGAAGGTACTAAGGTTTGGTCGTAAGGGTAAGTTAGGCCCTAGATTCATTGGGCCATACCGTATACTGAAGCGTGTAGGAACGGTTGCCTGTCAGCTTGAATTGCCTCAGAGTTGAACCAAATCCACGATGTGTTCCATGTTTATATGCTAACGCGGTACCGTTCTGACCCTTTGCATATTGTGCCAGTTGAGGAGATCGAAATTAGACCTGAGCTGACCTTCAAGGAGGAGCTAGTACAGATTGTGGATCGTGATGTTATGGTCCTGCATAAAAAGTCGGTCCCACTGGTGAAAGTGTTATTGCATAATCGTGGTTTAGAAGAAGCAATGTTGGAATCAAAGGAGGTGATGCGACAGCAATACCCTCACCTTTTCTAACCATGTAAATTTCGAGGCTGAAATTTCTTTTAGGGGGTAGAGTTGTAACGCCCAAAAATTTGAGCTTTTAAATTCTGTGTGTTGTGTCATGAAATGCATGTTAGAACTGTTGGATTAGTGATTTTGAAGTGTTTGGAGGTTTCTATAAAGTCCAAGGTTCAAGCCTAGACATATGGGAAATTTTTGTTTTTAGCACTCGAGGAACCCTGACTCTAGGTTGTATGCTTATTATTTTTGATGGGTAAAATATGACACAAGGGGCGCCTGAGGTATAGTGGTAGGTAGCGTGTTATTTGTCTAAAGGGGGACTAGGCTCGAGTCACTCACTACTCAAATGAGCATTTATTTTACTCCTTTGCTGAGCTAGTAGTTGAGTTGAATGGGAACTCTGGGGGAGAGAAAGTTTGAATCGGTCAAGGGAGTGATTTAAGGAGTGGATTATGGAGTGATAAGGGAAGAAAATCAATGGGATTGAGTTGTTGGGAAGTTGGAGCCGAGATGGGACACTAGGTATGCATAAATTTCAGCAAGGGGGAAATTTGGTTCACTTTTCGGCTTTTGTGAGTCTTTTGTTTTCCCTTTTCGATTTGTTTCTAGTTTTGCATTTTTGAGAGCCAATTACACCTCCCTCTCTTTGCTTCTTCCTTGTGCCAAATTTTTTTTTTTTGCTCTTCATCTCTACTATCCTCTTCTTCAATCGATTTTTGCCATAACCGAACCTTTTTGCCATGTTTCTCATCTATTTTTCTTTGACTAGGCCAATTCTTTCACACACTCTCTACTTCCAATTACTAGCATTCTTTCCTTAAAAAAAGGGTTGGACGTGGGGATTTGTTTCGATTGTTTGAGTTGCACTTTCATTTTCTACTCCTCATAGCCAAAGTGTGTGTAAGTATTCTTGGCTCTTTTTAAGTGGTTCTTGGTTAATAAGGTCGCCATGTTCCCACTCCGGCTTTCTTTCTTTTGTTCAAATCTTCGCTCTTTCTCAAAGTGCGATGTTGGGTGTATTTAGGTGTTCCCAAAGAGTAAAAGGGGGCACGCATTCAAAGGTAGTTGAAAGCCTACTCTTAAATTTTGATCATAGTAAGTGTTCTTGCCTTACGTTTTAGTTGAGGCCGAATGCTTTTGATGGTATTAAAGGTTATCAAATGTGGTTGTAAACCATATATTATGCAATCTTTGTTAATAAGGTTTTTAGGTAACGCAGATCTCGACAAGGAGTTAATCGTTGCTAACGATTAGTGAGGATTTAATAAAAGCTCAGTCGATTAAGGTAAGTGATGGTGTGGTTTCAGCTTTTGGAAAACGAGGATAATTGTACTGATTGAATTGCTAACTGTTAATCTTGAATGTTGTAGGTTCGGTGCTAGGGATTCCAAATGCGCTTCGTAATCAAGGTGTGTACACTCACCACTCCAATTGTAGATCAGCAAATGCCTAAATCCCAAAACGCCAAAATTTTGAAATGCTGAAATGCTGAAAAGTCAAAAGTACGGCAACGGTTACCATACGAGCACATGAACGCTCGTGTGGGAAAGTCCATACAATGATGGAGGCCACCATGAGCGGCCTCATGGTCTTGGGTCACTTTTGGGTCAGATGGACCGAAATGGGCCGTATGGGCCCAATAGGCTCATGGGTCACACAAGGGCCAACTTTATGAACTTATGTGAAATAATGAGCTCGACCTTGTCATTCACGTGGCTAAGGGCAGTTTTGGGCTTAGCAGGCCATACGAATGTGTAGGTCTCACTTGGGCCATACTTTGGGCTTTGGGGCCAACTACACCTTTTGATTGCTAAAGGTTGCACAAGTTGTGCGGATCGATTGTGGACTTATTGATGAGTTGATACACATACTTGGACCCCAATGTGAGAAGTGACTATTATGCCCTGAAGGGTAAAATGTCTAAAATACCCCTATATGATACATGACTGATCTTGTATGCCATTTGGTGATATGTTTGCATTCATATGTGATATTTTGTTGCATAGGGATGGGATTTTGTATTGGAGGAAGTGATTGATTTGTGAGGGTCACGTGAGACGACTGTGGACCCACCAATGGCTTTAAGCCGATTATGTGATTGGAAGCTCTGCTGCAATTTTGGTTAGTGCCGCAACCGATGCTACATAAGGAGTGTAGGGATGGGTGGGTCGATTTAATCCCCACAAGAGTGTAGGGTTGGGCAGAAGATTAAGTGAATGGGTGGTTTGGGTAGTCATGCATGGCATATACTGATTCTGATATTGATATGGTCTTAGGCCCAAATAGATGTGATGTATGTTATTTGATTGTTGGGGTTGCACACACTGAGTTTTCGCAAACTCGCCCTTTTTTTAACCTTTCAGGCAATCCCTAGTGAGACGGTTCGACGTACTAGAGGACTCAATGGTGGCCACACTACGAACAGTTACATTTTGTGTTTTTAATTTACTTTATTTTTAATTATGTTTTCTTTGATTTGGGTTTTGTTGTAATAAGGCCTTTCTTTGGTTGTGTGTTATATTTTGGGATTTAATTGTGTTGATTGCATAACTTCTAGTTTAGGTCTCGGGTTTTAAAAATAAAACAACGTTTTACAAACCAATCATAAGTACACAAACCTTTTCAAAGAAAAGCTTCCGCTGTATTTTGAAGTTTAAGTAACAAGTTTAAAGATTCCTACATAAAGTTTCTAATCAAACCCTAATATACCAAAAGAATTTGAACATAACATTAAGTTATCACTGGAAAATGTTTTAAATTATGAACTCCTCAAATGACTTCAAGGTTTTACATCAACTTCGGATTTTACGACTCACACTTCAATGTGACACCGCCAGATTCGGCCATAACGTCTGGGCTGGGTTTGGGGTGTTACAACATGAATATTTGTGCTATTGTTCTTCAATTAATTAAAATGACTTAAATTTCTTGCATGTTAGATTAATTGCATTCTGTCCACTTAGATTACTAAGGATGTGTTTGTGGTTTTATTAGGCATTGGTAGATTGTTCAATTAAATAAAACCATGCCTATATTCTACTTACATTTTAATTGTAAGGTAGCAATTGAATTAATTATTAACCATATTAAAATTGTAATTACTTGACACAATATTTGATTGATGCATGTTTAATCTTCTAAGGTAGTTGATTTTAAATTAGCAATGGTATTGATCAATACATTAGCCTTGCATAACTTGTAAGATTATTGTGATTAAATTGTTTTAATATAGTGATATATTGTTACCTCGCTTAATCTTTTGCTTGCTTATTAAAATTCAATAAAGTATTTGAATTGACATAGAGATATGGCCAAGAGGTTATTGGAATTTAGTAGGTATGTATGTGCATTACTTAGCAAGTTCTTGAGTTCTTTATGAAATTTTTTGTAACAATATGAACTCAACTTTAATTATTCTATGTTAAAGAATAAAATTGATCTAACAAATTTATGTCATATTAATTAAACTCATCTTTTAGAAATCATGCATTGGAATATTTTTACTTTTATTTTTCTTAGTTAAGTTAATTAGTTAATTTTTAAATGTTTACAACACCTCTTCAAATTTTTCATCACCAAATTGCTTAAAGTTTCATCTCATAACTATTATTACTTGTTGAGATTGTGTACATTTGTACATTTCTGTCATTCCAGTTTATTGCTGTAAATATCACAAACCGAGTTGATTTTTAAAATTTCTATTCTCTGTTGTGCAAGAAAACTATTTTTGAACCAGATTTTTTCCAGCAATTTGCATGTGACACTCAATCGATAGGCCAGACAGCTGACCTTTCGAGATTTCAACTATCGACATATGAAAAATAATTTAATAGCCATTCAACACTTACATAACGTGTTACCGTGAAATCACAATATATAAAAAATAAACTTTTGATAATATGAATCTTTTTAAAGAAATTTATCAATTTAGCCTCATGCTTCTAATTACAATTTGAACTAAGTTTAAAGAGTTCTTATCCAAATACAAAATAGAAGTTTAAGACTACAAGTTTCCCTGATATATATAAATTTTACAAAACGAAAGGTGACATGCTCACGCTTGACTTTGAAGACTCTAGCTTAATTCCTTATTTTCCTACGAACAATGATTTAGAATACCTGAAACAAAGGAGAGAAACATGCTCAGTTCATAAGGAATTTAGTGAGTTCTATAATAGAGTTAATTCCCTTTTTATTTCAAAATTAAAAATTTTCCATTGATTACGCTTAGACAAAAGTTGTGCATTCATATTGCACAACTTATGCTTGGGCTTGATCATCATAGAGGCATAGTACATAATGTATGAGAATTCCTCCTGTGAAATATCATGAAGCATATAGTGTTTTCGTACAGACTTGTTGCATATAATCTTAGTAGAAAACCCATCAAGTGGAGAAAGTCATTTCAGATTAACTTGGTGGACAATCTTGTGGACACTTACATACGAATTTCTAAATATAGATTCTTATATGTGAACTTATACATGTAAACTCGTCAAAGAAGATTCATAGATATGGCAGACTCATACAAGCAAATTCATAGAAGAAGATTCATGAATGTAGCGAACCATACATGTAGATGAATAGAAGAAGATTCATGAATATAATGAACTCATACATGCGAATTCATAGGAGAAGATTCTTGAATATAGCAAACTCATACATGCGAACTGTGTCGTGAACTTCATATGGTGAAGTCTCATATATAACTTTGACATAAAATTTAGAGAATAAGTTTGGTGGACGTTCATAGCTTTCATATGTCATGGTGATGGGCTTACTTATAAATGTGAGGCTTTAAGGTTTAGACTCTTTATAGTCTCCTACTTGAAAAAGCCCACGTAATTTTATCATAAACATGTGGCATATGTCTCTGCACAATCCAACCGAACCATCGTAAAACCAAATATCGTGCATTTACATTCTTCATACAACCCACTCGAACCTTCATAAAATAAAATATCTTACGTATACATTCTCTGTATAACCCATCCTAACCTCTACAAAACCAATAAAATGTGGCACATAGTGTACAACATGACATTTCTTCAACTTTCATCCACCATTAAATACCTCCACACTATGCATATAATTCATTTTTAAGACTAACATATAATAAATATTCAACAAAACATATTGTTAATAACACAACACAGATCATACCAAACACATCAACTATCAGACTATTTCAATAATTGTAACGTCCCAAAAATTAGGGGTTGTATTTTTTGCTTAATTTCATGTTGGGCTTGCTCAGCTGGTTATTTGAGTGTATTTAGGGGTTCTAAGGAGGCCTGGGTTCGACCCTGAGCCTTGGAAAAATTTTACTTTTTGGCCCTTAAGAGGAGAGTGCTATTTGCAGTAGGACTTAAGTATATTTATGTGTGTGTAACTGTCATAAGTTGAGCATGTGGCTTAGTGGTGAGGCGTCAATGGGATAACAAGGGATAGTGGGGTTGAATCCCACTAATTGTAATTGGAGGCTTTTATTTTGTGACTTGAGAGTGGAGGAAGTAGAGTTCGGATCAAACTCTTCAAAGGGAGTTAGAGACTTGGTCAAAAGTTTCAAACGGATGGAGGGGAGCAATACGAGGAGATTTCGATGGAGGAAATCAATGAAGTGAGGTGTGTGGGAGTGTTGGCCGAATTTTGAAGTGTTGCTAATGGAGAAATTCAGCTAGAGGGGTGTGATTGGGAGTATTTTGAAACCTTGCATGTTAGGAGAAACCAAGAATTCCTCTTTGTTTTCAACTTTTCTTTTGGTCATTTCGGTTTGAAGCATTTGGTACTTTTTCTCTTTTCGTGCATTTTTTCTACCTCTCGTATATTTCTCTTCTTTTTGATAATAGCTATTCACACTTCAGTTGCTTCGATTTTGCTTTTCATCTACAAGCTTGGTTGGTCGGATCCTTACTTCCTTCCCTTTTCTCTTCATACTTTGTTGTCATTTTCTTTTCTAAAAGCCGAATATACATCTTTCCCTTTTGGTTCTTCTTTGGCTGAACACCAAACCTTTAATTTTCTCTCTTTCTCCTCTCGGCCTTGCGAAACAACCTTGACTCTTGTGTAGGCTGAATCTTTGAGGGCACAGATATTCTCTTCCTTTTGTCTAACTGTTTCAGAATCTATTCCTCTCATTGGTAAGTTGAGGATATATCTAAATATAGGCTGGTTGTTTTCTTTTTTTTTCTCAATTTGGGGTTCTTTGGGGACGAAAGGTTGTTTCTCTAGTTGCCATGTAGTGGCATTCTAACATGCTTTCTTCATTTGTCGCTAGGGACTCATTTCCCTAACCAAGGGGTGTGGGCCGATTACTCAGCCATTGCAAGGGGACTTTCATTTTCTGGCAAGTGAAGTAAGTTGGTTTAAACGATTATTGCTTGAGCTTAGCAAGACCTTGTGACTAACTAATGGATGGTCGTTACCTTAGGTGCCTTGAAAGCTTTTCAAACCACAACTCGTAATCAAGGAGTGTAATCTCGCACTCCTGATTATTCTGTTAACGCTATGATCTGTAAATCAGCTAAAAGTCGAAATACCAAAAGGCTAAAATACTGGCATCTGAGATCACTTGAGCGTGCGAGCGCTCGTAGAGATAAATTGAGCCAAAAGTGTTGGCGATTGACTGTTGGGAGTGTCACGAACTCTCTCGTGGGACTTAGGCCGTTGGGCCTTGTTGAGTCGAAGTAAGCTAAGTGGGCCCAATAGGCTAACGGGCCCATAGGATTGAAATCCATTGTAAGTGTTGGCTGATAGACGCAGCTGCGAATTCTGTAGAATAGTGATTGAAAATAGGTTGAATGGGCCACACGAGCGTGTGGGCCTGCTTGGGATGAAATTGGGCTTTAGGCCCAGTTGCACCGTTGTGATAAAAAATGGTATCCTTGTCGCTCGAAGCGACAATGGGCCTTAGAATAGGCCACTATAGGGGTAAAATTATCGAAATACCTTTTACAAGTAAAATTACTAAAATACCCTTCATAGGTAAAATTACCGAAATACCCTTCATGAGAAAAGTTACCGTAATAACCTCTATGGGTAGAGTTACCAAAATACCCTTGATAGGTAAAATTACCGAGATTCCCTTAAGGGGTGGAATTACCGTTGTACCCCTAAGCGATAAAATGATCGTTATACCCTTAGTGGTAATTTAAATGATGTTATGTGATATTTATATAATTGTATATGATTGTGAATGACTGCATACACGACATATTGTATTGGGTTGGTTTTTTTTATTTGGAAGAAGTACTGTTATAGTGGCTCAGCCACATACACCGCTGTTATGTGGCATTGCCACGTAATTTTTGAGTGGCATAGCCACGTATACTGTTGTTAGCAGCTATGCTGCATCATTAGAGAGTTTGGCTGGGTGGGTCGACATGGTCCCCACATGGAGAGTTTGGTTGGTATGGGTTGGGTTACATGTCCATTGCATTAATATGAATAGAGCTTAGGCCCAAACTGATACCGTAGGGGCTCAGGCCTAAACTGTGGCCATATAGGGGATTACACACTAAGTTCTCATAACTCACCCTTTCATTTAACTGTGCAGGTAATCCCCAACCATAGAGGATTTAGAGCTGTGAGGGACTCGGAGGTGGCCACATGTCCGTTCTATTTTAAAGTTAAACTTAGCGATTTTAGTTTAGTTTATCTTATTTTAAAATTATTGGGTTAATAATTTATGTAACAAGGCCATTGGGATTTTTAACTTTATATGTTGGTGCATTTAATTATAACCTACTAGTCTATCAAACATGTTTTTTTTAAAATAATAACCACCATTTTCAAAGCATCACGTATCCGCAACTGCTTTGATTTAAACCTTCAACTAAATAAACAAGGCTTTAGGAATTATACCATTTTGCGAGAAAATGTCTTGGGTGAATCGTATTTTAAAAACATTAAGCAACGAATCTTAGGTTTTTACTAGTACTAATTTTTACATTGTAAGAAGGGTTTTGACGAGAGCGTAGTTTTCAAACATCACTTTGATGTGACATGTTAGATCCGATCATAACGTTTAGGTTGAGTTTAAGTGTTACATTTAGTAGTATCAGAGCCAGGTTGCAAAACTTGGCTGTGGAATGGTTTTGAAAATTTTTCCTTAACTGTTAAAATTTCTGGTTGGAAAGTGATAGTGTTACTGAAAGTGTGGCACACCGAGTCTCCGGCACCAAATCCGTAAGTTTCCTGACACTATACTTTGTTATATGCTGAAATGATTGTACTGAGAAACTACTAGGGATAGTAGTAGTACACTAAAACTCTTTAGTTAGGTAAACTGAGACTATAGGAGATTGAAAACTGAAAAAGAATTCGATCTGTGAAAACAATTTTAATTAATGCCTTTCATAAAATATTAGTTAATAATTATAAGAACTACAAGCTGATTCATAAAATTCTTAAATCAGATAAGAACAATATGATGATATGAGTACAAGAAGTCGCGGAAGGGGTACACATGGCCATGGTAGAGGCCGGGTTGCTAGGGCTAGGTCCTTAGCATCAGGACATATGCTTGAAAGGGAAGCGTCGATATCCCCAGTGATTGAAACGGGGTCTCATGACTGAGTCGGTGAGGACAATGCTCTCTCCCAAGCGATGTTGTGAGTGCTTGAGAGGGTTGCTGGAGCGAGTACTGGGTCAATGGGCCGAGGGTCAATTTCTGAGTGACTCCGGTCGAACAGGGCCAAAATTTTCGGGGTATCTCTGGTGTAGCCCTGAATGTAATGGAATATTGGTTAGAAGCTGTCGAGTGAATAATGGATGATCTTGACTGCACGGTGGAGTAAAAACTAAAATGAGTAGTGTCTTTACTGTGAGATGAGGCATATCAATGGTGGCTTACCGTGAGAGAAGGCACGCAGGACGACCGTGTAACATGGGACTCCTTTAAGGTAGCCTTCCAAGGAAAATATGTTAGGGCAAGTTATGTGGATGCCCGAATGAAGGAATTTTTGAGTCTAGTTTAGGGAAATAAGTCTGTAGTAGAGTATGAGGTAGAGTTTTTGCGTTTGAGCCGGTTTGCTCGGGGCATAGTCGTGACTCAAGATAAGTCTTTGCATGATTCGAGGATGGTTTTCGGGATGAGTTCTGTCTTGATAGCCCATGCAGAGGAAAGGGACTTTGCTACCCTGATTGAGAAGGTAAAAATTGCTGAGGATGTGAAAACTCTAAGCGTCAAAACCATGAGAAGGAAAGGGGCAGAAATAAGAGGGATTTTGGGCTCTCAAGCTTTTCTGGTGGGCCTAAGAAGAGGCCTAGGTTTGATGGGCTAGCCCGAGCTGGGATTCCAGTTGTTGCTGGTCGACCGCAGCCTTGCGTTGAGTGTGGGAGACCTTATTTGGGAGAGTACTAGAAAAGAACTAGGGGATGTTTCAGATATGGGTCCAAGGACCATTAGTTTAGAAATTGTCCTTGGGAGCCTATTCAGAGGAAAGTAGTAGGTCAGAGCTATGTCCAGCCAGGGTGAGGTGGTCAGTAGCCACTGAGAGGACGTGGTCCAACTAGAGGGGAAAATGGGTTTGGACGAGGTCGTGGAGCACCGGGCAGAGGTGTTGGTAATATAGAGGCTAGAAAGCCAGTATTGGTTTATGCTTCTCGGTGCCGAGAGGATGGTAACGCACCTGACGTCATAACTTGTATGTTCCTCATTCATAATGTACCATATATAGCTTTAATTGGTATGGGGTCTACACACTTGTATGTTGCATGTACTATGTTTGGAATTTTGCATACAGCTCGAAATTACGGATAGGGAAAAGTCAATGATTAGTCCTTAGGGAAATCGGTTAGAGTGAATAAACTGTTTAGAAATGTGCTCCTAGACGTTCAAGGGGTTATCTTTCTAGCGGATTTGATGGAACTACCGTTTGGCGAATTCAATCTTATTTTGGGCATGGATTGGTTGGTGAAACACCGTGTGAATTTGGATTACGCTGCTAAGCATATGGTATTAAAGTCTTTGAAGGTTAAGGTGGTGGTTGTGATAGGGGAGCAAAGGGACTATTTATCCGATGTAATCTCAGCATTAAGGGTCGATAAGCTGGTTCGCAAAGGTTGCGAGGCATTCCTAGCTTATGTCAGCACATCTGATGTTAAGGGTTTGACCGTTGGGGATGTTAGGATAGTAAAGGAGTTTCTGAATATTTTTCCTGAAGAGCTTTCAGGGTTGCCATCAAACCGTGAGGTCGAATTTGGCATTGAGCTCCTACCAGGAATGACTCCGATGTCTATCGCCTCTTATAGGATGGCGCCGAAGGAGCTAGTAGAATTAAAGGCTCAGATTCAAAAGCTACTGGATCGAGGATTCATCCAACCGAGTGTGTCTCCTTGGGGAGGACCAGTATTGTTCGTGAAGAAGATGGATGGGTCAATGTTCATGTGTAATGATTATCGCCAATTGAATAAACTGAAGATTAAGAACAAGTATCCATTACCAAGGATAGAGGATTTGTTTAATTGGCTGCGAGGAGCTTTGATTTTCTCTAAAATAGATCTCAGATCGGGTATCATCAACAAAGGGTGAAGGAGGTAGATGTGTACAAGACTGCATTAGGGACTCTTTATGGACACTACGAGTTTCTAGTCATGCCATTTGGGTTAATAAATACACCAGCTGCTTTCATGGATATGATGAACCGGGTCTTCCAACCCTACTTAGATCGGTTCGTGGTGGTGTTTATAGATGATATTCTGGTGTGTTTGAAAACCAAGGAAGAGCATGATTCACATCTCCGGGTTGTTCTGCAAATATTGAGAGAAAGGCAGCTTTATGCCAAATTCAGCAACTGCGAGTTTTGGTTACGAGAGGTGACATTTTTGGGTCATGTCATGTTTGCTGAGGGGATTATGGTTGATCCTTGGAAAGTTGAGGCCGTATTAGATTGGAAGCCACCGAAGTTGTTATCTAAGATTCAAAGTTTTCTGGGTCTGGCTGGGTATTACAGACGGTTTGCTGAGGGGTTTTCACTGATTGCTGAACCCCTAACTATGTTAAGACGTAAAGGAGTAGCATTCGTTTGGACTGATAAACAACATGAGAGTTTTGAGAAATTGAAGAAGATTCTTACTGAAGCCCCTGATCGTGTCAAACAGTCGAGTTTTAATATTTATAAAAAGAATGGTCGAACCTGTAGACTAACTATGACAACGATAGAGGCAAGTGCACCTATTGAACAGTAGTATAGTTTTGGCAATAATATCTTATCAAACCCACAGGAACCTAAAAGTATTACTACTCACTTTCTTTCTATTATTTAGCCTGAAATATGGAGTCATTGGTTTATTAATCTAAAAACTAATGAAATACTTAAACTAAATGCAAAGACAAAAGAACGAAACTTTGGTAAGAGACTGTGGAAAAACTCAATTGATTTTAGACGATACCCTCAAGAAGAATCCACCTATGACTTCTCTCGTTATCTAACTTTTAATTCATATGACTTCTTTACTTAGCTTGATCCGTGAGACTCCCTAACCTATATTAAACCCTCTCTCGAGGCGAATAATGTCTAACCTTAGGTTAATTAGTGGAACTCTCGTTCTCTTATAATAACCCCCTAAGGAAGCAGTAAATCGATCAATGGACTCCCATATTAGTTTCACCTTAATCTGGCAAAATCTCATAACCCTATCTCTAGGTGCTCAATCAACTCCGCTTAATTATGTTAGATCTACTCTTAGGCAGGGTCTATTCCTCCTCCACCTAAGCACATCAGATTAAATTAAGCAACATAATTAAGAACAAATTAAGTACTTCTCATATAATTTAGAAATCAAATAACAAAATCCGTCATAGGTTTCACCCCCTTCAAGTATCTGAAGGGTTTAGTTCATAACAAAATAAGAAAACATCTCAAGAGTAAAGATAAAACAAAACATAAGAAATCCCTAAAATCCCTTGAAGGAATTGAAGAGGAAATCCTCTGTCTTCAGTAGAACTTCAGTTTCTTGAGATGGATCAATTGGCTATCTTCAAGTAATTACCTCAATAAAAGCTTCGGCAGAAAACTCTGCCTAACAAAAACTTCATAGAATGGCTACCTTGGGTTGTTTATATAGGCTCCTTAGATGCTTTACTTGGCTCCTAAGTACCTCTTTCAAGTAGGATTACTATTAAGGTGTTTAAGTAGACTTATGAGTATGTTTCCTTGGCTTCAAGCATCCAAATCTGAGTGAAATTGCTCATTCCCGTAGCAGGGGCACGGCCACGGCACATGCCCGTGTGAATCATCTTCAGGCCGTGTGTCTATTTTGTTGATTGAGGCACGACCATTGACACGGCCATGTAAGTCAGGATTCAGGCCATGCTTCAGGTCTATCGATTGGGACACGGCCATGCAAATTATGCTTGGGGCATGTCTTTGAATGATTAGCGAGGCACGGCTGTGTGAGTTGAAGTCCAGGCCATGCCAATTTCTTGGGTTGGCCCAATTTGGTCCGTTTTAAGCCCGTTTCTCATTCTTTTTGTTCTCGGGTGCTTTTCTGAGTATAAGACATGAAAAGAAAGGATTAAAGGCACCTTTTTACATAAATTGAGGGCTAAATCATCCAAAAGCATACTAAATGTGGGATTAAAATATGTTACTTTTACGATTTATGAAATACCCCCACAATTATGCTTTTTCTTGTCCTCAAGCAAAATTCTCAACTTACAATTAAAACGAACTTTCCATAATTCATAATTCCTATCGACAATGTCTCATCATAATTCATAGATAATTTATACATTGATAATTCAACTCAAAGAGTCCTAAAGATTCAATCATGATAAGTCATACCTTTGTAGTACGAAAACATAGGTGTCTCCCCTTCTCTGAATAATCACCTTTAATTCAAAAAAGACAAGGATTGACATCCTCACTGAAGGTTCACTCAAATCACTCAAAGTGTTTAAGGTTCAAGAATATGTAATCATAAGTCAAACCTGAAAAGTTAATCCCATAGGCTTGCTTGAAAATCAAATCTCCACCACTGCATATGAGATGATATACAGATCAAAAGGTCTTTATCAGGGTTGTAATAGGGCTAGGGTTAAAGGTGTGAATACAGGCTGAATTAGAAGGTTAGAATCGAGATTGACTTGACAAATTACCTAACTAGAAACAATAAACTAACATCAATTGAAAACCAATAATAATACTATAATACGAGCTCTTCTTCAACAATTGGGATTTAGATGCATGAGCTCCTTTAAACATGTACTAATAATGGATAAAATTTTATTTTTTTTTAAGAACAAACTAAAATATTACATCGTAAATGATAAATGTAACTACAGAACTAATATAATTCGGTAACTTAATCAAATCAAACCTCGATTAAAGGGTAGTCAAAAGAAAGGGTGATAACAAATACAAAGAGGTTTTTGGTTAATATTAGTGGGTGAGTCAATAAAAAGGTTGTTAGGATTCAACGGGGTTTACTAGGGGTTAATTTGTGAAGGTAGGATTTTTATGGAGTAAGTGGGTTAAACCTAGGTGCCTTTATCATCTCAGTATATCAAATCATTAATGTGGTCTCGACATGTATAAACGAGCCAAGTTCTAGAATAACAGTTCAAAGTTGACACACTCATAATCAATAAAGTGAGCACGAAAAAGAATATATGCTCTATAAAGCTCAAAATCTCACAAAAATTATGGGTATTTTTGACATCAATCCTTATAAATTCCAAATTTCAAGGTAGTACTCAAATTCAGTTCAACAACCTATTAATTTTTAATTTTTAGAAAGTAGACTTATCATGCTCGATTTTCTAGTATTCTTTAAATTTAATCATCAATGCACAATTATCAATGACTTATTCTAAAACATATCAATAAAAATTATAAATCATTAGAAATTTCATCCTAATTAGTAATATGAAAAAAATACTTTCGAACAAGTTTAAAATTCAGGATTTTGAGAACAATGAAAAATTAGGCATTAATTTGAGAATTATGCAAAAAGTTAGGCACTTTTATCCCTCCACACTTAAGATGTACATTGCCCTCAATGTACAAAGATAGGTAATAACAATTAATATAAGATCAAATGGAAGGGTAGAGTGCCACTTCCAAAATTTTGGGTGATTTTCGGTAGGATGGCAGAGAAATATAAGTTGGAGGGGCCGGTTTGGTGGGGTGTCTACCGATGATCTTTGTGCTAGATAAAGAAATTGGGTAGCCTACAAAGATATAGCCAAGAAATCTAAAGAAACATTAATAATATACTAATATTATAATTAAAGATAAAGGAAACAAAGAGAAGGAGACTAAAAAGAAAACTGAAATTTAAAGAAAAGACTAATGGACTAAGGAGTCCTTATTGTTGGATGGTACGTGAGGTGGGTGTGACGTCTAAGGCTGTGGTGCATGATTCCCAAGCAGCCTTTAAAACCTAAAACCAAGAAACTAAATTAAAATAAACTAAATTAAGTATAAGATTGTTAAATAGTAGGAAATTGAATCAAAAGGAAAAAAGAAAATAAAAACTATATGGTTTGAAAGACCCTTGGCTTGTTGTTTGAATGAAGTGGCCGGCATGAACTTATATAGATCGATCTCCCATAGGGAGATTGTGATTGGCCTCTTACGCTTCTTCGGAATGATTTTAGTGTAGCTCAAGAGTCTGAACACCTTTTCTAATGCAAGACAGAAAAATTGAAAGAAAAAGAAAAAGGAAAGAAGATGGGGGAAATGGAAAGGGTTGTGGGTTTAAATAGATTTTTGCTTCTGACACTGTCCCACGCCCGTGTATCTAGGGCGTGTTGCTTTGCACGGCTATACCACACGGCCGTTTTTGGAGGCGTGTTGGATTGCCACGCCTGTTTGTCTTTGTTGCCACGCCCATTTCTATAATGGCAGTGTTGACCCACAGCCACCTCGCACAGCCGTAGTGGGGTAGGTGAGACCATGACTCCTGCAGTTTGTTGGGGCAGGATTCGCACGACCTCTGTGTAAGAGTATGCCCAAAGATCAATCATGAGATGGTTGTAATAACATACTTGATTTACCATGTTTATTAATATAAAGCGTTGTCATTATTATTTCAGTTTTTCCTTACGTGTGTACAAATAAACTGTTTTATAATAATGTCCCGAGAATAATATCATTATTCTTAAAATATCCTTAGTCAAGTATTATTGTTGACTAGGACAACAATAATGCATTAAGACTAACATGTAGTTGATAGATGATAAAGAGTTATCATTGATATGGAGTGTCAAAATCAATGCATGAATATGTGTGTTAGAGAACAACATATTGGGTGAATTCGCTATGAGTATGTTTCTTGGATTATTATGTAATTGTCACAACATTGCTCATAGTGATTAATATGTATATGATCCTTAGACTTGAGATAATCATTATCCCAACATCGTGAGTCGTATATTTTGATACATATCAAACATACACCGAATCGGTTGTTCTATAAAGGCGATGTTGGATATATCACAATCAATGTAGAGGATATTGTTGATCAATATAGGATAAGTCCCTCCCACATAATGGGAGTAATATCTTAGGCCACTTGATTGAGTGAGACTAGAAATGCATGGCCATGCTCAAATAAGTTGACATGAGATGTCATACTAATTTGTATATCATAGTCTACTCAAGATATCAAGAAACATGGGATGGACTATACAAGTGTGACTATTCCATGACTTGTATCTATTCCGAGATAAAGGACTTAAGGATTAATGCATGAAAAGTTAATCACAAAAGTTATGTCGAATCATGACTTCTTGTATCTTAGGTAGCAATGATGCATTGCTAGATGCCACTCATTGTTTGTGACATTAGAATCGTTCTAGTATTACTATTGACGTTACAAGAACTCTGTGGTCACACCCTATGGTTGAAATGAACGGAATGAAACATAGTTGGTATTGTGTTCGATTGTCACATGAATTAAATTAATTAAAGAATTAATTTAATTCGCAATCAAATATTGAATATATTATATGTACAAGGATGTTGTACACATAATGAGAATTAATATATGAATTTGGTTCAGATATAAATTTAAATAAATATAGTTTATCGAAATCCATGTTATAATTAATGTAATTATAACTTTTGGGTATAATTAATGTAATTATAATTTTCGTTAAAACATTATTATATTTATTTAATTTTATTATTCATAAATGAAATCTCGATTATAAAAAGGGTAATAAGTGAAGAAAAACCTAAGAATTTTGCTTAAAAAGGTCTAGCAGTAGTCAAGCAAAACACCTCTCTAAAAAATAGTTTTGGAGATTTACGCCGTTCATAGTCAAACCGGTGGATTACGAGAGGCCGACATTGTAAAGGTTGTAGCTTGGTTCGACAGTAGATCAGATATCTTGTCGCCGAGGCGTCACTATCTACTCAGATTGAAACTTTGGTAATTTCGAAACCTTTATTTCACCCCGATTCGTTCCTCACACATGGATTCATGGTTTGGATCACCGGGATTAATTTTATTTCGCTGCGCCTTGGGGGTGCCGGTGTTCCAATAGTGGTATCAGAGCCACTTGTGTGATACGGACTCGGGTTTAAATACTTGGGTGATGCAATTGTATGAGATGCATGCTTTTATTTTACTACGTTTTCGGTTGTTTAAATCGTTTAAGCATAACTTGATAACTGTTCCTTTCGATAATTAATTAAATGTTAATCATGGTGTTGTGGCCTATTCGATCTTATGTTATTTCTATTAACTATTAACAAATCTTTAATATTGCGACGGTGGTATTTACGGTTTCAGAAGGGTTAAGCGGCTAGTGAACAAGGGTTGTTCCGATATGAACCTCAAGGATTAAAATCTTGAAAACACGATTCCGTTGATAAAAGTTATCAAATCGTGAGGTTTCATTTGACTGGGTATGCGATTTGTACCGCATGGTCCATACTGTGGGCTCGCCCGCACCCTCAGCCTCCTTGTAACATCCTCTCATATTTTGAGGATGGGGATCGAGGACGACTCCATTGCGGGCCTTCGACTGCTTCCTCCCACCGCCTCGCACCCCATTTTCTTATTATAGTATATTTTGTTAATAAAAGAAATATATATAAACTTGATGGGCCACATAAGGTTGAAAGGATATTTTATAATTCACCTTAGCAAAAGAGCATTGAATTATGTATGCTATTTTTTGACATGCACGGTGTTTGAAATGCATAGTTATAGCTCGATGACCCATTTGATAAAAGGTTGTAATTTTATATATATAATACTGACTGCGTGTCGTGCCTTACTACTATTCTCTTGTATTTCTCTTCTCATCTTACTCCCTCGTATGTAAAACGAAGTTTACGCATATTGTAATTTGCAAAAGTTACTATGAGCAGACGAGAAGGAAGTTGGGACAACTATTGAGGATTGATAGTTTATGAAACCGCTTACACCTTTAGGTTTCCTTTTGGTTCTCCCATTGGCTTGGGTTGAATCACCTTAGTTTATGGGCTATAACTATTGCATTTATTTATTACTTTATTTATTCGTGTATGAGATGCTATGGATGTTTAAAGCATGCCAATTTTATTTATTAAAATTTAATAATAAACCCAATTAATTGATGAGATCAATTAAAAGACTAAATGGACTAAAGTAGACCATAATTGGTGAGATGGAACATCCTTAATAAAATCCTCTATTAAAATATTAAGTCAACATGGCCTTCCAATTTTGCCCTCGTTAATGCCTCGATCAATACTATGTAGGTTATGCCAAAGCAAAATCTTGGTATTTATCTTGGTTAAACGCGAAGAATAAACAAGTGATATTATTTGGTTAAAATTGGTTAATGACTTAACTAGGTTACTCTAATAGGATTAGAAACCTAGAGGCAATTAAATTGGATAAACCATAAGATGATTAGAACAAGAGTTGTTCACCAAATATTAGGAGTTACATATGATGTAATTAGCAAAGGTTGCTTACCTAAATAACCATAGTCTTGAGAGTAAAGCCAAAGTCGACTTAAGAGGAGGTGAAATATGGATCCTGAACCCACTAGAAATACTTTAGAAAAGTTTTTCCAAATTAATATATGGGGTTATTAATTTTGAAATAAAATAGTGGGATCATCATTTAATAAAGTCTTTTAATGATTGATATAAACTTGGTAAATTTACTCACACGCATATTCAATTGTTGTAGATATATTATGGTCGCAAATACTAGCACACTCTCATTGCGATCGGTCCTTGAGAAGGACAATTTGAATGGTTTGAATTTTCTTGATGGTTCAGTAACTTGAGGATTGTCCTCAAACAAGAACGAAAATTGTATGTCATTGAACAACCACTTCCTAATGAACCACCTATTAATGCCTCGAGAACTGATAAAGATGCTTACAAGAAGTATCTCGATGACATGGTAGATGTTGGATGTCTTATGCTTGCCACTATGAATCTCGAGCTTGAAGCAACATGAGGACATGGTTACTTATGATATGATCGAGCACCGAAAGAACTTTATCGAGGGCAAGCACGACAAGAGAGGTTCGATATCTCTAAAGCCCTATTCCAATGTAAGTTGGTGAAGGAAGCCAGTGGGACCTCATGTCCTTAAGATGATTGGCTATATTGAAAGTCCATCTAAGCTTGGTTTTCCATTGGGCCAAGAGTTGGCCATCGATGTTATTCTCGCAATCGTTGCGGATAGCTACAGCCGGTTTGTCCTTAATTTCAATATGAATGAAATTGACAAGACTACGCTTACGCTTACTCGAGTATGTTCTGATGCTCAAGGTAACATGAAAAGGTTGGACCTAAGCCCATACCGATGGTCCGTAACAACAAGGGCAAGGAAAGGCCAAAGTTCGCATAAAGCCCAAGGGTAAAGGTAAGCCCAAGCTCGCAAAGGAAAGGCTGCAATGAAACCTAAAGGTGGAGTGTCTAAGGAAGGAAACTGCTTTCATTGTGGTGTGACTGGACATTGGAAGCGGAACTGCCCTATCTATCTTGAGGAAGTCAAGAAGGCCAAAACAAGCGGAACGTCTGCTTCAGGTATTTATGTTATTGATATTAATTTATCAACTACTACTTCTTGGGTATTAGATACTGGTTGTGGTTCTCATATTTGTACTTCTGTATAGGGACTACAAAGGAGTAGGACGTTGGCTAGAGGAGATGTGGACCTGCGAGTTGGAAATGGAGCAAAGGTTGATGCATTAGCTGTGGGAACATATACTTTATCTTTGCCTAGTGGACTTGATTTAATTTTAGAGGATTGTTATTTTGTGCCCAATTTGACTAAAAACATTATTTCAGTTTCTTGTTTAGACAAAATTGGTTTTGAGATAATTATTAAGAATAATTGTTGTTCTTTTATCTCAATAATGTTTTTATGGTTCGCACAATTGATTAATGGCCTCTATATTTTAGATCAAATGAACCCTATTTACAACATAAATACTAAAAGATCTAAAATAAATGACTCAAATCAAACTTATCTTTGGCATTGTCGTTTGGGCCACATAAGTGAGAGACGCATATCCATACTCCATAAAGATGGTTTCTCGATTCATTTGTTTTTGAACAATTTGAAGTATGTGAATCTTGCTTATTAGGAAAAATGACTAAATCTCCTTTTACTGGTAAAAGTGAACGAGCTAGTGATTTATTGGGCCTAATACATTCTGATGTATGTGGACCAATAAATACACAGCCGAAGGTGGATTTCAATACTTCATTACTTTCACTGATGATTTCAGTAGATATGGGTATATTTATCTCATGCTCCATAAGTTTGAGTCTCTTGAAAAGTTCAAGGAATTCAAAAATGAAGTACAAAATCAACTAGGCAAAACTATCAAGTCACTTCGATCTGATCGAGGTAGAGAGTATTTGAGCCTAGAGTTTGATGATCTATTGAAGGAATGTGGGATTGTCTCACAACTTACTCCTCCTGCTACTCCTCAATGGAATGGATTTTCTGAGAGAAGAAATCGAACTTTATTAGACATGGTTCGATCCATGATGAGTCATGCTGATCTACCGACTTCTTTTTGGGGACATGCAATTGAGACAGCTGCTTTCACACTAAATTGTGTTCCATCTAAATCGGTTCAAAAGACGCCATATGAGATGTGGACTGGGAAACGTCCCAGTATGTCTTTTATGAAAATTTGGGGTTGTGAAGCTTATGTTAAATGTCAGACGTCTACTAAGCTTGAACCCAAATCTGAAAAGTGTATTTTTGTGGGGTATCCGAAAGAAACCAAAGGTTATTATTTCTTTAATCCCACTGAGAACAAAATGTTTATTGCTCGGACTAGTGTCTTCCTAGAGAGAGAATTTATTTCTAGAAAAGGAAGTGGGAGAAAGATTGAACTTGAAGAAATTCGAGAATCACAAGATACAACTGAACCAGTGATAGAACAACAACAAATTCCACAAGAAATTGAGGAACAAGTAAGCTACTTGTAGAAACACAACCACCGAAGATTTTAAGAGAACGCCATGCACACGAGAGATATGGATTTCTCATTACAACACATGGTGATGTTCTTCTTATATATCAAGATGAGCCTAGGACTTATCAAGAAGCGGTGACGAGCCAGACTCGAGAAATGGCTTGAGGCCATGAGATCTGGAGATGGATTCCATGTATGA
Organism: Gossypium rotundifolium; assembly: GCA_025506655.1. Lineage (NCBI taxonomy): Eukaryota > Viridiplantae > Streptophyta > Magnoliopsida > Malvales > Malvaceae > Gossypium > Gossypium rotundifolium. The sequence continues at coordinate 44,119,017 of CP106732.1, read as the reverse complement.
AAATCAAGTATGGACTTTGATTGACCCACCCGAAGGGGTTAAACCTATAGGGTGCAAGTGGGTTTTCAAAAAGAAAACCGACATGGATGGTAATGTACAAACATACAAGGGGTGATTAGTCGCTAAAGGTTTTCGCCAAATTCATGGTGTTGACTATGATGAAACCTTTTCTCCTGTAGCTATGTTTAAATCCATCAGATCTTGCTTCGCCATAGTCGCATTTCATGATTATGAAATCGGCGATGGACGCCAAAATAGTTTTCCTTAACGGAAACTTGAAGAGGATGTGTACATGACACAACTCAAGGTTTTGTCAATCCAAAGGATGCTAGAAAGATTTGTAAGCTACAAAGATCCATTTATGGATTAAAGCAAGCTTCTCAAGTTGGAATCTTCGTTTTAATGATGCAATTAAAGAGTTTGGTTTTATCAAAATGAAGATGAACCATGTGTTTATAAGAAAGTTAGTGGGAGCACTATCACATTCTTGGTACTATATGTGGATGACATACTTATCATGGGAAATGACATACCTACCTTGCAGTCTATTAAGACTTGGTTAGGAAGTTGTTTTTCTATGAAGGACTTGGTGCGGCTACTTACATCTTAGGAGTCAAGATCTATAGAGATAGATCAAGACGACTACTAGGTCTAAGCCAAAGTACATACATAGATAAAGTACTGAAAAGGTTCGGTATGGAAGAATCTAAAAGAGGATTTCTACCTATGAGACATGGTATTTCACTCTCGAAGGAAATGTGTCCTTCAACTCCACAAGAGAGAGAACGCATGATTAAAATTCCATATGCTTAGATCTATCATGTATGCCATGTTATGTACCCGTCCGGATGTCTCAGTATGCCTTAAGTATGACGACGGTACCAAGTAGATCCCGTGAAGGTCATTGGACCACGACCAAGAATATCCTTAAGTACTTGAGAAGAACTAAGGATACGTTCCTAATATACGGAGGTGAGGAAGAGTTAAGTGTAAAGGTTACACCGATGCGACTTCCAAACCGACAAGGACGATTCTCGATCGCAATCAGGATTTGTGTTTTGCCTTAATGGTGGTCTTTGTGAGTGGAAGAGTTCAAAGCAAAGTACAAGAGTCGATTCTACAACAGAGGCGAGTATATTGCGCCTAGTGAGGCAAAGCAAAAGAAGCGGTTTGGATCAAGAAGTTCATTACTGGACTAGGGGTTGTGCCTAGCATATCAGATGCTATAAAACTCCGATGTGATAACAATGGAGCTATTGCACAAGCTAAAGAACCCAGATCTCACCAGCGATCCAAACATATACTTAGGCGCTATCATCTTATTCAAGAGATTATCGATCGAGGAGATGTTGAGATATGTAGAGTACCTACTGATGATAACATTGTTGATCCTTGACAAAGCCTCCGACCTGTGCCAAGCATGATCGTCACACTAAGTCTCTTGGTATTAGATATATGATTGATTGGTCTTAGTGCTAGTGGGAGATTGTAAGAGTATGCCCAAAGATCAATCATGAGATGGTTGTAATAACATACTTGATTTACCATGTTTATTAATATAAAGCGTTGTCATTATTATTTCAGTTTTTCCTTACGTGTACAAATAAACTGCTTTTATAATAATGTCCCGAGAATAATATCATTATTCTTAAAATATCCTTAGTCAAGTATTATTGTTGACTAGGACAACAATAATGCATTAAGACTAACATGTAGTTGATTGATGATAAAGAGTTATCATTGATATGGAGTGTCAAAATCAATGCATGAATATGTGTGTTAGAGAACAACATATTGGACCTGACCCGCTATGAGTATGTTTCTTGGATTATTATGTAATTGTCACAACATTACTCATAGTGATTAATATGTATATGATCCTTAGACTTGAGATAATCATTATCCCAACATCGTGAGTCGATATTTTGATACATCAAACGTATAATCAGAATCGGGTTGTTCTATAAAGGTCGATGTTGGATATATCACAATCAATGTAGAGGATATTGTTGATCAATATAGATAAGTCCCTCCCACATAATGGGAGTAATATCTTAGGCCACTTGATTGAGTGAGACTAGAAATGCATGGCCATGCTCAAATAAGTTGACATGAGATGTCATACTAATTTGTATATCATAGTCTACTCAAGATATCAAGAAACATGGGATGGACTATACAATTGTGACTATTCCATGACTTGTATCTATTCCGAGATAAAGGACTTAAGGATTAATGCATGAAAAGTTAATCACAAAAGTTATGTCAAATCATGACTTCTTGTATCTTAGGTAGGAATGATGCATTGCTAGATGCCACTCATTGTTTGTGACATTAGAATCGTTCTAGTATTACTACTAACGTTACAAGAACCTCTGTGGTCACACCCTATGGTTGAAATGAACGGAATGAAACATACCGGTATTGTGTTCGATTGTCACATGAATTAAATTAATTAAAGAATTAATTTAATTCGCAATCAAATATTGAATATATTATATGTATAATGATGTTGTACACATAATGAGAATTAATATATGAATTTGGTTCAGATATAAATTTAAATAAATATAGTTTACGAAATCCATGTTATAATTAATGTAATTATAACTTTTTGGGTATAATTAATGTAATTATAATTTTCGGTTAAAACATTATTATATTTATTTAATTTTATTATTCATAAATGAAATACGATTATAAAAAGGGTAATAAGTGAAGAAAACCCTAAGAATTTTGCTTAAAAAGGTCTAGCAAAGTCAAGCAAAACACCTCTCTAAAAAATAGTTTTTGGAGATTTCACGCTCATAGTCAAACCAGGTGGATTACGTAGAGGCCGACATTGTAAAGGTTGTAGCTTGGTTCGATAGTAGATCAGATATCTTGTCGCCGAGGCGTCGCTATCCACTCAGATTGAAACTTTGGAAATTTCGAAACCTTTATTTCACCCCGATTCGTTCCTCACACATGGATTCATGGTTTGGATCGCCGGGATTAATTTTATTTCGCTGCGCCTTGGGGGTGCCGGCATTCCAACACTCTGTTATGTCAGTACGGTGATTCGGAGTGCCCACACGGCCACGACCATGGCCGTTTGCTAGACCGTGTGGTCTGGGAATATGTAATTTTTCAATTTATTGAATTCTAAAAAAGAAAATAGAGATAAGAATAAAACTAAAACTACCAAATAGAAATTATTGTTAGTACACAGGTTGCATCCTGAAAAGCGCTCATTTATAGTCTTAATCTAGACTCTTCAAAAAAAAATTTTAGGGAGGTTTAAAGATTTGAACATCTTCCCTCATGCTTATAGTTCTATTTTCATGACAAAGTTCAAGTCGAGAAGTGTTTACCTTGGAGGTGTCGAATGTTGAGTTGCTCACCTCGACTGTTTCATGTGGGAAAATATTGTGTACCTTAGGAAGAATTTCTCCCTTTGGTTTTAGGTCTGTTGAAGTGATGCGGGGATCTGCTTTGTCTAGCAGTACCTCGTATCCTATTTTGAAGTGGTTTGATGTCCCTACGAGCTTTTCTGGCTATTCCTTTGGTTTTACTTCGCGTGGATCTGGCTTTTCTTTGACTTCTATCTTCTGTTCTTCAAACTTGTCAAGCCTAAGGTCTTGTCCCTTGTAGGATTATTCTTTGTTGTTTTGGGACTTATGAGTCGGCTCAAGGTTGTTTTTATGTGGTGTTTCCTGTGATGAAAGTTGAACAATTTGATTATCTATTGAATTGACTTTCTTACCTTCATCATCTGTTGTTCTGGCCGAGTCGAGATCTTGAAGCTTAATTGATTCATCTCCTACGCGAAGTATGAGCTACTTTGTGGCATCATCAATTTTGTCTTGGCGGTTGCTAGAAAAGGTCTTCCTAGAATTAAGGGGATTGAATTATCCTCATCCATGTCTAAAATAAGAAAATCTACTAGGAAATCAAATTTATCAATTTTTACAAGCACATCTTCAATAATGCCCCTAGGAATTCTAATAGTTTTATCAGCTAGTTGAATACTCATCCTAGTTTGTTTGGGCTTCCCTAGACCTAGTCGTTTAAACAATGCATAAGGCATGACATTTATACTTGCCCCTAAATAAGCTAAAGCATTATCAATAGTTAAACTACCAACTAAGCATGAAATTGTAAAACTCCCTGGATCTTTTTGTTTCTGTGATAGTCTATTTTGTAACATTTTCGACCATGTTGCATTTAGTTCCATGTAGTGCTCTACGTCTATTTTGCATTTGTTTGTCAAAAGTCGTCTTAAAAATTTCCTCGAGTCTGGCATCTGGAAAAGAGCTTTAAGAATGGGTAAGTTAATATGTAATTTCTTTAAAACTTTAAGAAACTTACCAAACTATTCCTCTGAATCATCTCCTTTTAATGCTTCTGGATAAGGTATGCAAGATTTGTATTCTTTGATTATTGGTTTTGGCTTTTCATGTGCTACCTCTATTTTACCTTTTTCTTTCTCGGTTTCTTGTGCCCTGGTGTGCTTGTCTACCTTTGTACCCTCTTGAGCTGTGATGGTTTGGATCTATTCTTTTGGGTTTATTTCTGTGTTGCTTGGATGACGTCCTTGTTGACGATCAGAAATCAACTTCGTGAGATGTCTCACTGACTTAGTAATTTCTCCAACTTTATTCTCGACCCCTTTGATCGATTTTTGTTGTTCATCAAGTGCTACTTCAGTCTTTTGGAAACGAGAATCTGTGGCTGTCATGAATTTTGTTAGCATCTCTTCTAGGTTTGATTGCTTCTCTTGTGGATATGGCTGATTTTGAAAATTTGGAGGACATTGCTGCCTTTGATTTCCTTGATTTCTTTGTCCTCCCCACGAAAAATTTGGGTGGTTCCTCCAACCTGCATTATAAGTGTTACTATAAGGTGTATTATTCGATCTAAAATTGATACCTATATAATTTGTCTACTCATGTTCTACTCTTGGTTGGTAGGGTGGGTACTCAGGATTTGCCACATTCCTACTCGCTTCGCATTGCATCACTGGGAGTACCTGCAAAGAACATAAATTATCAAGCTTTTTATTCATCATCTCCACCTATGTTGACAGCATTGTTACTGCGTCTATGTTAAAAACTCTGGCTGATTTTGTCAGTTTGGCCTTTGTAATTTGGCATTGATAAGTGCTCAACGACATCACCTCAATAAAATCGTAAGTCGCTTCAGGAATTTTGTTATTCAAAGTTCCACCGGCTGATGAGTCAATCATTTGCCTCGTTGAAGAATTCACACAGTTGTAAAAAGTTTAGACTTGAAGCCATAAAGGTAATCCGTGGTGTGGACATCTTCTCAGGAGATCCTTATATCTTTCCCATGCATCATATAATGTTTTTGCCTCATTTCGCACAAAAGAAGATATGCCATTCCTAAATTTGGCCGTTTTGGCTGGTGGAAAGTATTTTAAAAGAATTTTTTTGGTCATTTGATCCCATGTGGTGATTGACCCTCGTGGTAACGAGTTTAAACACTGCTTTGCTTTATTCCTTAATAAAAATGGAAATAACTAAAGATGTATGGCATCATCAGAAACGCCATTTATTTTGAAGGTATCACAGAACTCTAAGAAATTAGCTATATGAGTATTTGGCTCTTCGTCCTGCAAACCATCAAATTGAACAAACTGTTGAATCATTTGTATTGTATTAGGATTTAATTCAAAATTATTAGCAGCTATAGCAGGCCTAACAATACTAAATTCTACTCCTGTCAAATTAGGTTTAGCATAATCATACATAGTACATGAGCATTACATTCTTGCACATTTGGCGGTGGATTATTTTCGTCCATCCCTTCAAGAGGATTGGATCATCTTGTTCTTCTCTTTGGTAGTCTAGAGCTCGTCTAATTTCTCTGTGATTTATACGAGCGGTAGCTTCAATGTCACTTTCTTATGCTAAAGGTCCTCTCGAGTTCCTTCTAGTCATAAACTAGAGGTACCTGCTAGGAGAAGAAAGAAAGAAATTTAGTGTAAATAAAAATCTAAACTAAAAATAAAAGTAAATTGTGATAAAAAATAATAAAATAATGGCTAAAGTAATAGAAATAGAGCTTTCTTAATATTTAAGTGTTCCCCGGCAATGGTACCAAAAACTTGATTGTGTTAAACAGTCGAGTTTTAATATTTATAAAAAGAATAGTCGAACCTATAGACTAACTATGACAATGATAGAGGCAAGTGCACCTATCGAACAGTAGTGTACTTTAGGCAAGAATATCTTATCGAACCCACGTGAACCTAAAAGTACTACTGCTCACTTTCTTTCTATCATTTAGCATAAAATATGGAGTGATTGGTTTATTAATCTAAAAACTAATGAAATACTTAAACTAAATGCAAGGACAAAAGAATGAAACTTTGGGAAGAGACTGTGGAAAAACTCAGTTGATTTTAGACGATACCCTCAAGAAGAATCCACCTATGACTTCTCTCATTATCTAACTTTTAATTCATATGACTTCTTTACTTAGCTTGATCCGTGAAACTCCCTAACCTATATTAAAGCCTCTCTCGAGGTGAATAACGTCTAACCTTAGGTTAATTAGTGGAACTTTCGTTCTCTTGTAATAACCCCTAAGGAAGTAGTAAATCGATCAATGGACTCCCATATTAGGTTTCACCCTAATCCGGTAAAATCTCGTAACCCTATCTCTCGATGCTTGATCAACTTTGCTTAATTATGTTAGATCTACTCTTAGGCAGGGTCTATTCCTCCTCCAACTAAGCACATCAGATTAAATTAAGCAAGATAATTAAGAACAAACTAAGTATTTCTCATATAATTTAGAAATCAAATAACAAAATCCATCATAGGTTTCATCCCCTTCAGGTATTTGAAGGGTTTAGTTCATAACAAAATAAGAAAACACCTCAAGAGAAAAGATAAAACAAAACATAAGAAATCCCTAAAACCCCCTGAAGGAATTGAAGAGGAAATCATCTGTCTTGAGTAGAACTCCGGCTTCTTGAGATGGATCAACTGGTGAGTAATTTCCTCAATAAAAGCTCTGGCAGAAAACTCAACCTAACAAAAACTCCCTAGAACGGCTACCTTGGGTTGTTTATATAGGCTCCTTAGATGCTTTACTTGGCTCTTAAGTACCTCTTTCAAGTAGGATTACTATTAAGGTGTTTAAGTAGACTTAGAAGTACGTTTCTTTGGCTTCAAACATCCAAATTCGAGTGACATTGCTCATTCACGTAGTAGGGGCACGGCCATGGCACACACCCGTGTGAATCATCTTCAGGCTGTGTGCCTATTATGTTGATTGAGGCACGACCGTGTAAGTCAGAATTCATGTCGTGCTTCAGGTCTATCGATTGGGACACGGCCATGCAAATTATGCTTAGGGCGTGTCTTTAAATGATTGGCGAGGCACGACCGTGTGACTTGGAGTCCAGGCCGTGCCAATTTCTTGGGTTGGCCCAATTTGGTTCGTTTTAGCCCATTTCTCATTATTTTCATTCTCGAGTGCTTTTTGAGTATAAGACATGAAAAGAAAGGATAAAAATAACCTTTTTACATAAATTATGGGCTAAATCATCCAAAACCATACTAAATGTGGGATTAAAATATGTTACTTTTAAGGTTTATCAGCCCCGCTATTAATGCAGCCAGAAGCTAGTCACTGTCTACTGTGATGCTTGCACACGGGTTTGGGTTGTGTACTGGTGTAGGAGGGTAAGGTGGTGGTGTATGTGTCTCGTCAGCTTAGGCCGCACGAAGTGAATTACCCCACTCATAACTTGGAATTAGCTGTGGTGGTATTCGCACTAAAGATTTGAAGACATTACTTGTGTGGGGAGAAGTTGATTGTTTATACCGACCATAAAAGTATCAAGTATCTCCTTACTCAGAAGGAGTTGAACCTTAGGCAGCGAATATGGATAGAGTTGCTTAAGGATTATGACTGCTCGGTTGAGTACCATCTTGGAAAAGGTAATGTAGTAGTAGATGCACTAAGCCGGAAGGTTGTGTCTAATCTAAGAGCAATGTTTGCTCGTCTTAGCCTTTTTTAGGATGGTAGCCTATTTGCTGAGCTTCAGGTGAAATCGACTTGGATTGGTCAAATTAAAGAGAAGAAGTTGCTGGATGAATCGTTAACTTCTCGTTTTCAACTGGTAGAGAAGGGAGAGACTACAGACTTTGGGCTAAATAGTGAATGAGTGTTATGCTTCCGTGGGAGAGTTTGTGTACCGATTATTGGCACAAAGGCATCGATAGTAGTAATATGATTGGCACATAGCCATCAGTAACGGTAATATGATCGGCACAAAGCCATTAGTAGTAGTGATATGATCGACACACAGCTATCAGTAGCATCGCAACAAAGCTACCAGCAATAGTATAGTAGCAAAGTCGCCGATATGATATCAAGCAAAGCTACCAAGACGAGATATGTGGCAAAGCCACTAGTAATAGTGATTGTGGCCGAGCCACCAGTATAATACTTCCTCCATAATAGTATCCTAACCCCGCGCAATATGTCGTGTATGCAAAATGCCATGCTCAGAATCAGTTATCCCAATCACGACAAATCAGTCATTTAAATCACAGACAGATCAGTCACTTACGTCACAAACAAATCAATCATTTACATCGCAGACAAATCAATCATTTAAATCGCAGACAAATTAATCATTTACCCTCGAGTGGAAAAATAGCCACATTACCATTTGGGGTATATCGGTCAACCCGCCTAACAGAGATATTACAATCATTTTACTTGCAGGGCATCACGATTATTTTACCCTACAGGGGTATTACGATAATCTTACCCTATAGGGGCATTATGGTCATTTTACCCTATAGGTGTATTACAGTTATTTTACCCTATAGGGGCATTACGGCCATTTTACCCTATAGGGGTATTACGGTCATCTTACCCTACAGGGGTATTACGATCATTTTACCCTACAGAGGTATTATGGTCATTTTATCCTACAGGGGTATTATGATCATCTGAACTTATAGGGTATTACGGTCATTTACCCTACAGGGGTATTTCGGTAATCTTACCCTATGGTGGTATTTCGGTCATTTACCCTACGGGGGTGTTTCAGTCATTTATCCTACGGGGGTATTTCAGTCATTTACTCTATAGGGGTATTATAGGGTATTTCGGTCATTTACCCTATGGGGGTATTTCGATCATTTTACCCTATAGGGGTATTTTAGTCATTTACCGTATGGGGGTATTTTAGTCATTTACCCTATAGGGGTATTTTAGTCATTTTACCCTATGGGGGTATTTTGGTCATTTACCTTATGGGGGTAATTCAGTCATTTTACCTACGTTGGGGTTTTGGTACAGTTTATGACCTTTCCGAAGACCTACCGTCGCCTCGAGCGACATAGATAATCCATTTGGTCAAAACAGTGTAAATGGGCTCAAAGCCCAATATTCGGCCCAAATGGGCCTACATGCTCATGTGGCCCATTTGGCCCTAATTCAATCATGGCTATGCGCACTACATAACCCAATCTAGTTTCATCCACTTTTCGTAAATTTTATCTGTGTGGGGCCCGTGAGCCCATTGGGTCCACATGACCCATTTCAGCCCAACGAGGCCCATAACGGCCCAAGAGTACGATAGCGCTCATGATGGCCTCTTTAGTCTACCGCCCACGATTGTGGGCTCAATTTTACCACATGAGCGATCGCACGCTTGTGAGGCCTCAAATGTTGATGTTTCGGCTTTTCGGCTTTTGCTAGTTCATAGCGGTGATAGTGTGATTACACCTTTTCGGGTTGTGATGGTAACAAATTTGGGTTGTGGTTACACACACTTTTGACTTTTAAGCCGATTATCATTTACGAAAAATAGTTACACACACTCTTTCAGCTTTACAATAGTAATGATTTACGGTGTAGAGATACACACCTGTTTGTGGAATCACGCGAGAAATCTCCAAGTACCAACCTTTCTTAACGACTGACTTTAATCTCTTAAGACCACCGATCAGGATTAATCACTTGCCTATGCTGAATATCTTTATCAAAACTGATCTTATTAACCAAAACAATAATCAAATATGTGGCCTTAATCTACAAATGCTAACTTACCAACCACAGGAATATTCGGCCTAATCTAAGACTATGGTAGTGATCTTACCCTTAACGAGAGACAAAGTTTGATGACTTGAATAATCTTTGCCTTACCTAGCTCCTCAGGATCTCTTACCCCAACTTACCCCACTGATTTTTTAAAACTCCAACAAGACCAAACCACCACCCCTAGCACACCAAAATGATCCACCAAACATCGAGTAGCAGACAAGAAGCCGAAAGGGAAAAAGAATGGATGGTCGGCTCAAAGAAGACCGAAGAAAGAATAGAATATTAGGGAAGAATGAGACTATACTCAGCTAAAAGGGAAATATGAAGGAGAACTAAGAGGAGAAGAGTAGTTTTGATAAAGGGAAAATATGGGAATCAGAAGAGAAAAGGAAAGGTTTCGGTAATTGACACTTTCGGCAAAAATGAGAATAGTAGAGGAAAGAAACCCGAAAGGTATAGAGAAGCACTTCACTTCCCAGGAATCAACCAAAATGATTTTACGTTACCAAGAAACAACATCCATTCGACAGAGGGAAACAAAAAAGAAGTAAAATACCCAAAAGAAAGAATACCAAAACCAGAATTACTCTCAAAAGCTACCTTTGCTGAAATTCTGAGTACTAGCACTCCCAATTTGGTGCTACACATCCCACACACTTCAAATTCCTAACTTTTCTCCACAAACCTCTCCCCATATCACTCCCCATATCGCTCCTTGAATCCCTCCTCATATCTCTCCACAACTCCTTTATTAGAATTTCACTATAACATAACCACTACCGATCCATGCTGCAAAATAAAATACACCATTGCTCATTCCAAGACTTGAACCTCAGACCCATTGCCACACTTGTAACGCCACATCCACTGTACCAACAGGCTCTTTGTGTGTCATATTTTGAACACAAATATCCTTAAAGCCTACATGCTAAAGCCAAGGTTCATTTAAGAGAAAAACCAAAACTTTTGCAAGAGCCAGGGCTTGAACCTAGGACTTCTCAGACACTCACAAACACTCCTAAATCACTTAACCATCAAAGTAAACAAGCAATTTGTGACATTTTCTTACAGACATAAATATTTATGTGCAGTCTCCTAGCTAATCCCACACTCAAGGCCCATTCCTTCTAGACCCAAATTTAGGGCGTTACAATTCACCTCTCCTTAAAGAAATTTCGTCCTAGAAATTTCCAACTGTCAGAATAGTCGCACCACACAGACTTCACCACGATGCTTCCACTGTGCACTCTAATTTCAAAACATTGCTACAGCATCTTGAACCATGTTCACATGTATCTTTCGTGCCCATTGTCTATTCGTATTTTATCAAAACTAATAGTATTATGCAGATCGAAGTTTCACTACAGTTTTTAATTTCCTATAGTTTCAGTTCGCTCTATCTAGAGCGGTATGGTTTAATTTCCAAAGTAGCCACACTATTTCCTAACTTACCGCATTTCAATTTCCTAACAGACAAAAGTATTTAGAAAACTTATGGATTCGTCCGGAGACTTGGTGTGCCACACTTTTTAGAGAAAGTATCTCAAAACATTTCACATAATCGAAAACAACCTTTTGAAATCCAAAAATTTGAAAACCCATTCCATGGACGAGTTTTAAAACCTGGCTCTGATACCACTAAATGTAACACCCCAAACACGGCCTAGACGTGATGGTTAAATTTGGCGTGTCACATTGATGTGTTTTTCGAAAACCATGTTTTCGAAGAAAACCTTCTTGAAATTTCAAACTTCTTGCCATTTAAAACTTATACAAAACCTCAGTTTGCGTTTGATTATTTTTTATTGTGGTTTATCAAAAAGTTATTCCCTTTTAAAATGTTATTACGTTTAAAACCCTATTTGTTGTGGAAGCTTAAAATTGTGTTGCAAAAACATAGTATTTTGAAAACAGTTATCGTTTTGGGAAAACCACATTCTACTTCTAACAAGTATAAATCATAATGATTAAAATTTCAGACCTCTTAGTTATACCATTGGAGAGGCCGTATTAGAAAAATCAAAACCCAGTCAAAAGCTAATAGTAAATAAAATTCAAATACATGAGAATAGGAGCAGTAGTGTGGCCACCTTCGAGTCCCTCGCGGCTCCAAATCGTCTAAGGCTGGGGATTACCTGTATAGCTAAAAAAGGGGTGAGTTTATGAAAACTCAGTATGTAATCCCCTATCATTTAGTCAATAATAATGCAGTAACAATTTGGGCTGAGCCCTTCTTAGTAATAGAACACTGTGGGCTTTAACCCAAAATAGTAATAGTGTAGTGTGGCCTTAGCCCATTACAGTATCAGAATTAGAAACAGGATACATGTGGGCCTAAGCCCAATACAGTGATAGTTTCAGTAATAGAAATGCAACAATGCAATCATGCAACCCATCATAATCCAGCCAACACACCATATGGGATAAAATCGACCCACCCTAACCAACACACTAATATTAGCACCGGTTGCAACACTAATCAGTATCGTAGCAAAGTTTCCAGTAATCAGAACAACTTAGAGCCGTAAACAAGATAGCTATAACGCTATGAGTATAGTAATATGATTAGCTCAAAGCCATCGATAGTAGTAATATGATTAGCACACATCTATCAGTAACGGTAATATGATCGGCATAAAGCCATTAGTAGCAGTGATATGATCGGTACACAGCCATGAGTAGCATCGCAGCAAAGCTAGCAACAACGGTATCGCAGCAAAGCTACCGAGAATGATATCACGGCAAAGTCGCCCGATGCGGTGTGGCAAAGCCACCGATGAATGATGATTATGCGAGCCACAAGATACAATACTTCCTCCATAACAGTATCTTAACCCCATGTAGTATGTCGTGTATGCAAAATGCCATGCTTAGAATCAGTCATACCAATACCAGACAAATCAGTCATTTAAATCATAGACAATCAGTCATTTACATCACAGACAAATCAATCATTTACATCGTAGACAAATCAATCATTTACATCGCAGACAAATCAATCATTTACCCTCGGGGGGCAAAATAGTCATATTACCCTTTGGGAGTATATCGGTCAATCCACCTAATAGAGATATTACAGTCATTTTACCTACAAGGCATCACGGTCATTTTACCCTACAGAGGTATTACGGTCATTGTAACACCCCTAACCAGTATCCGTCGTCGGATTAGGGTTACGGGGCATTACTATTTAAATCACAACTTTTGATCAATCACTTAAGTCATATACTGACATAATCGGTTTTAATTATGTAATAGTCATGACATTTAAATAAACCTCTCTCATACCAAAATCAAATAGAACCAACACTCAATCGATCCAATGCAAACCTAAAATTGGTTAACATGCATAATTGAGCCACATAAATTTAAACAACTTATTCATTACTTTTGCATGCACTATTCATACTAAATTTGCATACAATTCAAACATGTACAATCTCTTTTGTCTATATAAGAGAATAAGATCAATTTCTAAAATCTTAATTTAGTAAATGTAATATATGGCATACTAGACCCAAAAATTAAGATATCTTTCATCACATACATACACATATTACCACTTTGAATTTATACAATATTAAAGCATATGGCCGAATGCCATCAAAACCATATTTCCCTCATTTGGCTATCTCATTACTGATTCACCTAGGACACACTAAATACTCATATACCTATAACTTCCATACCTGGATTTGCCATTCAAGTACATGTTCATTAATATTCTCTATTACCGAATACAAAGTTTACAAGGCTAACTCATGCTTCCAAATTACACATCCAAAATAATATGCACTGAGTCCTAATCCAACTCACTAAACTACCACCCCTATTCACATATAAAAAGGTCTATCAAAATCTCATGTAGGTGATCACATATCAACATATCATATCTAAACATCATTCGATCTAACATTCAATAAACTAAACAAAAGTTCGAACCTAATATCCAACTATCCAAGAATAATATATGTATGTACTCACTTACACAAAATGAATCGAAATAGCCTAATATAATCGTACATTATTGAGCTTAATGCTTATCTAGTAAGTGACCAATTCAAATACACACACATGTCATAACATTATTTAACACATATATCTCACATACTATAACTTAAATATGCATCCATCATTTACTTTATTGACTAAATCGAATATTACACCAAGCTTACCATTATTCATTGCGAATCATGAATCCAAACATTATAAATGTATATACCATATATTAAGCTCATCAACATGAACTAATTTATAAGTCATTCATGTCAAAACCTAACATGCATAAATAATAGTACCACTCTCACACATGATTAAACCATTATCAAGCATAAATAATAGTTCATGGCATGAGCAAACTATATCATCAAAACACGAAACAAGTTATTCAAAATAGATAGCCATCTTCGCATGGCTAGCATATTTACACTATTACAAAACATTAGTTATACGGTTTAGTCTAGCCTATACATGCCCTTTTAAATAACAAACTAAGTTTTCAATACCAAAAGAAAGTCGATAGTGTGGTTGACTTCACGGATGATCCTTCGAGCCGTAGTTGAATCAAAATCTATAAAAGCAGAGATAGACAAAGACACACACACAAGAAGCTTACTAGCTTAGTAAGTCTCAAGCAAATATAAATATAATGAGCATACATTTAAACATATTAAAATCCAAGCTTATAGTATGAAACATAATTATTTCATTATGTAAAATATAGATAGATGAATAATAGTAATGCTCTTTACTTAAATATCATTGCTATGACATCGTGAACACAGTACATTATTATTTCATATGAACCAATCTAGGCATCGATCTTCTATTTCTACTTATACACAAGAACAAGCGCTTTTGTCACACTCATCAACGATCTTTAACTATACAATAAGAATTTTAATTCACTTCATTCCTTACTAAAATGGTAGGTTAGTTCTTACGAACTTTTACCACATAAGATTATATAAACATCTCACCTTGTTTGATGTTCGAATCTCCACTTATAGCATATCACAGGCACTAAGCACGCTAGGCATTTAAGCCCGAATATATCATAAGCATGAAGCACGCTAGGCACTAAGCCCGAATATATCACCCAAGACGAAGCTTTGCTAGGCACTAAGCCGATATATATATATATCAAGCACGAAGCACTGCTAGGCACTAAGCCCGAATATATCACCGACACGAAGCCTGCTAGGCACTAAGCTCGAATATATCACCAGCACAAGGCCGCTAGGCACTAAGCCCTAATACATACACAAACCAATCACATACTTCACATTTTCCTAAATAATATATCAAAGATACACATTAATCTCGTATTGTCAATTTAGGCATTCAAGCCAATTTCACAATGTACATTCGGCTATTACAATAATATACCTTTAAATTTATCGAACAATATCATTTAACAGTTTCATAAATAATTCCATGACTCACTTTAGCTTAAGGACTTACCTCGATTGTCGATAGTCCGTGCGAATCGGCTATTCGAGAACCTTCGTCCTTCCCCGATCTAATTCCGTTTTTCTTTGCTCTTGATCTAATACACATTAAAATTTAGCTCATTCAAATACATTTCATCTCAATTTAGTCCCAAAACACACAAATGGGCAAATTACCATTTTACCCCTACTATTTCAATACTTTGCAATTTAGTCCTATTTGTATAAAACTCAAAATACATCAAATTTCCCCATACTCCTTAAGGGTCGAATATGTCTAAGGACTATACAAGTCTATTTCTTTCATTTATTTTGCAATTAAGCCCCTCTAAAATTTTATTTTTACAAATTGGCCCTAAAAACACAAATTCACCAAAACTTCCAACACATAATATACTAATTTTTAACCTATCTTTCATCTAATTTCATCAAACATTAAAAATCATATAAACCTATCAATAGCTGAATTTCAAGCATACTTATATTCAAAAAATTCAACATGGGTCAACTACGGTTTGAAGCAACGATCTCAAAAACATAAAAATTAACAAAAACCAAGTTCAAACTAACCTTGAAAACAAGCCTTCAATTGCTGAAAATCAAAGAACAAAGACTCTCTTTTTTTCTTTCAACATTTGGCCATCAACTAAAAAGATGAGAATGGCCGTTTGTTTTTGTTTTATTTAATATATAATACTTTATTATTAAATTACCTAATCAACCTTAAGTTAAAAATAACCAAACAATATAATTTAAGGACAAACTTGTCCATGGCTACCACTAACTCTTAAAATGGGTTATTTACCCTTTTATACCTCATTTTATAAAGCCATGCTCAAATTAACACCTTTCACTTTAGTATGCTACTTTCACGCTTTCTGCGATTAAGTCCTTTTATCAAATTAAGCACTTAAACAATAAATTTTTCTCTGAAACTTTCACACATTAATTCACATATAATAGACTCAAAATATAATATTAAAATATTTCTCAGACTCAGATTCGTGGTCCCAAAACCACCGTTCTGACTAGGGTCAAATTCAGTCCGTTACAACTCTCCCCCTTTAGGATTTTCGTCCCCGAAAATCTTACCGTTAAACAAGGTCGGATATTGTTGCCTCATTGAATCCTCAGGCTCCCACGTAGCCTCTTCAACTCCATGATGATTCCATAGAACCTTCACTAATGGAATTCTTTTATTTCTTAACTCTTTTATTTCCCGAGCTAAGATACAGATCGGTTCTTCATCATATGTTAAATCAGATTGGAGTTCAATCTCTGCCGGTGTGGTCACATGAGACGGATCTGATCTGTACTTACGAAGCATTAAAACGTGAAATACGTCATGTATCTTTTCTAACTCAGAGGGCAATCTCAATCTATAAGCAACCGGCCCAATACGTTCAATGATTTCATACGGTCCGATAAATCTCAGACTCAACTTGCCTTTCCGACCAAATCGGAGTACTTTCTTCCACGGAGAAACTCTTAAGAACACATGATCTCCTACCTGAAATTCAATGTCTTTACGTTTCATATCAGCATAAGACTTTTGACGATCCGAAGCAGCTTTCAAATTGTCTCTAATAATAGCTACTTTCTGTTCAGTTTCTTTAATCAAATCAACCCCGTGTATCTTATTCTCGCTGAGCTCAGTCCAGTATAATGGTGTTCGACACTTTCGCCCGTACAAGGCTTCATAGGGCGCCATTTTGATACTAGATTGAAAGCTATTATTATAAGCAAATTCAATCAAAGGTAGGTATCGTTCCCACCTACCTTCAAACTCGAGAACGCAACATCTCAAGATGTCCTCAAGTATCTGAATAGTTCGCTCAGACTGACCGTCTGTCTGCGGATGAAAGGCTGTACTAAAATGTAGTTTAGTACCTAAAGCATCTTGCAACTTCTTCCAAAACTACGATGTAAATCTCGGGTCTCTGTCTGACACAATGGAACTCGGTACACCATGCAATCTTACAATTTGCGATACATACAATTCAAAGCAAGTTTATCGAGTGAAAAGTCATGCGAACAAGCACAAAATGAGTGATTTAGTCGGTCTATCAACTATAACCCATCGGCATCTTTCTTACTCGGTGTCATAGAAAGACCGAATACAAAATCCATTGTAATTCTATCCCATTTCCATTCGGTATCGGATTGGTGAAGTAGTCGAGATGGCACTTGATGTTCAAACTTTTACTTATCGACAAATTAAGCATTTGAAACAAATTTGGATATATCCGTTTCATGCCGAGCCACCAATAGAACTGTTTCAAATCATTATACATCTTCGTGCTACCCGGATGTATCGATAGTCGACCATTATGAGCCTCACTCAAAATCATACGTATCAAGTCCGAGTTCTTTGGAACACACATTCGACTTTTAAAATTCAAACAATCATTTGCATCAATCGAAAATCGATTACGTACCCTTTTCACAATCGAATTCGACTAGCAATCAAATCTTCATCAACTTTACATGCATCACAAATTTCTTTGAATAAACATCGGTCTTGCTCGTAACTCGACTATGATCGAACCATCAACGACATAGCCATCGTGCATTCATTGCACAAAAGCAAATAATGATTTCGACTTAACGCATCCGCAACAACATTAGCTTTTCCGGGTGATAGTCAATCACCAATTCATAGTCTTTCAACAGTTCTAGCCACTGCGTTGTCTCAAATTCAGGTCTTTCGAGTCATTAGATACTTGGACTTTTGTGATCCGAATAAACATGGCATTTCTCGCCAAATAAGTAATGACGCCAAATCTTGATGTGAACACAATGGTCGCAAGCTCTAAATCATCGTCGGTAATTTCTTTCATGTGGCTTCAATTGTCTTGAAGCGTAGGCTACAACTTTGCCTTCTCGCATCAAAACGCAGCTCAAACCATTTAAAAAGCATCGAATAAACAACAAATTCTTTACCCGATTCAAATTTGAACTAATATTGAGCTTCATCAAAAGGGCTTTCGGTGATCAAAACTTTTTCGACACTTTTCTAACCACTCGAACCTAACATCTTTACGCAATAACTTTGTCAACGGGTAGCTATCATAGAAAAATCTTTCACAAATCATCGATAGTAACCCGCAAGTCGAAAAACTTGAATCGCGGAAACATTTTTGGTGGCTTTCAATCAAGTATAGCCAATATTTTGTTCGGATCAACTCGAATGTCGATCTTTGAAACAACATGTCCCAAAAAGTGACCTCTTTCATCCAGAACTCACACTTACTAAACTTCACATACAACTGTTGATTTCGCAAATTTTGTAGTACTAATCTCAAATGCTCA
Organism: Gossypium rotundifolium; assembly: GCA_025506655.1. Taxonomy (NCBI): domain Eukaryota; kingdom Viridiplantae; phylum Streptophyta; class Magnoliopsida; order Malvales; family Malvaceae; genus Gossypium; species Gossypium rotundifolium. The sequence continues at coordinate 44,100,178 of CP106732.1, read as the reverse complement.
GCATGTTCAATTTCATCTTTGGAGTAAATCAATATATCATCAATAAACACTACCACAAATCGATCCAAAAGCGATCGAAAACCCGATTCATCAAATCCATAAAACAACGAGTGCATTAGTAAGCCCAAAAGGCATAACCAAAAACTCAAAATGTCCGTACCTCGTCCAGGAATGGGTCTTTGGCACAACTATATCTCGACTCAAGAATCGATAGTAACCCGATCTCAAATCTATCTTTGAAAATCTGAAGCCCCTTTCAACCGATCGAACAAATCATCAATCCGAGGTAGCGGTACTTATTCTTTATAGTTACTTTATTCGATTGCCGATAATCAATACACATTCGCATCGTTCCATCTTTCTTTCTCACAAAAGAATTGGCGCACCCAAGGAGAGAAACTTGGTCTTGAAGCCCTATCTGTTAACTCTTGCAAGCGTGCTTTCAACTATTTTAGCTCGATCGGTGCCATCCGATATGGAGCTATTGAGATCGAGTCGTTCGGAGCTAATTCAATGCCAAACTCAATCTCTCGTCTTTGAGGGTAAACCGGTAGTTCTTCAGAAACACATCCGGTATTCACATACAATCGATGCGATTCAATCGCTTCTCGAGACAATTTATTATCCGATTACATAAGCCAAATAAGCTTTGCACCCTTTTCTCACATACTTGGCTAACATCGAGGATATAATTGTAGGAAACCCACCTAAATCATTGGATTCAATTCTAACGATCTCACCATTCGATGTCTCAAATCAATAAGCTTTCTTTTACAATTCACCACCGCATCATGAAGTTAACGATCCATTCCCAAAATTATATCAAACTCATTGAAAGGCAATGACATTAAATCGATTGGGAAGCAAAAATCACGAATCATCAATGGGCAACCTTTACACACTTTATTAACAAACACACATCTACCCAAAGGGTTGGATCGCGAACCACAAACTCGAGAGACTCAACTGGAAGAGTCTTACCGAATACCAGTGTCACATACATATGAATGGGTTGAACCGGGATCAATTAATGCAATCACAGTAGTATCATAAAGGGTGAAAGTATCGGTAATGACATCTGGAGAAGCAGCATCCTCTCTAGCTCGAGTAACATAAGCTCTAGCTGGAGCTCTAGCCTCAGATCGATCTGTTGTGTTCTTTGTCCCTCTCTGACTACCACCTACATTGCCAGAATGCCTGGGTGGTCTGCCCCGTACTGATGCACTACTCGGTCTAGAGTTCTGTGCTGTATTCGGCTCAACTAACATCGGGCACTCTCGAATAAAATGGTCTGAGGATCCACATTTAAAGCAAGACCGGTCACGAACTCTACAACTCCCAGAATGCCATTTTCCACAATGTTTGCATTCAACTCGATTCTGTGGGACGTTACCAACACTGGCCATCGAGGTAGCTCGAGAGCCCACTGGAGGTCGATCACGTCTAAACGAATCTAAAGTAGCTTTGTGTCGACTAAATTCATCTCTAAACTTCTTAGATGTGGAATGGAAATTCTTACCTGACGATCTTTTACGGGTGTCTCTAGCTTCTGTCTCAGCCTTTCTTTTCTCCTTCCCAAGCTTTTCAGCTTTGCAAGCTCGCTCGACGAGTGTCACAAATTCTTTGATTTCAAGAATTCCAACAAGCAACTTTAATTCTTCATTCAAACCATCTTCAAACCTTTTGCACATAATGGCTTAAGTTGATACACACTCCCGAGCATATCGGCTCAATCTGACAAATTTTGCTCATATTCATCACGGTCATTTGCCCTGTTTTAGTTTAAGAAATTCTTTACGTTTCGGTCGATGAACCTCTGGTGATATATTTCTTTGAAATTCATTCGGAAGAAATCCCACATCACTTTTTCTTTTGGAACCACGATACTAGTGTATTCCACCGGTGATAGGCGGTGTCCGAAGCAAAGATATAGCACATTTTAAACATTTCTTTGGAGTGCAAGATAGCTCATCAAGTACCGAATAGTGTTATCAAGCCACATTTTAGCTCGCTCTGCATCATCATCATCATTAGCCTTGAATTCTTATTTAAATTTCCTAAATTTATCAACAAGAGGCCTACTAGATCTCATTGGATCTATCATCGAAGTCTTTGAAGGTGGGAGTTGGATTATTCGGGGTGGAGGTTGTTATCTGATTGGATTATTACGAATAAACTAGGTAAACCATTCATTCATCATTTGGTAGAAGGCTTGTTTAGCCTCTCCTCGTGGTTACCCGTGGCGGTTGAGAGTCTAGTGGCACCGATCCATGTGCGAGACCGTGCGACACTCTCCACATCATCGACTACTGACTCTATCAGATCGAATCCATTTACTATATAAAATACAATTGAAATTGTCGAAGTCACCACACTATCATATATACAATTTAAAGGCATGTATAGCTAGACTCTTACATACTACGGTAGTCCTAGAATCGACTAAATCGTAGCTCTGATACCAATAAAATGTAACACCCCTAACTAGTATCCGTCATCGGATTAGGGTTACGAGGCATTACTATTTAAATCACAACTTTTGATCAATCACTTAAGTCATATCTGACATAATCGGTTTTAATTATGTAATAGTCATGACATTTAAATAAACCTCTCTCATACCAAAATCAAATAGAACCAACACTCAATCGATCCAATGCAAACCTAAAATTGGTTAACATGCATAATTGAGCCACATAAATGTAAACAACTTATTCATTACTTTTGCATGCACTATTCATACTAAATTTGCATACAATTCAAACATGTACAATCTCTTTTGTCTAGATAAGCAGAATAAGATCAATTTCTAAAATCTTAATTTAGTAAATGTAATACATGGCATACTAGACCCAAAAATTAAGATATCTTTCATCACATACATACACATATTACCACTTTGAATTTATACAATATTAAAGCATATGGCCGAATGCCATCAAAACCATATTTCCCTCATTTGGCTATCTCATTACTGATTCACCTAGGACACACTAAATACTCATATACCTATAACTTCCATACCCAGATTTGCCATTCAAGTACATGTTCATTAATATTCTCTATTATCGAATACAAAGTTTACAAGGCTAACTTATGCTTCCAAATTACACATCCAAAATAATATGCACTGAGTCCTAATCCAACTCACTAAACTACCACCCCTATTCACATATAAAAAGGTCTATCAAAATCTCATATAGGTGATCACATATCAACATATCATATCTAAACATCATTCGATCTAACATTCAATAAACTAAACAAAAGTTCGAACCTAATATCCAACTATTCAAGAATAATATATGTATGTACTCACTTACACAAAATGAATCGAAATAGCCTAATACAATCGTACATTATTGAGCTTAATGCTTATCTAGTAAGTGACCAATTCAAATACACACACAAGTCATAACATTATTTAACACATATATCTCACATACTATAACTTAAATATGCATCCATCATTTACTTTATTGACTAAACCGAATATTACACCAAGCTTACCATTATTCATTGCCGAAACATGAATCCAAACATTATAAATGTATATACCATATATTAAGCTCATCAACATGAACTAATTTATAAGTCATTCATGTCATAACCTAACATGCATAAATAATAGTACCACTCTCACACATGATTAAACCATAATCAAGCATAAATAATAGTTCATGGCATGAGCAAACTATATCATCAAAACACGAAACAAGTTATTCAAAATAGATAGCCATTTTCGCATGGCTAGCATATTTACACTATTACAAAACATTAGTTATACGATTTAGTCTAGCCTATACATGCCCTTTTAAATAACAAACTAAGTTTTCAATACCAAAAGAAAGTCGATAGTGTGGTTGACTTCACGGATGATCCTTGAGCCCATAGTTGAATCAAAATCTATAAAGCAGAGATAGACAAAGACACACAAGAAGCTTACTAGCTTAGTAAGTCTCAAGCAAATATAAATATAATGAGCATACATTTAAACATATTAAAATCCAAGCTTATAGTATGAAACATAATTATTTCTTTATGTAAAATATAGATAGTGAATAATAGTAATGCTCTTTACTTAAATATCATTGCTATTACATCGTGAACCCATACATTATTATTTCATATGAACCAATCTAGGCATCGATCTTCTATTTCTACTTATACACAAGAACAAGCGCTTTTGTCACACTCATCAACGATCTTTAACTATACAATAAGAATTTTAATTCACTTCATTCCTTACTAAAATGGTAGGTTAGTTCTTACGAACTTTTACCACATAAGACTATATAAACATCTCACCTTGTTTGATGTTAGAATCTCCACTTATAGCATATCAAGGCATAAAGCACGCTAGGCATTTAAAGCCGAAATAAATCACCGACACTAAGCACGCTAGGCACTAAGCGAATATATCACGGCATGAAGCACGCTGAGCACTAAGCCGAATATATATATATCATCAGGCTCGAAGCACGTTAGGCACTAAGCCCGAATATATCAAACACGAAGCACGCTAGGCACTAAGCTCGAATATATCATCGACACAAGGCACTGGTAGGCACTAAGCCCGAATACATACACAAACCAATCACATACTTCACATTTTCCTAAATAATATATCAAAGATACACATTAATCTCGTATTGTCAATTTAGGCATTCAAGCCAATTTCACAATGCACATTCGGCTATTACAATAATATACCTTTAAATTTATCGAACAATATCATTTAACAGTTTCATAAATAATTCCATGACTCACTTTAGCTTAAGGACTTACCTTGGTTGTCGATAGTCCGTGCGAATCGACTATTCGAGAACCTTCGTCTTTCCCCGATCTAATTCCGTTTTTCTTTGCTCTTGATCTAATACACATTAAAATTTAGCTCATTCAAATACATTTCATCTCAATTTAGTCCCAAAGCACACAAATGGGCAAATTACCATTTTACCCTACTATTTCAATACTTTGCAATTTAGTCCTATTTGCATAAAACTCAAAATACATCAAATTTCCCCATACTCCTTAAGGGCGAACATGTCTAAGGACTATACAAGTCTATTTCTTTCATTTATTTTGCAATTAAGCCCTCTAAAATTTTATTTTTACAAATTGGCCCTAAAACAAAAATTCACCAAAACTTCCAACACATAATATACTAATTTTAACCTATGTTTCATCTAATTTCATCAAACATTAAAAATCATATAAACCTATCAATAGCAATTTCAAGCATACTTAGATTCAAAAATTTCAACATGGGTCGCCTACGGTTTGAAGCAACGATCTCAAAACATAAAACTTAACAAAATCGAGTTCAAACTAACCTTGAAATCAAGCCTTCAATTGTCGAAAATCAAAGAACAAAGACTCTCTTTTTTTCTTTCAACATTTGGCCATCAACTAAAAAGATGAGAATGGCCATTTGTTTTGTTTTATTTAATATATAATACTTTATTATTAAATTACCTAATCAACCTTAAGTTAAAATAACCAAACAATATAATTTAAGGACAAACTTGTCCATGGTAGGCCACTAACCCTTAAAATGGGTTATTTACCCTTTTATACCTCATTTTATAAAGCCATGCTCAAATTAACACCTTTCACTTTAGTATGCTACTTTTACGCTTTACGCGATTAAGTCCTTTTATCAAATTAAGCACTTAAACAATAAAATTTTTCTCTGAAACTTTCACACATTAATTCACATATAATAGACTCAAAATATAATATTAAAATATTTCTCGAGACTCAGATTCGTGGTCCCAAAACCACCATTTTGACTAGGGTCAAATTCAATCAATTCTGATCATCTTACCTACGAGGGTATTACAGTCATTTTACCTTACAGGGGTATTACGGCCATTTTACCCTGTAGGGGTATTATGGTCATCTTACCCTACAGGGGTATTACGGATATTTTACCCTTCAGGGTTAATATGATCATCTTACCTTACATGGGTGTTACGGTCATTTACCTTACGGGGGTATTTTCGTCATTTACCCTATGGTGGTATTTTGGTCATTTACCTTACGGGGGTATTTCAATCATTTTACTTACCTTGGGGTCTCGGTACAGTTAACGACCTTTTCTAAGACCTATCATTGCCTCGAGCGACACAGATAATCCATTTGGTCAAAATAGTGTAAATGGGCTCAAAGCCCAATATTCGGCACAAGTGGGCCCACATGTTCGTGTGGCCCATTTGGCCCAAATTTAATCACGGCTTTGCGAACTACATAGCCCAATCCATTTTTTACCAGTTCTCGTAAATTTTATCCGAGTGGGGCTCACGAGCCTATTGGGCCCACATGACCCATTTCAGCTCAACGAGGCCTATAATGACCCAAGAGCATGAGAGCGCTTGTGGCGGCCTCTTCAGTCTACCTCCCTCAATTGTGTGCTCAATTTTACCCAGCGATTGCACGCTCGTAAGGCCTCAAATGTCGAAGTTTTGACTTTTTGACTTTTGCCAGTTCACAGTGGAGATAGTCTGATTACACATTTTCGGGTTTTGACAGTAACAAATTTGGTGTGTGGTTACACATCCTTTCAGCTTTTAAGCCGATCATCATTTATGAAAAATGGTTACACACACTCTTTTGGCTTTAGGAAAGTAATGATTTATAGTGTTCAGATACACACCTGTTTGTGGAATCACGCGAGAAATCTCCAAGTACCAACCTTGCTTAACGACTAACTTTAATCTCTTAAGACCACCGATCAGGATTGATCACACGCCTATGTCAAATATCTATATCAAAAATATCTTATTAACCAAAATAGTGATCAAATATGTGGCCTTAATCCAGAAATGCTAACTTGCCAACCACAGGAATATTCGGCCTAATCTAAGAGTAGGGTAGTGATCTTACCCTTAACGAGAGATAGAGTTTGATGACTTGAATAATCTTTGCCCTACCTCATTCCTTAGGATCTCTTACCCCAACACACCTCACCAATTTGTTAAAACTCCAGCAAGACCAAACAACCACCCCCAGTACACTGAAATGATCCACCAAACACCGAGTAGTAGACAAGAACCCAAAAGGGAAGAAGGGATGGTGGACTCAGAGAAGATCGAAGGAAGAATAGAATATTAGGGAAGAAGGAGACTATATTTGGCTAAAATGGAAAAATGAAGGAGAACTAAGAGAAGAAGAATAGTTTCGATAAAGGAAAAATATGGGAATAAGAAGAGAAAAGGAGAGGTTTGACAATTGGCACTTTCAGAAAAAATGAGAATAGAAGAGGAAAGAAACTTGAAAGGTACAGAAAGGTACTTCACTTCCTAGGAATTAACCAAAATGATTTTACGTTACCAAGAAACAATTGCCATTTGTCCAGAAGGAAACACAGAAGAAGTAAAATGCCCAAAAGAATGAAAACCGAAACCAAAACTACTCTCAAAATCTATCTTTGCCAAAATTCTGAGTACTAGCACTCCCAATTTGGTACTACACATCCCACACACTTCAAATTCCTAACTTTTCTCCACAAACCTCTCCCCATATCACTCTCCATATCGCTCCTTGAATCCCTCCTCATATCTCTCCACAACTCCTCCATCAGAATTTCACTGTAACACAACCACTGGCCGATCCATGCTGTAAAATAAAATGCACCATTGCTCATCCCAAGACTTGAACCTCAGACCCATTGCCACACTTGTAGCGCCACAACCATTGTACCAACAGGCTCTTTTGTTTCATATTTTGAACACAAATATTCTTAAAGCCTACATGCTAAAGCCAAGGTTCACTTAAGAGGAAAACCAAAAATTTTGCAAAAGCCAGGGCTTGAACCCAGGACTTCTCAGACTCCCAAACACTCCTAAATCACTTAACCATCAAAGCAAACAAGCAATTTGTGACATTTTCTTGCTCACATAAATATTTATGTGCAGTCTCCTAGCTGATCCCACACTTAAGGCCCATTCCTTCTAGGCCCAAATTCGGGGCGTTATAGAATTCGATTAAGGTTTATTGCTATAAATATCACAAAAAATGCTAGTTTTCAAAATTTTAATTTTTTGTTGTGCAAGAAAACCGTTTTCAATTCAGGTTTTTTTTTCAACAACTGGTATCAAGAGCCAGGTTGTGCTATGTTTATGTTGTAAATCGTGATCAAATATCTCTCTCCATCTTGTTCAATTATTATTTTATAAGATATGGCATTCTTGTAATTATTTGCATGTTTAGGGAATATATGTGAATGAATGAAATATTATATATATTTGTTATATAATTATTATTCTTTGCCAATGTTGTGGTACTTAGGAAATAGATTGTGGACTATGGTCTCCACGTATGATAATTTTTTATTTTTAAAAATCTTATGAGCCGAAAATGTACATAAGACATAAATGTAATATTTCCAAAAAATGAGTCCATGACATGGAGAAGATGGAACGATGGCTGTCGAAGACACAATGAATGCCTTGTGATGAAAAACTATGTAATTTTTGTTTTTCATTTATTTTCTAGAAATTGAACCATAGGAACCTTGGCTGGCAATTTTATTTTATTACTTATCTCTTTATATATTTGTTTAATAATTATTTATGATATAATTGTGATATATATGTATGAGATGATCCACAGTTGATCTGTTAAAGATAAGAAGTGTGGCAATGAGAAAATACATGTGTTGTATTGTTCCATTCACTTTGTCACATCCCAAAAATCAGGGATTAGTATAATCAGGTTTGCAAATCAAGAGAGAGTGGTCATGCCCTAATTTTTTAGATTATCTGTGCATTTTTTGGAATTAAATGAGGTATTGGTTTGTTGGTTAAGTGTTAGAGAAACGTTCCTTGAAACCCAAGTTCAAATCCCTTTTCTTGCACCATTTTTATTATTTTGCAAATTCTGCATCAAGCCATAGTATGTGACATGCCTTGTTTTTAAAATAAATATTGAAAAATTATTTCAAGAATGAGAAAATAGCCCAGTGGTTAAAAGAAATATGAGAAAATACGAAAATAAAACTAAGATCCCAAGTTTGATTCCCTTCTCTTGCAAGATAGCTTAATTTTTGCTACAAATTTTCCTTTTCCTTATTTTGAGTATAAAAATAAATTTTATTTTATTTTTTAGCCTTTAAGTGAATTTTTCTCTACCCTAGCCATTCAACCTCTTCCTTTCCTCTTTTCTCTTCAATTTTCTTTCTATCTTCCCTTGTGTGCCTTCGCCCAAGCCACTAAGATTCATTATCAAATTCTCTTCTTTTTGTAATGGGTTCTTGGACCATTCTTTTCCTGTTATTGTTTTAATTTTATCATATAATTTATAGCCATGAATCTGAAATTTTAGCACTCAAGATTGGCCTCCATTGATTCCCCAAAAGAACTCAATTGCTGCCCTTATTTTCTTGATTGTGTGACATTTTATTTGGTTTTTTCTTAATGGATCATTAAATAAAATACCCAATTTTCTAGATCTAGAATTGGGGTGATTTTTGATGATTTTATGGGTATTTTTTCAGCCTTTGAAAGTATTTTTAATTGTCTTTTTAAATTAGCTCCAATTTCGCCACCATTGGTGGTGGTGCGCCACGCCTAGAGGCACAAAAGGGGGTGGTTGTTTCTTTAATTGTTCCCACATGTTTTCTAGCAATATCATGGGTTTTTTAACACTTTCTAATCAGCCTTTAATCATATATAATTTAGGAAAAATAATTCTTGATCATTCAACAAATCAAATTTGACAATTTGCGAATAGTAAGTGTGGTTGATCATAGGCTAGTGTGTAGTTTCGCTTTATATGTTGGGGGTTTTTAATTGATCAAATTAAAGATTTTAAAGATGGAACTGATACATATTTTTTAGTATTTAAACATGTTAGGAGCCGACTTAATCTCCCCAAATCAACAATGAAGCCAATAGACGTTCGCGCATGCATTTCACATCAAACCAGTGTAAGGAATCTAACTAGTTTGGCTATGAAAAATCGTTCAAATTGTGGTGATTGGATTGCACCCATAAAAGCGGGTTTCAGGTCTGTTTAATTAGTATATCAATTGATTTTAGTGATGATTTTTAATTTAGGTACATTTTAAAATTTTAAAGAGAAACCACGAGATTCACAAGTGTGCTACAATAGAGCGTAAAATAAGCTGTAGGTCTTAACTCATTAACTTGAGTATTTTAATGTTATTCTTAAATGATCTAATTGAGGACTAAGCTTTTTGGTCAGGCTTGGCTTAGTGGCTAAGTAATTAAATTGTAAGTGGCTGAACTAGGTACGTTTCAAGCCCTAACTGTTTGGCATGTTAGCAAAAGTGTGAGAATAACTGAATAATTGTGTGATTGATATTGTTGTGGATGATTGGTTGATATAATGTATGTATAACATTATTCTAAATGATAATGTGGCTTACATTTGATATATTTTTATGAATGATTTGCTATGAAATATTTCAAAGACTGTTATACATGCACTAGGAAAGGGATAGTAAGTTATATGAGATTGTGATATGTTGAACGACATCATCTTAATGGTAAATTCAAAGTAGGATAAATGATTCTATTTACTAAAATTATTTGATAAATGAGGGCGTGTGATCATGCCAAAGAAATGTGAAAGTATTGCATTCATGATTATGTATGAGATTGTATGACAGTTTGCATGTGCATTAGGGTGGGATTGTCATTGTGGTTGACAGAGGAGTTTTGTGGCGATTTAGCGGCATATTAAATCTGCATTTATTCATAGTTAGTGAGCTGCACCAAGAGTACTATGGAGATTTGGTGATTTTATCGCATTTATTTGTTAAATGATAGAATTTTTGCAATTATGTTCATTCGGTGGTTTACCACATCAAGCTTTGCTCGCGTTTGTTGGAGTTTGGCAGACGGGTTCTAGGGAACTCCTGGTGCGTAGCAGATAGTTTGAGTAGGAACTTTTCATCGCATCATTTACATCAACACATGCTTATACACCGTTTGACATCAATTTGATAATGGATATGTAATGATATGAAATTTTAATGATGGTTAATGTGTTCTTCTGTTAATGCTAACAACATTGTATTTGATATTCATGTTTGTTTAAGTAATTGTTTGACTCACACTAAGCTTTCCTAAATGCACTCCCCCATAGTGTTTAACTTTTCAAGTAAACCTCGAATTTAGGACCAGACCCGATATAAGGAGAATCACCTTGGACCTCAAACTATTTTTAATAAGCATTATTAATAAGTCTCTAATGGTTTTGGTTTGTAATTTTTAATTATTTTTAGCCTATGGCTTAGTAACTTTTCATTTGGGGATTTTTTTTTTTTTTTTGCATGCATGGATTACATAAGCATAATAACAGGAAAACGTATGGTATCTGGATTAAGTAAATTTTGACATATTCCTTAATTTTTGTTGTATTGTAAATTAACCATTAAAAAAAAAAACAAATCTATGAGACAATTAGATTTCCAAAATGACATGAATAATGATTTTTTCGCTACATTAGTTAACATCAAGTTTTTACAAAATAAAGTGACGAACAAACAACTTTTCTAAAGCAACAGTGTCAATAATAAAATGAACCTTAAGTACAGATGACCTAATAAATGAATGCTTTTAAACTAACTCAAATTAAAACTGCTGATTTTTCTCTAAAATAAGTTTATATAAGGTCTCCAAAAGTAACATAAGTTAGCTTAGCCATTTCAATGGCCAATGTATCCTTCTCAATCTAGCTGTAATGTCTAGACTGGGTTAAGGAGGTTGCACACTTCTTTAGGTTATTCGATTACTATGAGAAGTGTGGTAATGAGAAGGTGCATGTCTAGGATTGGATCTGGCAAGGAAAGACTTGGCTTTTAAGTGGTCAAATATGACTCACCTCCCTTTCTTGGAACCTACCTGGTGGACGGTTCACATTCATTCACTTCTTGGTTTTTCCTTAAAAGAAAAACTATAAAGAATCAAAATTTTTGATCGAATCTTATGAATAATTGAATGTGAATATTATAAAATTATCATAGCATATCATGCATACATGAGATAAGAATGCCATATAGTTTAGGAAAGAATGTCACATGTAGTTGTCATGCATATATTGATCATACATGATTGAAACAAAAAATTAAAAACCGTGCATGTTTTTAAAATATTGAATGGGAGAAGGTCCCTAAATAAGACCTACTGCCTCCATCAATGGTCTCTTGTGATGGCATGAAATGGACTTGCCCAAAGGTAGACATTTCATGTGGATTTCACAAAGGAGACCTCTTGAAAGTAAATAGAATTTTCTTATGATCATATGATAGTTGGATCAGCCCCTATGGTAGTATTATCATGCAATACATTAAGAAATTTTGTCTTTTAAGAGGACAACTAATTACAGCATGTTACTCAGTGAGATTGTCCCAAGATTACTCATTTGTGGTGTATAATGTGATAGGTGTTGAGTTAATGGTTATACATTCAAGATCTTCTAGTTAAGTAACTCCCCATGGAGCTTCACTTAAGTTAGAATGATGACTAAACATTACACAATTATTAGTATGTGTGAATGCCTAAAGAATTAGGTTCATGTACTAATTGGGTGGAAATCCATGTTCTTACTAGTTGATCATGATCACCTTATAGTGGCTTGGTTCAATGTGTGTGGGAATTATCATTGCAACAACTTAAAATTTTTTCAAGGTTTAATGTAACAAGCATGCATCATCTTAATGCATATTATAATGTTGTAAAATGTTTTCACACATTGGTATTAATATATGAATGTTTTATTTTCAGTTCGAAAATGGCACCAACTCTCTTATTAAACATACTCACTGAAAATAATTAAACAAAATAACTATAAATAATAGAAAAGGAACCTGATAATTGTCCTGAGTTGTGATAAACTTAAAATAGTTCTTGATAATAAGTGCCCAAACAACCACTCAAGCTAAGGCTAGAAAATGTTGGAAAGAGTTTGATGAGATAGCTCGTTGTTATATGCTGGAAAGTTTGACTAGTACTCTGTATAAGCAACTAGAGAGCTGTAAGACTGCTAAAGCAATTCTAGATAAGCAAAAGACATGTTCAGAGGCCAAGCTACCTTGGCTCGATAGTCTGCCCTAACTAGCTTGATGAATGCCCGACAGACGCTGTAACACCCTAAAAATCCGAGTGTTTATATATTGCATGAATTGGTATTTAGACTTTAAAGGAAAATTTCTTACTTTTATTTTCTGTGCTTATTGAAGTTCTAAAGAGGAGTATAGCATAATTTGGATAAGGAATAAATTTAATAATTTAGAATTTATTGAAGAGAAGCAAAGGTCATTAAGACTTAAGTTAAATTAAGTGTTAATGAGTGTCATAAGTTGAGTACATGGCATGGTGGAGTTGGCGCATGGGTTATAGCAAGAGGGAAGAGATTGAATCCTTGTTTAGCATCTAGATGAATTTTGTTTTAATTTTCGCACATGGATAGCAAGTGTCGGCCAAGAACATATATGGTAGGTGTTGACCATGTTATTTTTGGTTAGTGTATCAAAGGTTTAAGGAAATAGTTAACATATGGCATGGAATCAAAAACTTAAGGAAAGATAGGGGGAACATAAGGCACATATCAAGGGAAATTTGGAAACAAATCATGGCCAATTGACCATGTGTTGGACGGCAACTTGGTATAGGGAGGGAGCCGAATTTTTGTGTTAGTTTTGGCTAAGAAGTTCATTTTTTCTCTTTGGTCATTCCTTGCACCTTGTGCAGAATTTTTGTTTTCTCTCTTTTCAACTTTCATCTTGGCCGAATTTTGCAATTGGTAAAGCTCAAGTTTTGTGATCATTTGGTCATTTTATTTCATTAGCCATTCTTTGTGTCTTTTCTTTGAGTGCCGAAATCAACTATACCAAAAGAACCATCCTTTCTCTTTTCTTTTACCATGGCCGAATGTACTAGCTCCTAAAATCCATCTTTTTCTTCTCTTCTCTTTGAAATCAAATAACATCATCACCATCTCTTTTTCATATTTTAATTCGTTTCAATCAAAGTTTCTCCATCAAACACTCTCTTGGCGAATGCTAGAGTGCCTTAGCCAAATCTTATTTCTTTTCTTTGATCATACATAGTGAAATCTTCATCCATCACAAACACCTTTCTCAATCCTTTCTTTTCGATCGTGGATTATAGGTAAGGGTTCTTCTTTTCGTTTTCGTTTTATTAAAGTGTTATGGCGAATATTAATGGTGTTATGAAGGCCTTTTGGATCGAAATAAACGTTCGTTCTAATAACGCTTCATTCGTTATTATATAGTGCAATAACGGAAGATCGGAACTCGAGTGATCGGGAGAATCGTAGAAAGCGTTGGAATCGATTTCTTGTGGTAAGGAAATCACATCTTTTTAAGCCTCTAGTTCTATTCGATATTATTTTAGATTTAACTAATATTCCTTTGATCATGAAGACTTTCAAAATAGGGAAGAAAAGGGCGGTTAGTCACGTTAAGAGGCGGATCAGTAAATCCCCATTTAAAGCGAAGAAGCGATTTGGCGGTCGAGATTTTCCATAGGGTTGCGGACCATCTTAGAAGGGAGTCAATTATTCAAGTAGTACGAACTTAGAGCCATTATCGTTGGTGGATTCTCGGCGACAAGCGAATCTATAAGCGAGAGAAGCGAAAATCGAAGTGATTCAAAATCAAGAGGTAAGATTTTGGATCTATTATCGATTAAGAATATTTATACGAAATAGTGTTCTAACGGATCGAAATATGTTTTAGGTGCTTGAGGGCGAGAAGGATTAGTACTCTCGGTATCGGTGTGTAACTTCACACTATTCTCGGTTGGATGTCAATTTGGTATGGAAGTAAAAATCGTAAAAATGACTAGATCGGTAAAAGCGTAAAAGCGATATTTTGACGAAAATGCGTAAAAACGACTAAATCGTGAAAATTACGAAAATGCCCTCGAGAAATTACTTATTATTATGTAAATTGTATGTTTCGTGAAAATGGGCCATAAAATACTCTAGTTCGATAAATTGGGCCAAAATACTCTAGTTCGATAAATTGGGCCAAAAAAATACTCTAGTTCGATAAATTGGGCCAAAATACTCTAGTTCGATAAATTGGGCAAAAAAATACTCTAGTTCGATAAATTGGGCCAAAATACTCTAGTTCGATAAATTGGGCCAAAAATACTCTAGTTCGATAAATTGGGCCAAAAATACTCTAGTTCGATAAATTGGGCCAAAATACTCTAGTTCGATAAAGTGGGTCAAAATACTCTAGTTTGATAAATGGGCCAAAGCCCACTAAACTGCTAAATGGGCAATATGCTAAGTTATTTTCTTGGGCCAAATGAAATGTTTAATGATAAACCCACTAATGTTATGGATTAAATAAAAAATTGTTATATGAATATATTTTGTCATATATACATAATTGCATGGGGTGGGGTATATGAAGAGAAGAATGGCCAGTTGCCAAAAATCTAGTTCGGTGGCCTCGCCACAAAAATAAATATGGCTTATTGCCTCTAGTTCGGTGGCCTCGCCACAAAAATAAATATGGCTTATTGCCTCTAGTCCGGTGGCTCTGCCACAATTATGGATCATTGCCTCTAGTTTGGTGGCTTTGCCACAATTATAAAAAGGCTTAATGCCTACGATTGGTGTGTTGGCGGGGTGGGTTGACTTGATCCCCGGTGTGATGGTTGATGCAGGGGTGTTAGCGGATGGATATTAGGTTTGGTTGGGAAAATTCATTTTACATGCATTTTTTTATTTTATGATATTGTTGAATTCTGTAATTGGGCTCAAGCCCAGCATAATATCTTGACGATCTGGCCCGATAATGGTGGTAAGTGAGTTACACACTGAGTTCTAAGTAACTCACCCCCTTTAATTTTTCCATCTCAGGTAATGGAAATTGACGTGGACTTGGGCCGAGGATGACTTCGTGGAGGCCATACTGCAAAACATGGGTTATTTAAACTCTGAACTTTTTAATAAGTATTTTCACTATTTTGGATTATTGTAATAAGGGCCTCTATAAATAATTTATGGATTTTATGTGTGTTTGGTTTTAAACTACACTTTGGACTTTTAAATACGGACTATAATTATATGATGTTTTTATTAAAATAAATTTGGGTTTTCAAGTATATGAAATTCTTTTATAAATATTTTATTATTGTTAACTCTTTAATAAATTACCTAAAAGTTTTTGATAATACAATGATTTTCAACTAATGTTTTCTAATATTTATCAAATTCAAATACTCTTCTAATTTCATTAAATCCTGTAAATAATATTGTAGCTTTCAACTTATTGAAGATTTAAAAAAAAATATAGCTCGATTCAGGTAACAAACCAAATCTAGTCTCAATGCATAGACCGGGTTTGGGGTGTTACATTTAGTGGTATCAGAGCCAGTTTCAAAAACTCGGTTGTGGTTTGGGTTCGCAAATAATTTACATGCGAAATCATTCAAATTTTAAAAGATCAATATGGCACCACAAGCATCCAGGCAACAAGTCAAGTAAGTATTTATTGCTTAATAACTACTATGATATAATCATAGGAACACTCTAGAACTTCTAGTTTTAGATGTGAAAACCGTAGAGATTGAGACTATAGGATATGTTGCGGAAAAAACAACTTTATATCTCAAATCTCATAAAATATCGTTAATAAACACCGAAACAAATTTTACGATTCATAAAACTTGTAATCGATAAAAGCGAACAAGCTATCATGAGCACTAGAGGGCGTGGTCGTGGACGCGTAGACGTGGCCGTGGTAGAGGCCGAGGTGCTCCGATGAAGCACCAAATCATATCTTTGAAGTAGGCGCACTGCGTCAATTGAAAGTGAGACGGATCAGCGATCACATGGAAGAAGATAATGCATTGACTCAAGCAATGCTGCGAGTCTTGGAAAGGGTCATTGGAACTAGAATTGGGCCAACAACTCGTGGATCAATTTCAGGCGACTTAAGTCAAATAATGCGAAGTTTTAGGGAGTCTCGGTGTAGCTCGAATGTGGTGAATCTTGGCTCGAAGGCGTGGAGCGGATCATGGATGACATGGAATGTCTTGTCGAGCAAAAGCGAGAGAGTTGTATCCTTGTTAAGAGATGAGGCGTGTCGGTGGTGGCTCATTGTTCGAGAAGGCACAGAAGCCGCAGCGATTAATTGGGAATTCTTTAAAGCGCCTTTCAAGGAAAATACGTTGGAGCGAGTTATGTAGGCGCTCAAAGGAAAGAATTTATGAATCTTGTCCAAGGAAGTAAGACAGTGGCGACATATGAAGTTTGAGTTTTACGTCTAAGCCGTTATGCTCGAACAATTGTAGCAGAGATCACGAACGTTGTGTGCGATTTGAGGATGGACTTAATGATGAGTGAGGGTTCGATTGCTCCACTGACAAGTTAGAAACTTTTCGACTCTTGTGGAGAAGGCCAAAATAGCGAAGAGGCTAAGAATTGAGCAGCGAGCAGAAAATTACGAAACAAGAGAGAGACAGAAGCGATCTGGTTCTTCAAAGAGATTCTGAAGAAACCTCGGAATGATGAATCAGTTCAAGGTAGAGCCCGATAGCAAATAATCGAAGTCGAGATTGCACCGAGTGTGGGAAAAGACATTTTGGAGAATGTTGGAGAAAAGCGGGTACATGCTACAAATGCGGTTCAATGGATCATCGATTACAAAATTGTCCTCGACGTATGGATATGATTCAAGAAGTTTGTAATAATGATGCACAATGGCCAGGGTAATGGCGACCACCGAGAGGTCGTGGACCGGTCGTGGTGGTAATGGGGCTGGTCGTGGTCAAGGGCACCGGTCGAGGCAATGGTCATAGAGGAAATCTGGATGCAAAGACACTGGGTGGTCTATGCGGTTAGGCGCCGTGAGAACGGCAATGCACTGATGTGATAAGCTGATGCGTTCTTCATTTTTGATGTACTGTTATTGCCTTAATAGATATTGGCTCTACCCATTCATATGTATCTAGTGCCATATCTGGAAACCTAAAATTAGAATCAAATTACCGATAGTGAGATGCGATAATTAGTCCTTTAGGACGATCGGTAATGGTTAATAAAATATTTAAAGACGTGCCTTGAAAATTCAAGAAGAGGTATTCTTAGCAAACTTGATGGAACTACCTTCGGTGAGTTCGATCTCATTCGGGCATGGATTGGCTAGTTAAACATCGAGCGCAATTGGATTGTCTTTGAAAAGCGAATGTCGAGAAGAACCTCGGATGATAAGGAAGTCATAATGATTGGTGGCGAAGGAACTATCTCGGAAAATGTGGTATCTGCATTAAAGGCGGAGAAGTTGGTGCGGAAAGGATATGGAGCATTCCTAGCCTTTATGCGTGCTTTGGATGCCAAAGAGTTATCTATGAATGATGTGAGGACGGTGAAGGAATTTCGATGTATTTCGAAGAACTTCCGGTATACCTCCGGATCGAGAAGTAAAATTTGGCATTGAGCTTACGCTGGGACACTCCGGTGTCCATTGCTCCTTATAGAATGGCACAGAAGGAGTTGGTGAGCTCAAAGCTCAAATTCAAGAATTCTTGGATCGGGATTTATTCGACCAAGTGTGTCTCCGTGGGAGCACCGGTTCTATTCGTCAAGAAGAAGGATGGATCGATGCGTATGTGCATTGACTACGAGATAATTGAATAAATTGACGATCAAGAATCGGTATCCTCTGCGAGAATTGACGACTGTTTGATCAATTAAAAGGAGCTTGATTTTCTCAAAATTGATTTAAGGTCGGGTTATCACCAGCTCAAGGTGAAAGAAGTGACATTTATAAGATGGCATTTCGGACACGTTATAGACACTATGAGTTTGTAGTGATGCCGTTTGGACTAACCAATGCACCAATTGCATTTATGGACATGATGAGCCAGTCTTTCAACCATATTTAGACCGGTTCGTGGTAGTGTTCATAGATGACATATTGGTTTATTCGAGAAATGAGGAGGAACATGACCCGACATTTGCGGATAGTACTACTGACTACTTCGTGATAAACAATTGTATGCCAAATTTAGTAAATGTGAATTTTGGCTAAAGGAAGTGACTTTCCTTGGTCATGTAGTATCAGCCGAAGGAATAAGGATGGATCCTCGAAAAATTGAGGCTATTCTGGATTGGAAACCGCCAACATCGATAGCTGAAATTCGGAGTTTCTTGGGTTTGGCTGGATACTATAGACGTTTTGTAGAGGGGTCTTCGTTGATTGCTGCACCCCTAACTAAACTATTGCGAAAGGAGCTCCGTATATTTGGACTGAAAAGCGCAAGAGAGTTTCGAGAAATTGAAGAAAATCGACTGAAGCTCGAGTTTGATTCGGTAGGAGGTCGGAAAGAATTCTTGTTTATTGTGATCGTCTCACACGGGTTTGGGTTGTGTGTTGATGCAAAATGGAAAAGTGGTGGCTTATGCTTCTCGTCAATTGAGACCACGAAGTAAACTACCCTACGCATGATTTGGAGTTAGCTGCCGTTGTCTTTGCTCTAAAGATTTGGAGGCACTATCTCTATGGTGAGAAATCTGTAATCTACACGGATCACAAGAGCCTTACCCAAAAGGAGTTAAATTTGAGACAAAGAAGATGGGTATAATTATTAAAAGATTATGATTTTTCGATCGAATATCATCCTGGAAAGGCTAACGTGGTAGGCGATCGTTAAGTCGTAAAGACAAGATCCGAATTAAGAGCTTTGTTTGCCCATTTGAGTTTGTACGAGGATGGCGGTTTGTTAGAGAACTTGGATGAAGCCTCTGTGGCTGGAACAAATCAAGGAAAAACAGACATCAGATGAGAAGTTGGGACCTTTACTTCGGCAAGTTGAGAATGGTGAAATTGAGGATTTTGGAATAAACAAGGAGGGTGTGTTGTGCTTTCAAGGAAGAGTATGTATGCCAAAAGATTCAGATTTGCGGCGAATCGATTTTACTGAGGCGATAGTAGCCCTTATGCTATGCATCCGGAGGAAATAAGATGTATCGAGATCTCTGTGAGCGATATTGGTGGCGGGGTTGAAACATGAGATTTTAGAATTTGTGGGAAAGTGTTTGACTTGTCGACAAGTGAAAGCGAACATCAATTACCGTTCGGATTGTTGCAACCGATAAAATTCCTCTTTGGAAATGGGAGCGGATAACCATGGATTTTGTTAGTGGGTTACCTTTAACACCTACTAAGAAAAATTCTGTGTGGGTAGTTGTTGATCAGTTGACGAAGACTACTCATTTCCTGCCAGTCCGTACCGATTATTCATTACAGAAGTTGGCGAAACTGTATGTATCTGAAATTGTGAGGTTGCATGGGGTACCTGTATCTATTATATCAGATAGGGACCCTAGGTTTACATCACGATTCTAGAAAGCTCTGCATGAAGCCTTGGGGACAAAGTTGAATTTCAGTACGGCTTTTCATCCTCAGTCTGATGGTCAGTCGAAGAGGGTAATTCAGATATTGGAAGATATGTTAAGGGGATGTGTAATCGACTTCAGGGGTAGTTGGGAAGATTATCTACCCTTTGGCGTAATTTATGTATAACAACGCTATCGGTCTAGCATTCAGATGGCACCTTACGAGGCATTGTATGGTCGTAAGTGTTGTTCTCCTATTTGTTGGGTGAGTTGGGCGAAAGATGATGTTAGGTCCTGAGATGATATCTGAGACAGAGGATAAGGTAAAAGTTATTCAAGCACAGTTGAAAGAAGCCTCGAGATAGATAGAAGTCGTAGGCAGACCTGAAGCGAAAGGATATCGAGTATGATGTGGGGGATTAGGTTTTCTTGAAGGTATCTCCTTGGAAAAAGATCTTCAGATTCGGAAGGAAAGGCAAGCTAAGTCCTAGATACATTGGACCTTATCGTGTCTTTGAAGCGTGTTGGTCCGATGGCTTATCGATTGAGTTACCTCGAATTGGATCAAATCCATAATGTTTTCATGTTTCCATGTTGAGCGTTATAGATCGGATCCATCACACATTATCCGGTAGAAGAATTGGAGTGAATTGATTTGTCTTTTGAAGAAGAACCGGTGGAAATCTTAGGCCGAGATGTCAAGGTGCTAAGAAGGAAATCCGTTCGTTGGTCAAAATTCTATGGCGTAACCACGGAGTAGAGGAAGCTACGTGGGAGCCCGAGGATGCAATTCGGCAACAATACCCTCACCTCTTTCAACTGTAAAATTTCAGTCTGAAATTTTCTTTAAGGAGGGTAGAGTTGTAACACCCTAAAAATCCAAGTGTTTATATATTGCATGAATTGGTATTTAGACTTTAAAGGAAAATTTCTTACTTTTATTTTTCGTGCTTATTGAAGTTCTAAAGAGGAGTATAGCATAATTTGGATAAGGAA
Organism: Gossypium rotundifolium; assembly: GCA_025506655.1. NCBI lineage: Eukaryota > Viridiplantae > Streptophyta > Magnoliopsida > Malvales > Malvaceae > Gossypium > Gossypium rotundifolium. Next base: position 44,078,830 of record CP106732.1, on the reverse strand, counting down.
TAAATTTAATAATTTAGAATTTATTGAAGACAAGCAAAGGTTATTAAGACTTAAGTTAAATTAAGTGTTAATGAGTGTCATAAGTTGAGTACATGGCATGGTGGAGTTGGCGCATGGGTTATAGCAAGAGGAAGAGGTTGAATCCTTGTTTAGCATCTAGATGAATTTTGTTTTAATTTTTGCACATGGATAGCAAGTGTCGGCCAAGAACATATATGGTAGGTGTTGACCATGTTATTTTTGGTTAGTGTATCAAAGGTTTAAGGAAATAGTTAACATATGGCATGGAATCAAAAACTTAAGGAAAGATAGGGAACATAAGGCACATATCAAGGGAAATTTTGAAACAAATCATGGCCAATTGACCATGTGTTGGATGACAACTTGGTATAGGGAGGAGCCAATTTTTGTGTTAGTTTTGGCTAAGAAGTTCATTTTTTCTCTTTGGTCATTCCTTGCACCTTGTGCGTAATTTTGTTTTCTCTCTTTCAACTTTCATCTTGGCCGAATTTTGCAATTGGTAAAGCTCAAGTTTTGTGATCATTTGGTCATTTTATTTCATTAGCCATTCTTTGTGTCTTTTCTTTGAGTGCCGAAATCAACTATACCAAAAGAACCATCCTTTCTCTTTTCTTTTACCATGGCCGAATGTACTAGCTCCTAAAATCCATCTTTTTCTTCTCTTCTCTTTGAAATCAAACAACATCATCACCATCTCTTTTTCATATTTTAATTCGTTTCAATCAAAGTTTCTCCATCAAACACTCTCTTGGCCGAATGCTAGAGTGCCTTAGCCGAATCTTATTTCTTTTTCTTTGATCATACATAGCCGAAATCTTCATCCATCACAAACACCTTTTCTCAATCCTTTCTTTTCGATCGTGGATTATAGGTAAGGGGTTCTTCTTTTTCGTTTTCGTTTTATTAAAGTGTTATGGCCGAATATTAATGGTGTTATGAAGGCCTTTTTGGATCGAAATAAACGTTCGTTCTAATAACGCTTCATTCGTTATTATATAGTGCAATAACGGAAGATCGGAACTCAAGTGATCGGGAGAATCGTAGAAACGTTGGAATCGATTTCTTGTGGTAAGGAAATCACATCTTTTTAAGCCTCTAGTTCTATTCGATATTATTTTAGATTTAACTAATATTCCTTTGATCATGAAGACTTTCAAAATAGGGAAGAAAAGGGCGGTGGTTAGTCACGTTAAGAGGCGGATCTATAAATCCCCATTTAAGCGAAGAAGCGATTTGGCGATCCGGGATTTTCCTTTGGGTTGCGGACCATCTTAGAAGGAGTCAATTATTCAAGTAGTACGAACTTAGAGCCATTATCGTTGGTGGATTCTCTGACGAGCGAATCTATAAGCGAGGAGAAGCCGAAAATCAAGTGATTCAAAATCAAGAGGTAAGATTTTGGATCTATTATCGATTAAGAATATTTATCTGAAATAGTGTTCTAACGGATCGAAATATGTTTTAGGTCTAGGAGCGAGAAGGATTAGTACTCTCGGTATCGGTGTGTAACTTCACACTATTCTCGGTTGGATGTCAATTTCGGTATGGAAGTAAAAATCGTAAAAACGACTAGATCGGTAAAAACGTAAAAGCGATATTTTGACGAAAATGCGTAAAACGACTAAATCGTGAAAATTACGAAAATGCCCTTGAGAAATTACTTATTATTATGTAAATTGTATGTTTAGTGAAAATGGGCCATAAAATACTCTAGTTCGATAAATTGGGCCAAAATACTCTAGTTCGATAAATTGGGCCAAAAAATACTCTAGTTCGATAAATTGGGCCAAAATACTCTAGTTCAATAAATTGGGCAAAAAATACTCTAGTTCGATAAATTGGGCCAAAATACTCTAGTTCGATAAATTGGGCCAAAAATACTCTAGTTCGATAAATTGGGCCAAAAATACTCTAGTTAGATAAATTGGGCCAAAATACTCTAGTTCGATAAAGTGGGTCAAAATACTCTAGTTTGATAAATGGGCCAAAGCCCACTAAACTGCTAAATGGGCAATATGCTAAGTTATTTTCTTGGGCCAAATGAAATGTTTAATGATAAACCCACTAATGTTATGGATTAAATAAAAAATTGGTATATGAATATATTTTGTCATATATACATAATTGCATGGGGTGGGGTATATGAAGAGAAGAATTGCCAGTTGCCAAAAATCTAGTTCGTTGGCCTCACACAAAAATAAATATGGCTTATTGCCTCTAGTTAAATTGGCCTCGCCACAAAAATAAATATGGCTTATTGCCTCTAGTTAGGTGGCTCGCCACAATTATGGCTCATTGCCTCTAGTTCGGTGGCTTTGCCACAATTATAAAAAGGCTTAATGCCTACGATTGGTGTGTTGGCGGGGTGGGTTGACTTGATCCCACAGGTGTGATGGTTGGTGCAGGGGTGTTAGCGGATGGATATTAGGTTTGGTTGGGAAAATTCATTTTACATGCATTTTTTATTTTATGATATTGTTGAATTACGTAATTGGGCTCAAGCCCAACATAATATCTTGACGATCGGCCCAATAATGGTGGTAAGTGAGTTACACATTGAGTTCTAAGTAACTCACCCCTTTAATTTTTCCATCTCGGGTAATGGAAATTGGCGTGGACTTGGGTAGAGGATGACTTCGTGGAGGCCATCTTGCAAAACATGGGTTATTTAAACTCGAACTTTTTAATAAGTATTTTCACTATTTTGGATTATTGTAATAAGGGCCTCTATAAATAATTTATGGATTTTATGTGTGTTTGGTTTTAAACTACACTTTGGACTTTTAAATACGGACTATAATTATATGATGTTTTATTAAAATAAATTTGGGTTTTCAAGTATATGAAATTCTTTTATAAATATTTTATTATTGTTAACTCTTTAATAAATTACCTAAAAGTTTTTGATAATACAATGATTTTCAACTAATGTTTTCTAATATTTATCAAATTCAAATACTCTTCTAATTTCATTAAATCAGTAAATAATATTGTAGCTTTCAACTTATTGAAGATTTAAAAAAAAATATAGCTCGATTCGGGTAACAAACCAAATCTAGTCTCAATGCATAGACCGGGTTTGGGGTGTTACATTTAGTGGTATCAGAGCCAGTTTCAAAAACTCGGTTGTGGTTTGGGTTCGCAAATAATTTCTGTACGAAATCATTCAAATTTTTAAAAGATCAGTATGGCACCACAAGCATCCGGCAACAAGTCAAGTAAGTATTTATTGCTTAATAATTACTATGATATAATCATAGGAACACTCTAGAACTTCTAGTTTTAGATGTGAAAACCGTAGAGATTGAGACTATAGGATATTTGCGGAAAAAACAACTTTATATCTCAAATCTCATAAAATATCGTTAATAAACACCGAAACAAATTTTCGATTCATAAAACTTGTAATCGAGATAAAACGAACAAGCTATCATGAGCACTAGAGGACGTGGTCGTGACGCGTAGACGTGGCGTGGTAGAGGCCGAGGTGCTCAATGAAGCACCAAATCATATGTTTAGGAAGTAGACGCACTGCGTCAATTGAAAGTGAGACGGATCACGCGATCACATGGAAGAAGATAATGCATTGACTCAAGCAATGCTGCGAGTCTTGGAAAGGGTTATTTGGAACTAGAATTGGGCCAACAACTCGTGGATCAATTTGAGCGACTTAAGTCAAATAATGCGAAGTTTTAGGGAGTCTCGGTGTAGCTCGAATGTGGTGAATCTTGGCTCGAAGTCGTGGAACGGATCATGGATGACATGGAATGTCTTGTCGAGCAAAAAGCGAGAGGAGTTGTATCCTTGTTAAGAGATGAGGCGTGTCGGTGGTGGCTCATGCTCGAGAAGGCACCAAGTCGCACCGATTAATTGGGAATTCTTTAAAGGCGCCTTTCAAGGAAAATACGTTGGAGCGAGTTATGTAGGCGTCGAAGGAAAGAATTTATGAATCTTGTCCAAGGAAGTAAGACCGTGGCGACATATGAAGCTGAGTTTTACGTCTAAGCCGTTATGCACGAACAATTGTAGCAACGAGATCCGCGAGCGTTGTGTGCGATTTGAGGATGGACTTAATGATGAGTGAGGGTTACGATTGCTCCACAAACAAGTTAGAAACTTTTCGACTCTTGTGGAGAAGGCCAAAATAGCCGAAGAGGCTAAGAATTCAGAACGGTAGAACCGAGAAAAATTCTAAAATAAGAGAGAGACACAGCAGTCTGGTTCTTCAAAGAGATTCTAGAAGAAACCTTGGAATGATGAATCAGTTCAAGGTAGAGCCCCGATAGCAAATAATCGAAGTCGAGATTGCACTGAGTGTGGGAAAAGACATTTTGGAGAATGTTGGAGAAAAACGGGTACATGCTACAAATGCGGTTCAATGGATCATTAGTACAAAAATTGTCCTCGACGTATGGATATGATTCAAAGTTCGTAATAATGATGTACAATGGGCGTGGGTGTCAATGACCACCAGGAGGTCGTGGACCGGTCGTGGTGGTAATGGGGCTGGTCGTGGTCAAGGTGCACCGGTCGAGGCAATGGTCATAGAGAAATCTGGATGCAAGACGACTGGATGGTCTATGCGTTAGACGCCATGAGGACGGCAATGCACTGATGTGATAACTGATACGTTCTTCATTTTTGATGTACATTATTGCCTTAATAGATATTGGCTCTACCCATTCATATGTATCTAGTGCCATATCTGAAACCTAAAATTAGAATCTAAAATTACCGATAGTGAGATGCGATGAATTAGTCCTTTAGAATGATCGGTAATGGTTAATAAAATATTTAAAGGCGTGCCTTGAAAATTCAAGAAGAGGTATTCTTAGCAAACTTGATGGAACTACCTTCGACGAGTTCGATCTCATTCGGGCATGGATTGGTGGTTAAACATCGGGCGCAATTGGATTGTCTTTGAAAAGCGAATGTCGATAAGAACTTGGATGATAAGGAAGTCATAATGATTGGTGGCGAAGGAACTATCGGCAAATGTGGTATCTGCATTAAAGGCGGAGAAGTTGGTGCGGAAAGGATATGGAGCATTCCTAGCCTTTTATACGTGCTTTGGATGCCAAAGAGTTATCTGTGAATGATGTGAGGACGGTGAAGGAATTTCTCGATGTATTTCTGAAGAACTTCCGGTATACCTCGGATCGAGAAGTAGAATTTGGCATTGAGCTTCGTCAGATACGACAAAGTGTCCATTGCTCCTTATAGAATGGCAGAAGGAGTTGGTGAGCTCAAAGCTCAAATTCAAGAATTCTTGGATCGGGATTTATTCGACCAAGTGTGTCTCAAGTGGGGAGCACCGGTTCTATTCGTCAAGAAGAAGGATGGATCGATGCGTATGTGCATTGACTACAGACAATTGAATAAATTGACGATCAAGAATCGGTATCCTCTGTCGAGAATTGACGACCTATTTGATCAATTAAAAGGAGCTTCAGTTTTCTCCAAAATTGATTTAAGGTCGGGTTATCACCTGCTCAAGGTGAAAGAAGCTGACATTTATAAGATGGCATTTCGGACACGTTACGGACACTATGAGTTTGTAGTGATGCCGTTTGGACTAACCAATGCACCAGCTGCATTTATGGACATGATGAACCGAGTCTTTCAAACATATTTAGACCGATTCGTGGTAGTGTTCATAGATGACATATTGGTTTATTCGAGAAATGAGGAGGAACATGACCAGCATTTGCGGATAGTACTACAGCTACTTCGTGATAAACAATTGTATGCCAAATTTAGTAAATGTGAATTTTGGCTAAAGGAAGTGACTTTCCTTGGTCATGTAGTATCAGCCGAAGGAATAAGGGTGGATCCTCGGAAAATTAAGGCTATTCTGGATTGGAAATCGCCAACATCGGTAGCTAAAATTCGAAGTTTCTTGGGTTTGGCTGGATATTATAGACGTTTTGTAGAGGGGTTTTCGTTGATTCTTTGGACCCTAACTAAACTATTGCGAAAGGGAGCTCCGTATATTTGGACCGAAAAGCAAGAGAGTTTCGAGAAATTGAAGAAAATCTGACGGAAGCTCGGTTTTGATTCAAATAGGAGGTGAAAAAGAATTCCTTATTTATTGTGATGCGTCTCACACGGGTTTGGGTTGTGTGTTGATGCAAAATGGAAAAGTGGTGGCTTATGCTTCTCATCAATTGAGACCACAAGTAAACTACCCTACGCATGATTTGGAGTTAATGCCATTGTCTTTGCTCTAAAGATTTGGAGGCACTATCTTTATGGTGAGAAATCTATAATCTACACGGATCACAAGAGCCTTAAATACCTCCTTACCCAAAAGGAGTTAAATTTGAGACAAAGAAGATGGGTAGAATTATTAAAAGATTATGATTTTTCGATCGAATATCATCCTAGAAAGGCTAACGTGGTAGCTGATGCGTTAAGTCGTAAGATAGTATCTGAATTAAGAGCTTTGTTTGCCCATTTGAGTTTGTACGAGGATGGCAGTTTGTTAGCAGAACTTCGGATGAAGCCTCTCGTGGCTGGAACAAATCAAGGAAAAACAGACATCAGATGAGAAGTTGGGACCTTTACTTGACAAGTTGAGAATGGTGAAATTGAGGATTTTGGAATAAACAAGGAGGGTGTGTTGTGCTTCGAGGAAGAGTATGTATGCCTAAAGATTGATTTGAGGCAAGCGATTTTATGGGGCGATAGTAGCCCTTATGCTATGCATCCGGAGGAAATAAGATGTATCGAGATCTCCGTGAAGCGATATTGGTGGCGAGGTTGAAGCGTGAGATTTCAAAATTTGTGGGAAAGTGTTTGACTTGTCGCAAGTGAAGCGAACATCAATTACAAATGCGGATTGTTGCAACCGATAAAAATTCCTCTTTGGAAATGGGAACGGATAACCATAGATTTTGTTAGTGGGTTACCTTTAACACCTACTAAGAAAAATTACGTGTGGGTAGTTGTTGATCGATTGATTGAAGACCGCTCATTTCTGCCAAATCCGTCTCGATTATTCATTCTGAAGTTGGCTAAACCGTATGTATCCGAAATTGTGAGGTTGCATGGGGTACTGTATCTATTATATCGGATAGGGACCCTAGGTTTACATCACGATTCGAAAGCTCTGCATGAAGCCTTGGGGACAAAGTTGAATTTCGAGACGGCTTTTCATCCTCGATCGATGGTCGATCGAGAGAGGTAATTGAGATATTGGAAGATATGTTAAGGGGATGTGTAATCGACTTGAGGGTAGTTGGGAAGATTATCTACCACTGGAAGAATTCGCGATATAACAACACTATCGGTCTAGCATTGGATGGCACCTTACGAGGCATTGTATGGTCGTAAGTGTCATTCTTCTATTGTTGGACCGAGTTGGGCGAAAGACGGATGTTAGGTCTGAGATGATATCGAGGCGAGGAGGATAAGGTAAAAGTTATTCGAGAGCACGGTTGAAAGAAGCCTCGGATAGATAGAAGTTGTATCACGGACACAAGCGAAAGGATATCGAGTATGATGTGGGGATCGGGTTTTCTTGAAGGTATCTCCTTGGAAAAGATCTTGATTTGGAAGGAAGGGCAAGCTAAGTCCTAGATACATTGGACCTTATCGTGTCTTTGAAGCGTGTTGGTCCGATGGCTTATCGATTGAGTTACCTTGAATTGGATCAAATCCATAATGTTTTCATGTTTCCATGTTGAGGCATTATAGATCGGATCCTTCGCACATTATCTTAGGTAGAAGAATTGGACTAAATTCATATTTGTCTTTTGAAGAAGAACCGATTGGAAATCTTAGACCGAGATGTCAAGGTGCTAAGAAGGAAATCTGCGTTGGTCAAAATTCTATGGCGTAACCACGGAGTAGAAGAAGCTACGTGGGAGCCGGGATGCAATTCGGCAACAATACCCTCACCTCTTTTAACTGTAAATTTCGAGGACGAAATTTTCTTTAAGGAGGTAGAGTTGTAACACCCTAAAAATCGAGTGTTTATATATTGCATGAATTGGTATTTAGACTTTAAAGGAAAATTTCTTACTTTTATTTTCATGCTTATTGAAGTTCTAAAGAGGAGTATAGCATAATTTGGATAAGGAATAAATTTAATAATGTAGAATTTATTGAAGAGAAGCAAAGGTCATTAAGACTTAAGTTAAATTAAGTGTTAATGAGTGTCATAAGTTGAGTACATGGCATGGTGGAGTTGGCGCATGGGTTATAGCAAGAGGAAGAGGTTTGAATCCTTGTTTAGCATCTAGATGAATTTTGTTTTTAATTTTCGCACATGGATAGCAAGTGTCGGCCAAGAACATATATGGTAGGTGTTGACCATGTTATTTTTGGTTAGTGTATCAAAGGTTTAAGGAAATAGTTAACATATGGCATGGAATCAAAAACTTAAGGAAAGATAGGGGAACATAAGGCACATATCAAGGGAAATTTTGAAACAAATCATGGCCAATTGACCATGTGTTGGATGGCAACTTGGTATAGGGAGGAGCCGAATTTTGTGTTAGTTTTGGCTAAGAAGTTCATTTTTCTCTTTGGTCATTCCTTGCACCTTGTGCGAAATTTTGTTTTCTCTCTTTCAACTTTCATCTTGGCGAATTTTGCAATTGGTAAAGCTCAAGTTTTGTGATCATTTGGTCATTTTATTTCATTAGCCATTCTTTGTGTCTTTTCTTTGAGTCTTAGAAATCAACTATACCAAAAGAACCATCCTTTCTCTTTTCTTTTACCATGGCGAATGTACTAGCTCCTAAAATCCATCTTTTCTTCTCTTCTCTTTGAAATCAAACAACATCATCACCATCTCTTTTCATATTTTAATTCGTTTCAATCAAAGTTTCTCCATCAAACACTCTCTTGGCGAATGCTAGAGTGCCTTAGCGAATCTTATTTCTTTTCTTTGAACATACATAGCGAAATCTTCATCCATCACAAACACCTTTTCTCAATCCTTTCTTTTCGATCGTGGATTATAGGTAAGGGTTCTTCTTTTTCGCTTCGTTTTATTAAAGTGTTATGGCGAATATTAATGGTGTTATGAAGGCCTTTTGGATCGAAATAAACGTTCGTTCTAATAACGCTTCATTCGTTATTATATAGTGCAATAACGGAAGATCGAACTCAAGTGATCGGAGAATTGTAGAAGCGTTGGAATCGATTTCTTGTGGTAAGGAAATCACATCTTTTTAAGCCTCTAGTTCTATTCGATATTATTTTAGATTTAACTAATATTCCTTTGATCATGAAGACTTTCAAAATAGGGAAGAAAAGGCGGTGGTTAGTCACGTTAAGAGGCGGATCAGTAAATCCCCATTTAAACAAAGAGCGGTTTGGCAATTCGTGATTTTCCACCGGTTGCGGACCATCTTAGAAGGAGTCAATTATTCAAGTAGTACGAACTTCCGAGCCATTATCGTTGGTGGATTCTCGTGACGAGCGAATCTATAAACAAGGAGAAGTCGAAAATCAAGTGATTCAAAATCAAGAGGGTAAGATTTTGGATCTATTATCGATTAAGAATATTTATCTGAAATAGTGTTCTAACGGATCGAAATATGTTTTAGGTCTTAGGAGCGAGAAGGATTAGTACTCTCGGTATTGAGGTGTGTAACTTCACACTATTCTCGGTTGGATGTCAATTTCGGTATGGAAGTAAAAATCGTAAAAACGACTAGATCGGTAAAAACGTAAAAATTGATATTTTGACGAAAATGCGTAAAAACGACTAAATCGTGAAAATTACGAAAATGCCCTCGAGAAATTACTTATTATTATGTAAATTGTATGTTTCGTGAAAATGGGCCATAAAATACTCTAGTTCGATAAATTGGGCCAAAATACTCTAGTTCGATAAATTAGGCCAAAAAAATACTCTAGTTTGATAAATTGGGCCAAAATACTCTAGTTCGATAAATTGAGCAAAAAAATACTCTAGTTCGATAAATTGGGCCAAAATACTCTAGTTCGATAAATTGGGCCAAAAATACTCTAGTTCGATAAATTGGGCCAAAAATACTCTAGTTCGATAAATTGGGCCAAAATACTCTAGTTCGATAAAGTGGGTCAAAATACTCTAGTTTGATAAATGGGCCAAAGCCCACTAAACTGCTAAATGGGCAATATGCTAAGTTATTTTCTTGGGCCAAATGAAATGTTTAATGATAAACCCACTAATGTTATGGATTAAATAAAAAATTGTTATATGAATATATTTTGTCATATACACATAATTGCATGGGGTGGGGTATATGAAGAGAAGAATGGCCGATTGCCAAAAATCTAGTTGGTGGCCTCATACAAAAATAAATATGGCTTATTGCCTCTAGTGCGGTGGCCTCGCCACACAAAAATAAATATGGCTTATTGCCTCTAGTTCGGTGGCTCTGCCACAATTATGGCTCATTGCCTCTAGTTCGGTGGCTTTGCCACAATTATAAAAAGGCTTAATGCCTACGATTGGTGTGTTGGCGGGGTGGGTTGACTTGATCCCCACAGGTGTGATGGTTGGTACGGGGGTGTTAGCGGATGGATATTAGGTTTGGTTGGGAAAATTCATTTTACATGCATTTTTTATTTTATGATATTGTTGAATTACAGTAATTGGGCTCAAGCCAAACATAATATCTTGACGATCGGCCCAATAATGGTGGTAAGTGAGTTACACTTTGAGATCTAAGTAACTCACCCCTTTAATTTTTCCATCTTAGGTAATGGAAATTAGCGTGAGACTTGGGCGAGGATGACTTCGTGGAGGCCATCTTGCAAAACATGGGTTATTTAAACTCGAACTTTTTAATAAGTATTTTCACTATTTTGGATTATTGTAATAAGGGCCTCTATAAATAATTTATGGATTTTATGTGTATTTGGTTTTAAACTACACTTTGGACTTTTAAATCTGGACTATAATTATATGATGTTTTTATTAAAATAAATTTGGGTTTTCAAGTATATGAAATTCTTTTATAAATATTTTATTATTGTTAACTCTTTAATAAATTACCTAAAGTTTTTGATAATACAATGATTTTCAACTAATGTTTTCTAATATTTATCAAATTCAAATACTCTTCTAATTTCATTAAATCACGTAAATAATATTGTAGCTTTCAACTTATTAAAGATTTTAAAAAAATATAGCTCGATTAGGGTAACAAACCAAATCTAGTCTCAATGCATAGACCGGGTTTGGGGTGTTACAGACGCCCGACATTCCGGTCAAAGACTACATGATCACTCTTATGGGCTACTTTGCTAAGGCTACAAACAATGAGGCCAATTTGGACCAAAGCACTCAAATTCAGATGGTGTTCAAAAGTTTGTCAAAGGATTTTGCTGGTTTTTGGGCCGCATATAACCTTGGAAACAAAAACCTGACGCTTACACTACTCATGAAGGAGCTACAATCCTATGAATAGATGTTGATGTTAGAGTATGCCCAAAGACCAATCATGAGATGATTGTAATCACATACTCTTTTACCTTGTTTGTAAATATAAGACATTTCTATTGTTATTTCAATTTATCTTTTTGTGTGTATAAATAAACTGGTTAATAGTAAAGTCCTAAGAATAAAATGATTATTCCTAAAAGGTCCTTAGTCAAGTATTGTTGTCGGCTTGGACAATGATAATGCATTGAGACTAATGTGTAATTGATTGATGAAAAAGTGTTTTCATTGACATATAGATGTCAAAATCGATACATAAGTATGTGTTAGAGAATAACATACTGTACTGACCCATTATGAGTATGTTTCTTGGATTATTATGTAATAGTCACAACATTACTCACATTGATAACTATGTATATGATCCTCAGACTTGAGATCATCATTGTTCCAACATCGTGAGTTGTATATTTTGAAATAGTCAAACAATTACCATAACAGGTTATACTATAAAGACTAATGTTGGGTAGGCCACAATCTATGTAGTGGGAGATGATTGATCAAGATAGGATTTGTCCTTCCTACATAATGGGAGTAATAACTTAGGCCTCTTGATAAAGTGAGACTAGAAATGCATGGCTATGCTCGAATAAGTTGTTATAAGATATCAAACTTATTTTTTTATTATAATCTACTTAGAATATCAAGAAATATAAGATTCGACTATGCAAGTGTGACTTATCCATGACTTGTATCCAATCTAGATATTAAGGATAAAAGGATATAATACATGAAAATTGTCACAGAAAGGTTATGTAAAATCACGACTTCTTGTAACTTGGGTAGCAATGATGCATTGTTATATGCCACTCATTGCTTGAATATTAGAAATGTTCTAGTATTACTACTAACGTTACAAGAGCCTACAAGGTCACACCTTATAGTTGAAATGAACAAATCCAAATACATTTGGTATTGTATTTAGCTACCACATTAATTAAATTAATTATTGAGTTAATTTAATTTGATGGTTAAATATTGAACACATTATACATACAAACTTGTTGTATACAAACAAAGAACATAGTTAAAATTAATATATGAATTTGATTCATATAAAATATTGATTGTATATAGTTTACCAAAATTATTAATATAAACAATTATAATAATTTCGGTCAAAATATAAAACAAACATGGAAAGTGATATTCTTTTGGAAAAATATAATTTTTCTTGACTTTCTATTTGTTTCTCTAATAATAAGGGAATAATCCATTTTTTTCTAATATATGATATTAAAGAAAAAAGCAAAAAGAATCCCATAATGTGTTAGGGTTACCAAGAGAAAAAAAAAAATAAAAGGTCTAGTAGTTGTTTTTAAAACACTCTCTGAAAAGTTCAAGAGGTTGTTGTTGTTCGTTCTTTGATTGGGTGGATTATGTAGAGGCTGAGATGTTATTGTTGCGGCTTTGGAATGGACATCTCCAAAAGGGATCCTATCAACAACTTTTTTCGTCCCTTTTAAGTTAAGGAAGATATATTTTTCAAACCTTGTTTCAACATCAATTCGTTCCTCATACATGGATCCATGGCTGATAACCGCTGGAATTTTTTTCGTTGTGCCACGGGACGTATTGGGGATCCAATAGTTGAATGATGGTCAGTTGGTCCGAAGAAAATAAGTGAATATAGCCACCACTTCTTCCTCAAAAGGGAAGGGAAAACACACTAAAAAAGGCAAGGCTAAGGTCTCTAGGCTACCGCATGTTGAAAGGAGAAGAGCCTGAAAGCCTAAAGACATACCTAAGTCTAAATGTTTCTTCTGCAGCAAGAAAGGACACTTCAAGGACAATTATAAAGAGTAGAAGGAATACCTAACTACCATTGGCAAAAGTATGGAACTCTTGATTATAGAAGCTTGTTTAGTGGAATACTCAATAGACCACTGAGTTATTGATTAGAGAGCTACTAATCATGTCTTTCTTTACAGGGGTTCGAGGAGACGAAAGATCTTAGAGATAAAAAGCTTATCGGTGTGGATCGAGAACGAGACAAGTGTGGCAGCAAAAGTATTAGGAGATGTACATCTTTATTTTGATAATTTTAGGAAATTTATTTTTAAAGACGTCTTCCATGTATCAAGTTTCAAAAGAAACTTAATTTCTATTGCATGTTTATATAAAGACAACTTGACCGTGACTTTTAATGGAATTGCAATGTTTGGAAATCAAAATATTATTTGTAATCAATAGATGTCAAATAATATCTATTTTATCAAATTGAAGATGTACACACTGCTTTAGACCGAAATTTCGAATAAAAGACTTACAACTTCTCACTCTAATGAGGTATACCTTTGGCATTTGAGACTTGGTCATATTAACCGAGAAAAAATCACTGGACTTATGAAACACGAGATCTTAAGTTCACTGAAAGAAGTTGATCTTCCACAATGTGAATCTTGCCTGGAAGGTAATATGATTAAGCGATCTTTTAATGCAAAATGAATGAGGGTTGGAAAACTCCTAAACTTGTGCACACTGACGTATGTGGCCCCTTAACCATTAGTGCAAGAGGTGGTTATGAGTAATAGGTAACCTTTATTGATGACTACTCTAGATATGGGCATGTATACCTGAGGCATTGTAAAAGTGAAACGTTTGATAAATTTAAATTTATTGTCGCATAGAAATTGAGAAACAACTAGGTTTACCTATAAATGTACTTTGATCTAATCGAGGTGGGGTATATTTATTTGATTAGTTCTTAGGGTAACTTATAGAGAATGGGATTCTATTTCAGTTAACTATGTTGTGAACTCCACAACAAAATGGTGTGGTAGAAAGAAGGAATCAAACATTGCTAGACATGGTAAATTCGATGTTAAGTTATTTGAAGTTGCCAATCTCTTTCCAGGGATATGCGGTACAAATGACTTGCTATATTCTGAATGATGTGCCAACTAAGGTAGCATCAAAAACTCAATACGAGTTATGGAATGGTAGGAAGCCAAGTCTAAAACATTTAAGGATTTAGGGATATCTAGCCCACATACTAGATAAAGTTGCGAGGAAGTTGGACTCACAAACAAAATTATGCATGTTTGTAGGATACCCAAAGGGAACAATCGGTGGTTTGTTTTATAAATTGAAAGAGAATACTATTGTAGTGTCAACTCATTCTACTTTACTTGAAGAAAGTTACATGAATGACTTCAAACCTTAGAGTAAAGAGGTACTCGATGAGCTTTCGAGATATATACAAAACCCTATAGAAACAGTTCCAGAACCAGCTCCTAATAGTAGACCAGCAAATGATTAGTAGCATAGGGTGCTTCGTCATAGTGGAAGTGTAACGCCTCACCCGTATTCAATGACAAAATAGGGTTACGGAGTTTTACTGAACATACTATACAATTACACATACATTTTCTTATACATTTTTAATTTCATGTAATTATCAATCAATAACCTTCATATCATCCCTAATACGAGCCTACGAGGATAAAAACATGCATTAGGGATGGTTTGGGACTAAACTAATAACTTTAGAAACTTCTCAAACCCTTATAATTTTTTCCAAAATAGAGGACAAACGTCCGTGTGGCCCGACTGTGTGTCTCACACGGCCAAAGACACGCCCGTGTCACAGGCTGTGTGGACATTCGAAATGGAAGCACATGGTCATGTTCTAGCCCATGTCCGACCCAGTGTAACTCTTTGACTTGGGTCAATGGCCAACACACACACTCATGTGACTAGCCCGTGTGCCCTAAAAATGGCCATACACGCCCCCGTGCTAGGACGTGTTCTAGGTCATGCCAAACCTATAGGGTATACTGACTTATGGCACAAGGCCAAGTCACACGCTCGTGTGTGAGGCCGTGTGGGGCATACTAACTCGGTTTCTAATTCAAGACTAGGGGACACACGGCTGAGACACACGCCTGTGTGAACAAAAATAGGCTATTTACCATGCCAATTTGCCACCCAAACTTGTGCACACCAATACCAACTCAATTGGCACAAAACATAACATACAATAGATATTCAATCAACCTCACTCAAGCATGTTTTATACCATTTCCAATACCTATAAAAAAAAAACATAAATACTCAATATGCCATCCAAATTCCTACCAAACTTTACTTACTCAAACATAAAAAATGAACAAACTCAAATATGCATTATCTAGCCTAATCTCACAAGTATACCAATATCCAAAACTCAACCGTTTTATACTAATAATATCTATTACCATCAAGCATTACCCAGCCATCAACCAAGAACATAATAAGATCCATATGCACAAATATATACACAATTACCAACAAGTTAAGCCAACTTTCATGACTATATACAATACCAAACTGAAACATTTACAAGCCAATTCAAATGGATAAATTCATTACCAACACATAACCAAAATGACCAAAGTCCCTATGCATGCCATATACTCAAAACATAAGCTCAATAGTACCAAAGTGATAGCAGGATAGTGTTACGTACTCTCCGATGATCCCCAAATCTGAGCTAGCTTTGAAGTCACTATAAAACACAAAAAAATAAACAAAGTAACCTATAAAGCTTAGTAAGCTGATAAAAATAATAAGCAAGTCTCAACATTCATTTACCATTTGAATTAAATGACATAATATGCAACAATGCATTAATCTCGAGCTACCATGAACTTAACCACATACTTGATCATAAACTCACAACTTTCTTTGACTTATTACTTGTATAGTTTTTTGCACATACCTATACCGACACATATCTATTTCTCTCAATTTCACATCTTCAATACATTCGTTGAACCATTTCGAATAAATTTTGGATACTCGAAAGTCTCGCACCCTAGGTGCCAATATCATAGCCCGAAGCCAAATCAATGAACTCACACCCGAAGTGCTAATATCATGGGCCGAATCCAACTCAATGAACTCGTGCCCAAAGTGCTAATATCATGGCCCAAAGCCAACTCAATAAATTCCCTAATGACATGTCATTCGTATCCTAATCTATTCCTAAGGTTCAACCAGGATTTCCAATGTCGAATCTTCGTCAAATGTGTTTGCAAGTTCATAATTCACAATTTATGCAATATCAAAGCATTTAAAACACAAATATAACAATGCTTATTACATACGAACTTACCTCGATTCTCAAAAATGATGAAATAAACCAACAAGTCTGATACTTTATTTTTCCCCGATCAAGATTCAAACTTTGCTTTTCTTAATCTATATAATATCAAATTCAGCTTATTTAATTATCTCTCTATTCAATTTAATCCAAAATTAAGGCACTTTTACACTTTTACCCCTAATGTTTCACATTTTTACAATTTAGTCCTTATTTCATAAAATCACAAATTCATGCAATTTAATTCCAACCCATGCTAGACGAATTTCTCTAGTGAACATATCAGCCCATATTTTTCATTTATTTCACATTTTAACCACCAAATTTCAACATTTCACAAATTAATCCCTAATTTGCATTTTCACTAAAAATCACTTAACAAAACTTATATAACTATCATCAAACATCAAAACACTCATGCATTCACCAATGGAAACATCTAGAATCTTTAACAATTTTGCAAAATAGTCCATGGGCTAGCTAGACCTAGTTGCAACGATCTCAAAAACACAGAAATCATTAAAAAAGAGACAAAAATGAGCTTACATGCACAAATGATTGTTGGCCAAACCTTGAAGCTATTTTAATGGCGTCCTTCATGCTATATTTGGTTGAATAATCTAAGACATATGATAACTTTAACTTTTATGTTATTTCACTTATGTTTATTTATCAATTTACTAAACTAACCTTGGCTATTAACATTAAAATCAAATAATTAAGTGTCCATCTTTGTCCACTCAAATAAAAAATGGTTTAATAACAATATAAGGACCTCTAATTAAAGATTCTATAGCTATTTGACACCTTTAGCTAATAGAACATCATTTTTGCACTTTACGCGATTTAGTTGTTTTTATCAAATTAAGCATTCAAATGATAAAATTTCTTAATGAAAATTTCACAAAAATATACTATCATGATGTAGACATTAAAATAATCATAAAATGATTATTTTGACTTTAGATTTGTGATCCCAAAACTACTGTTCCAATTTGACTAACGACAAGGCTGTTACAGGGAGGGTCTCTCAAAGGCCTGAGTTCTTCCAATCTATTAGAAGTGTTTTTAACACTGAGTCCTCCAAACAAGAAGATGATGACCCACTCACGTTGATGAAACAATGTAGAGTGTTGATTCCAAGCTCTAGGAAATAGCTATGAAAGCTGAGATGGATTCTATGTATTCCAACTCAATGTAGGAACTTGTAGACTTACGGAAGGATAAAACCCATAGGGTGTAATGGATCTACAAAGGGAAAAGAAATGCAAATGGAAAAGTGAAAACTTATAATGTCAGACTTGTAGCAAAAGGTTATACTTAGAAAAAAGGCATTGATTATGAAGAAACATTTTTTCCAGTTACCATGCTCAAGTTAATTTGTATATTGTAATCTATTATGGTGGCTCTCGATTACATGGTCTGAAAAAATGGATGGAAAGATAGCACTTTGAACGATTATCTTGAAGAGAACATCTATATGATTCAACCCATTGGATATATAGCTAAAGGAAATGAGCATAAAGTTTGCAAAATGCTTAGATCCATATATGGACTTAAGCAAGCATTTCGCTCATGGAATTAAATATTTGATCAAGCAATCAAGACTTTTGGATTTGAGCAAAAATATAGATGAACCTTGTGTTTATAAATATTTTGAGGATGAAAAGGTGGTCTTTCTTATTCTATATGTCGATGACATTCTACTCATTGGAAATGATGTAATGACATTATCATCAGTTAAACTGTGGTTAACCCAACTGTTTAGTATAAAGGAGTTGGGAGAAGCTAATTTTTTCTAGGCATGTGAATCCCAAGGGATTGAACGAACAAAGTGATAACACTGTCTCAGGCTTTGTATATTAATCGTGTCAAATAGTCGAGTTTTAATATTTATAAAGAATGATCGAACCTGTAGACTGACTGTGACAACAATAAAGGCAAGTGCACCTATCGAATAGTAGTATAGCTCAGGCAAGAATGTCTTATCGAACCCAAGGGAACCTAAAAGTACTACTACACTTTCTTTCTATTATTTAGCTTAAAATATGGAGTGATTGGATTATTAAACAAACGAAATACTTAAACTAAATGCAAAGAAAAAGAATAAATGGGAGAAAGACTTTAAGAAAACTCAGTTGATAAAGATGATACCCTCAGGAAGAATCCACCTATGACTTCATTTATTATTTATTCCCCAAACCATATGAATCCATTACTTAGCTTGATCCGTGAGACTCCCTAACCTATATTAAACCCTCTCTCGAGGTGAATAACATCTAACCTTAGGTTAATTAGTGGAACTCTTGTTCTCTTATAATAACCCCCTAGGGAAGCAGTTAATTGATCAATGAATTCCCATATTAGGTTTCACCCTAATCTGACAATGTAATATCCTTAAATTTGAGTATTATTTGTATTGGCTCGGGTATGAATTTTATGTGTTAGCATAGTCTTGTGAAGGCTTGATTTTATTTAGGAAGCTAGAATAATTTTTAGTATGGGTGATTTAATGAAGTGGATTAAGTGAGCTTGACACTTAAGTTAATTTAAGTGTTAAATTAAAGCATATGAGGAGTTAGTGGCAAGTTGGTTATGATGCTTGGATAGTTGCTTGAGGTTAGAGGTTTGAGTAGCATGTTTAGCATTTTGAAGACTTTATTTTTGTGTTCTAGCATTGATGGACGGTCAAACTTTATTTATGATAGGTTGGACTCTTAACTTTTGGTAAGTTGAATATTTGTTTAAGGAAAGCATGAAATTGGGGATAAGAATCTTAAGGTTTTGGTATGATGAGGGGACAAAAGGCATGGAATATGGAGGATGTTTTGGAAAGTATTCCTAGGCCTTTAGTGCATGTATGTGGACGGCATTTTGGTCTAGGGGAGGGCTTGACCAATTTTTGTTGGTAGTTTTGGTAGGTTAGTAGCTAGTTGGCCATTTCTCCTAAGTTTATGATCACCAATTTCTTTTCTCTCCTCAAGCACTCCTATAGCCGAATGTGTCTTGGTCATAAGGTGAGTTTTAGGTGTTGTTTTGGCCTTCAAGAATTGTTTTGGTGTCATAACTGAAAATTCTTTCCAGTTTTTGCAAGTTTCTCCCTAGTGCATCAAAGTGTATCAAATTCGAAACCATCTTTGTGCTTGGCCGAATTTCTTTTGTTCACAACATCTTTCCCATTCTTTCATACTTGTTCAACCCACATTTCTCCTACTTTCTCTTGGTCGAAACTTCCTTCTCTCCATCTCTCTTTACTTTCTTTCATTTTTGTTCAAAACCATAAACATTCCTCTCCCATTGAAATCTCTTTCATCTTTTTCCTTTTCCTTTCTCTTTCTCCACTTTAATCGAATCCTTTTGTTATTACAAATCAACCATAGCCAATTTCTTTGACCATTTAATCATTTTGCCGAAATTTCCTTTCTCTTATTGTTTTGTTTTGGCCGAATATTCAAGGGTAGATTCTCTTTGCTTTCTTCAATCGATTTTGGTTAATAAGTAAGTATTCTTGGCGATTTTCCTATTATTTCTTTTCTCCTCTATATGTTATTTTCTTGTGGACAAAGGCCGAACCTATGGGCATTTGTTGCAAGGTTCTAACCATTTTAGAAATCGATTTCTTATAGGCTCCTCGAAACGTTGGAAGCAATCAATCTAAGCCTCATATCTTGACTATCATTTTGGGTAGGTTTAGGTAAGACTTGGTTTTCGAAGTGATAACTCATTGGATTTAGTGGTAGGGCCGAATGGCCTTTGTTTATAATTTAAGTGTTGACAGATTGTAGGACAAGGTGATCTAGTGCGATAGATCGGATCTCCGGAAGTTAGTTCTTGCTTTGGTGAAAGGTGTGTATCTTACACACTTTATAACTTGGTTTATATATGTATTTATGTGTGTTATAACTAATCATATTATGAAAGTGGGAAAAACGATGAGATTTGGATATGATACCATGATTGTATGAATGAGGATTCGGGTAAGTCCGTTTCGATATGTTGTAAATACAGGTGGATAGAAATCATGATCCACGATTTATGATATATTTGTTATGAGATACATATCAAAGTATATTGACATGATTTGTTTATTTATTGCATTGGCATGGGTAATATGAGAGGAGGGGGAAGATTGATATCGTGACTTCGGTCACCAGTGATTTGGTATCACATTCGTGTCTTCGGACACCAGAGGTTTGGTACCTCCAGTGATTTGGTATCACATTCGTGTCTTCGGACACTAGAGGTTTGGCACCTCATAGCGACTCGTCCCTGTGGTTAACACCACCGTGGGTTGGCCCCACTTTTGACATATGGGATCGTCGCCAGTGATTTGGTATCACACGGGTTGGCCCCACAGATGGATTATTCGTGACTTTGGTCACGGTGATTTGGTATCACATTTATATCGTGACTTCGGTTTGGTTTGGCACCACCGGTGGTTTGGTACCACATGGGGTAGAAAAGGAGTTATGGATGGCTAGGTTGGGTGCATTATACATATATGTTGCTTTGTTATAATTTGTGTAAGAATGTGGTATTTACCGGAGAGGGAATATGTCTTGAGTCTTGGTGACTCACCTTCTCCTTATCCTTTCAGTGATTCGTGAGATCGCGGATGATGAGCCGGATGAACTCGAGGAGGCCATGCAATAAAAGTTGGTTTTATATGAACTTCCATTTGGGTATTTTATTTTAATTTGGTTTTCATATTTTATGGATTTGTAATAAGGCCTGTTTAATTATGTTTTGGATTATTTTTATGTTTTGAATATGTTATTACTTGGTTAATTTAATAATTGAGCCCAAAGTTTTCTAAACTACAAAGCGCGACGATTTTTAAAACGTTACCATCGGGTAACATAAATCAATTGATAATTTAAACAACTTAAGGGTTTTCGATAATTTAAATGATTTTCAAATATTAAGTTTCTACATTCAAATGCAAATGGTTTTCAAAGTAATAATTTGAGTTTTCTTAAAATGATATAAATGTTTTCTAACCTATGATTTATTCACTTATTTTAAAAGGTTTATGTAATTTCAAAATAAATTTTCGTTTTAACTTATTAAACATGTAATTTCTACAAATATAGAATTTCAAAGAGTTTTTCACAAAAATTTAATTGTTAATTCGATTCTTTCAAAAATATTTTCCTTAGTGACATACCAGATTCGGTCGTGGCATATTGACCGGGTTTGGGGTGTTACAGACAAAATCTCGTAACCCTATCTCTAGGCACCCGATCAACTCCACTCAATTATGCTAGATCTACTCTTAGGCGGGGTCTATTCCTCCTCCACTTAAGCACATCAGATTAAATTAAGCAACATAATTAAGAATAAACCAAGTACTTATCATATAATTTTAGAAATCAAATAACAAAATCCATCATAGGTTTTGTCCCCTTCAGGTATCTGAAAGGTTTAGTTCATAACTAAATACAAAAACATCTCAAGAGTAACAAATAAACAAAACATAAGAACTCCCTAAAACCCCCTGAAGGTATTAAAGAGGAGATCATCCGTCTTGAATAGAGTTCTGACTTCTTGAGATGGATCAACTGGCTATCTTCAAGTGACTCCCTAAAAAATGAATGCTTTGGCAAAAAGCCTCTGCCAAAAAGCTCTCCTCTTAATGTCTGCCTTGGGTTGTTTATATAGGCTTTAGGATGCTATACTTGGCTCCTAAGTATCTCCTTCAAGTAGAATTACTATTAGGGTGTTTGAGTAGACTTAAGAGTATGTTTCTTTGGCTTCAAGCATCCAATTCCGAGTGAAATTACTCATTCCCATGGCAAGGGCACGGCCATGGCACACGCCCGTGTAAATTATGGTTGGGCCATGTCTCGATTCTGTCATTTTGGACACGGCCGTGTGAGTCAGGATTCAGGCCTTGCTTCAGGCCTGTCAATTTGGGCATGACCATGTAGATCACCAGGCACGTTCGTGTGTGGCAAATGGATGACGCACGGCCGTGTGTGATGGAGTTGAGGCCGTGCTCTAGGTATTTGGTGAGGCACAGTTGTGTGGAATTTGGGCCAGGCCATGTTGATTGCTTGCTAAGGCCCATTACTCCGTTTTAAGTGCATTTTGTGTTTTTTTTATCCTCGGGTTCTTTCTAAGTATAAACATGAAAAGAAAGGATTAAAAACACCTTTTTACATAAATCAAGGGCTAAATCATCCAAAAGCACACTAAATATGGGGTTAAAATATGTTACTTTTACGGTTTATCAAATACTCCCACACTTAAGCTTTTGCTTGTCTTCAAGCAAAATTCTCAAATTACAATTAAAACAAACTTTTCATAATTCACAATTCCTATCGACAATGTCTCATCATAATTCACAGATAATTTATACATGGATAATTCAACTCAAAGAACCCTAAAGATTCAATTACGATAAGTCAGACCTTTATAGCACGAAAACATAGGTGTCTCCCTTATTTAAGTGATTACCTTTAATTCAAAATCGACAAGGACTGACATCCTCACTAAAGATTCACTCAAATCACTCAAAAGTGTTTAAGGTTCAAGAATAAGCACTCTAAGTTGAACCTAAAAAGTTAATCCCATAGGCTTGCCTGAAAATCAAATCTCCATCACTGTGTATGAGATGATACACAGATCAAAATGTCTTTAATCAGGGTTGTAATGGGGCTAGGGTTAAAAGGTGTGGATAAAGGCTGAATTAGAGGTTATAATCGAGATTGAATTGACTAATTACCTAATCTAAAAAAATGAACTAAATATGAATATTTACATCGAATGAAAACTAATAATACCTACTATTGATAATTACTCTATAATAAGAGTATTTTCATCACTCAAAATTTGATAATACTTTGATACGAGCTTTTTCTTCAACAATAGGAGTTTTAAATGCTTTAAGCTCTTTTATTTATTACTGATATTGAATATACTTGGATTTTTTTTAAGAACAAACAAAAATAAACATAATAGAAGGAACTTTGGTGATTGAAATAACCTAATTGGTAATTGATGAAATCAATTCTCGATAAAGTGTAGTCAAAGGAATGTTGATAACAAATACAAAGGGATTTTGGGTTAATATTAGTGGGTGATTCAATAAAAAGATTGTTAGGATTCAACGGGGTTCACTAAGGGTTATTTGTATGGGTAGGCTTTTTAGTGTAGTGAACGGGTTAAAACCTAGGTGCTTTTATCATCTCAGTGTATCAAATCATTAATGTGGTCTCGACATGTATAAACGAGGCAAGTTCTAGAATAACAGTTTAAAGTTGACACACTCATAATCAATTAAAGTGAGCACGAAAAAAAGTACATGCTCTATAAGGCTCAAAATCTCACAAAAAATTATGGGTGTTTTGACGTCAATCCTTATAAACTTTGAACTTCAAGGTGATACTCAAATTCATTTCAACAACCTATCAATTTTAATTTTTAGAAAGTAGACTTATCATGCTCAATTCTCTAGTATTCTTCAAATTTAATTATCAATGCACAATTAACTAAGACTTATTCTAAAACATATCAATAAAAATCATAAATTATTAGAAATTTCATCCTAATTAATAATATGGAAAAATATTTAAGATCAAGACTAATTTCACGGTTTTGAGAATTATGCGAAAAGTTAAGCACTATTACCCCCACACATAAGATGTACATTACCATCAATGTACAAAGATAGATAGTGAAATTCATGTGCCAAATCAAAAAGAGAAGTGGGGAAAGTAATACTCCCTAAAATCTAGATAATCCTTGGTGTTTTTGGTGGCGGTGATGGTGTTTTTTATGGGCCTGGTGGAGTGGCTACCGAGAAGCAATTTGCTAGATGAAGAAATTGGGTAGCCTCAAAAGCTATGGTGCGTGATTCCCTAGCAGCCTTTAGAACCCTTGGCGTGTCAATTAAGTGAAGCTGCCAGCATGAACTCATGTTGAGGTTTCCTCTGAGGAGATGATGCTGACATTTCTTTGGCATGATCTTTGTGTTGCTCAAGTGTCTTGGATCTTTTCTATGAATAGGAAGAAAAATTTGAAAGAAAAGAGAAAGAAGGAATAAGAAAGAAGATGGGACAAAGAGGACGGGCTGTTGGGATTTAAATAGGATTTCAAATCTGGCACGTTCCCACGCCCGTATACTGAAGGTGTGTCGATTCACATGGCCATATCGTACGATCGTGTTGTGGGGTGTGTTGTCCTTCCACGTCCATTTTGTTGGTTTGCATGCTCGTTCCTAAAAAGCCAATATAGGAGCATGGTTGGAATGCACTGACGTGGTCTCCCGTGCTAAATAAGTCAGCATCTTAGCATGACTGTGAGGCACAATCGTGCTATTTTTGTCGGTGCCCGTGCTGTGGGTGGTTGAATCCGTGACGTTGGGGCAGGTGGTTGGACTGACTTGCACGGCTCTGCTCTGTCAGTGTGGTAGTTATGGTGGTCCACACGGTCACGGGGACGGCCGTGTGTAAGGTCGTGTGGCCTAGAAACCTGCATCTTTGTTTTAATTGTGGAGAGAGAAGAGAGAAAAGAAAAGAAAAGAAAAGAAAAATAATTGTGAGAAATAAAAAGTGTTAGCGCTCAGATTGCCTCCCGAGAAGCGCTTGTTTATAGTCTTAAGCTAGACTATCTTAGGCTTTGAAAATTTAGAGAGGTTTAAAGGTTTGAATATTTTCCCTCTTACTGATAGTTTTATTTTCTTGACAAAGTTTAGGTCGAGAAGTGTTTACCATGAAATTGCTGAACATTGGATTGCTTACCTCGACTATTTTGTGTGGGAAAACATCGCGTACCTGAAGGAATATTTCTTCCTGTTTCTACAATTCTATTGAATTGATATAAGGATCGGCTTTATCTAACAGCACTTGATTTCTATTTTAAAGTGATTTGATGTCCCTATGATCTCTTCTGGTGGTTCCTCAGGTTTTATTTCGTGTGGATCTGGTTTTTCTTTGGTGTGTATGTAACACCCCAAACCCGGTTTGTGCACTAAGACTGGATTTGGTTTGTTACATGAATCGAGCTATCTTAAAAATTACAGTGAGTCGAAATCTACAGTATTATTTTTTTAGTACAAGGTTTAGTAAATATCAAAAGAGTATTTTAAATTTGATGTATATTAGAAAACATTAGTTGAAAACATCAATAATATTGTATTATCAAAAATCCTTAAGTAAATTATATAAAAGATAAAAATACTAAAAATATTTATAAAAGAATTTCGCATATTTGAAAACCCAATTTATTTTAAGAAAAACATCATATAATCATCAGCCCATAATAAAATGTCCAAAATATAATTTAATCCAACCACACATAAAAATCCATGAAGTATTAATAGATGCCCTTATTACATCAACCCAAAATAGTAAAAATACTTATTAAAAAGTTCAAGTTTAATAAACCATGTTTTGCAAGATGGCCTCCACGAAGTCATCCTCTACCAAGTCCACGTCGGTTTCCATTACCCGAGATGAAAATTTTGAGGAGTGAGTTACTTAGAACTCGGTGTATAACTTACTTACTTGTTCATGGGCCGATTATCAAGTTATGGATTTGGGCTTGACCCATTAGCGTAATTAACAACATGAATAATAATGTGCATGCAAAATGAATTTTCCTCCCAAACCTAATTTCCATCCGCTACACACCCCGTACCAACCAACACACTGTGGGGATCAAGTCAACCCACCCTAGTCACACCAATCATAGGCATTAAGCCTTTTTATATTTGTGGCGAGCCACCGAACTAGATTGTGACAAAGTCACCGAACTAGAGGCATTGAGCCAATTATTATTTGTGGCAGAGCCACCGAACTAGAGGCAAATAGCCATAATTTTGTGGCAGAGCCACCGAACTAGAGGCAATTAGCCATAATTTTGTGGCAGAGCTACCGAACTAGATTTTGGCAACATGCCTTCTTCTCTTCATCAATTTCCCAACCCATGCCATATGTATGCAAGGTAGATTATGATCATACAATGATTTTATTAAAGAGGCCCATTAACAAGAGTTAATATTTCCAATTTTTATTAAGACCCAAAAATAACATTTGGTCCAATTAACTATATAACATCTTAGTCCCAAATTTACGATCTAGCAAGAGTTCGGCCCATTTATCGATCTAGTAGGGATTTCAGCCTGTTTAACAATTTAACAGAGATTAAGGCCCATTTATCGATCTAGCAGGGATTTCAGGCCGTTTAACAATTTAACAGAGATTACGGCCCATTTACTATCTAGCAGAGATTTCGGCCCAATTATCGATCTAGCAGAGATTTTGGCCCAATTATTAATCTAGCAGGGATTTCGGCCCATTCATCAATTTATCAGGCTTTTAGGCCCATTCTTACGAGACATACAATTTACATATTAACAACTAATTTCTCGAGGGTGTTTTCGTAATTTTTCACACTTTTAGTCGTTTTCGTGTATTTTCGTCAAAATACCAGTTATTCCATTTTATACCGATCTAGTCGTTTTTACGATTTTACTCAATACCGCAATTGACATCCAACCCGAGAAAAGTGTGAAGTTACACACCTCGATATCGTGAGTACTAATCCTTCTCGCTCCTCGACACCTAAATCATATTTCGATCCGTTAGAACACTATCATGTGTAAAAATATATTATCGATATTCGATCCAAAACCTTACCCTCTTAATTTTGAATCACTTCAATTTTCGATTTCTCCTCGTTTATCGATTCGTTATTCGCTGAGAATCCACTAACGTACAAAGGCTCGGGAGTTCTAACTACTTCGAATAATTGATTTCCTTGGTAGATGGTCCGCAACCCAGTGGAAAATCTCGGACTCATCAAAGCGCCTTCGTTTATACTTAGGGAAATAGTGGATCCGCCCTCTTACGAAAACTAAACACCGCCTTTTATTCCCTATTTTGAAAATCTTCAATATCAAAAGATCGTTAATCCTAATAATATATCGAAAAAATATACTAAAGATCTTATAGGCGAGATTTCCTTACCACAAAGATTCTTGCTTCTCAAAAGAGAGTCGACCAAAACGTTCCAAGATGCACGAACACTCGATTTTCGATCTTCGTTATCGCACTAAAGTAAAATAAAGAGAAACATTAATAGAATGAGCGGGTATTTCGATTCAAGAAATTCTCCTTAACACCATCCATAATCGCCAACACCACCATAAAAAATGAACTAAAAGAACTCTTACCTATTCTCCACGGTTGAAAAGAGATGATTGAGAAAATGCTTATGAAAGAGAGATATTCGGCTATGAAAATCAAAGAGAAAAGATATTGATAATATGGTTCGGCAAGGCACACTAACATTCGGCCATTAGAGATTTTTTTTATGAAGATAGTATGATTGAAAAGAAAATTAAAAGATAAGAGTAAGAGATGATGATGATGAGGAGGATTTCGTTCTCAAAAGAAGAAAAGAGGAAGTAGAGATGTGTTTAGAACATGGTACATTTGGCAATGGAGGAAGGAAGAAAAAGAATGCCTTTTGGTGTTGTATTTTCGGCACAATGAAAAGGCATACAAAGAAATGTGATAGCAAAATAAAATGACCAAATGGTCAAAAGAGTTTTTTTTTTTGCAAACCAAAAGCACAAAGTCGGCCAAAGAGAAGGTTGAGAGAAAAAATGAAAATCAAAGTTGCACAAGATGCTAAGAATGACCAAAACAAATTCCTACCCTAGCAAAGCTACTAGCAAAAATCGGCCAACCTCCCCTAGCCATATTGCTGTCCAAGTTCATTGGTCAAATGACCATGAATTTGTTTCCAAAACATCTTCCTTGATACTAGCCTCATGTCCCCATATCTTTCCAAATTTCCTTTGATTCCATACCATAAGTTAAAATTACCTTTTCCTTTAGTCTTACTTACCAAAAATAAAACAACACAACTCATCCATCCTTATCCCTTGACGCCACAGGCATGAATTAAAGCCAAAAATAAAATTTCTAGATGCTAACCAAGGGATTCGAACCACTCCCCTCATGCCATAACTCATGCGCTATCACCACCTTACCATTTACTCATCTTATGCTTCACTTTGACACTTATTTTTACTTAAGTATTAATATCACTTAATCCACTTCATTATACTCTCAAAAATAAAAATTATTCTACTCCCGAAAAATTCTATACTCTTCTTCAAGACTATAATAACTACGAAAAGAAGTAAGAAAAATTTTTCCTTCATAATTTAAGCACCAAAAACATGCATTAAATTAGATACTCGAATTTTAGGGTATTACAACTCTACCCTCCTTAAAGAAAATTTCGTCCTCGAAATTTACCTGATTAAAAGAGCTGAGGATATTGTTGCCGAATAGTTTCCTCAGGTTCCCACGTAGCTTCCTCCACTCCATGATTACGCCATAAAACTTTGACCAACGACTTGGTTTTCTTTCTTAGTACTTTAACATCTTGGCCTAAGATTTCCCTTGGTTCTTCCTCAAAAGACAGGTCTGAATTCAACTCCAATTCTTCTACCGGTATTATGTGCGAAGGATCCGATCTATAACGCCTCAACATAGAAACATGGAAAACATTATGAATTTGACCCAACTCCAGAGGTAACTCAATCTGATAAGCCACTGGACCAACATGCTTCAGCACACGATATGGTCCAATGAAGCTAGGACTTAACTTGCCCTTCTTTCCAAACCTAAAAATCTTTTTCCAAGGTGAGACATTCAAGAAAACTTGATCCCCCACAGCATTGTAACAGACCGAATTTGACCCTAATCGGAACGGTGGTTTCGGGACCATGAATCTGAGACCAGAAATAATTTAATATTATATTTTGAGTTTATTATATGTGAATTAATGCGTGTGAAAGTTTAGAGAAAAATTTTATTGTTTAAGTGCTTAATTTGATAAAAAGGATTTAATCGTAAAAGGTAAAAGTGGCATACTAAAGTGTAATGTGCTAGTTTGAGCTTGGCTTTTTAATATAAAGTGTTAAATGGGTAAATAACCCATTTTAAGTTAGTGGGTTGGCATATGACAAAATTAACCATAAGTTTTATATTATATAATTTTATGAATTAAGGTTAAAATAGTAAAAAGTTAAAACCATATTATATGTTAAATAAAACATAAAAGAAATAAAGATATTTTCATTCATCTTTTGGCGAATATTAAGAAACACAAGGGAGCTAAGTTCTTTGAGATTTTAGCAAGATCCAAGCCAAATTCAAGGTAAATTCTTAGTCGATTTTTGCAAATTTTTACGTTTTTTGAGATCGTTGCTTCGAACCGTAACCGACCCATGTTGTAATTTTTGAATCTAAGCATGCTTGATGTTCGCCATTATTGTATTCATGTGGTTTTGATATTTGATGATTTTAGATGAAAGATATGTAAAGGATTAATATGTTTTGTGTTGGAAGTTTTGATGAAATTGAGTTTTATGGCTAAATTGTAAAAATAAATTTTTAGAGGGCCTATTTGCAAAATAAATGAAATGTGAGGACTTGTAAGGTCCTAGGAACATTCGCCCTTGCATAGATTTGGCTAATTTGGTGTATTTTGTGTGTTATGCAAATAGGGCTAAATTGCAAAGTTGTGAAATGCTAGGGTAAAATAGTAATTTACCCATTTATGTGCTTAGGGACTAAATTAAGATGAATTGTACTTGAATGAGCTGAATTTTAATGTGTTTTAGATCAAGAGCAAAGAAAAGCAGTTTAGATCGGGGAAAGACGAAGGTTCTCGAATAATGATTTGCACTACCTATCGACAACCGAGGTAAGTCCTAACAAATTTATATCGAGAAGTTAATTGCAAAAGTAGTATACGATAAAATTTGGTATACTAAGGCATAATAATGTATATAGGCGAATGTGGGGCATGAATTAGTATTAAATTTGTTGGTTGGATGTGATGTGTTTACTTACGTTCGGTTTAACATGATATTGTAAAATAAAGCATATGAGATGGATGTGAATATAGCCTTAAGTAACGTGCATGGAAATGTTGATTGTGTTATGTATCGGGCTTTAAATGCTAGCGTGCTTCGTCTTTGGTGATCTATTGGGCTTAGTGCCTAGCGTGCTTCGTGTCGATGATCTATTCGGCTTTAAATGCCTAGCGTGCTTCGTGCTTGGTGATCTATTTGGGCTTAGTGCCTAGCGAGCTTCGTGTCGTGATATATTCGGCTTAGTGCCTAGCGTGCTTCGTCGGTGATCTATTCGGGCTTTAAATGCCTAGCGTGCGTCTTGGGTGATCTATTAGAGCTTAGTGCTAGCGAGCTTCGTGTCGGTGATTTATTTTGGGCTTTAAATGCCTAGTGTGCTTTATGCCTGGTGATGCGCTATAAGTGGAAATGTTGAATATCAAATAAAGTGAGATGTGTATATAGTGTTAAGTGGTACAAGTTCAGATAAGAACTAACCTACTATTTTTAGTAAGGAATGAAGTGAACTAAAATTCTTATTGTATAGTTAAAGATCAATGACGAGTGTGACAAAAGCGCTAGTGCTTGCGTAAAAGTAGAAAAAGAATATCGATGCTTAAAATGAAATAATTGTGTTTATACTACAAGCTTGGATTTTAATATGTTTAAATGTATGCTCATTATATTGACATTTGCTTGAGACTTACTAAGCTAGTAAGCTTATTTGTGTGTGTTTTTGTCTTCCTCTGTTTTATAGATCTTGAATCGAACTACGGCTCGAAGGATCATCCGTGAAGTCAACCACACTATCGACTTCCTTTTGGTATTGAAAACTTATTTTGTTATAAAAAAAGGCATGTATAGGCTACATTGAACCATATAACTAATGTTTTGTAATAGTGTAAATATGCTAGCCATGCGAAAATGGCTATCTATTTTGGAATAATTTGTTTCGTGTTTTGATGATATTATTTGCTCATGCTATGAACTATTATTTATACTTGATTATAGTTTAACCATGTGTGAGAGTGGTATTATTATTTGTGCATGTTAGACTATGATAAGAAAGATTTATTAGTTGGTTCATGTTTATGAGTTTAATATATGGTATATGTATTGATAATGTTTAGATTTATGATTCGACAATGAACAATGGTAAGTTTGGTGTAATATTAGGTTTAGTCAATAAAGTGAATGATGGATGTATATTGAAGTTATAATATGTGAAATATAGGTGTTAAATAACATTATGGTATGTGTATATTTGAATTGGTCATTGATAGATAAGCATTAAGTTCAATAATGTATGGTTGTATTGAGCTATTTTGATTCGGTTTGTGTAAGTGAATACATACATATATTATTCTTGGTTAGTTGTATATTATGTTCGAACTTTTGATTAGTTTATTGATTGTTAGAACAAATGATGTTTAGATATGATATGTTTGTTATGTGATTACTTATATGAGATTTGATAAACCTTTTATATGTAAATAAGGGTGGTAGATTAGTGAATTTGGTAGGTGTATTGACTTAATGAAATAATGATATGAAAATTGTGGAATTGAATTTTAAAATGTATATATATGACCATGTATATTCGCCACCTAAGTAATATATGTACATGATGTTATATTATGATTATAGAGTTTGAGCATATGGAGGTATTATATTTGGTTATATAATGACATTTTGGTTTTGCAAGTGGAATGAGAATTTGTTATTTTAAATATATGAGCTTTGGTTGCAATAGCATTTAGTATAAATAGTGCATGCAAAAGTAATAAATAAGTTGTTTAAATTTATGTGGCTCTGTTATGCATATATTAATAAATTTTAGGTTTGCATTGGATCGATTAAGTGATTGATTAAAAGTTGTGATTTAAATAGTAATGCCCCGTAACCCTAATCCGGCGATGGATTCTGGTTAGGGGTGTTACAAGCATACTCGATATCCTTACGCTTCAGGTCTGCATATGATTTCTGTCTATCTGAGGCTTCTTTCAATCGTGCTCGAATAACTTTTACTTTATTCTTTGTTTCAGATATCATCTCCAGACCTAACATCTGTCGTTCGCCCAACTCAGTCCAACAAATAGGAGAACGACACCTACGACCATACAATGCCTCGTAAGGTGCCATCTGAATGCTAGACTGATAGCTATTGTTATACGCAAATTCTGCCAGTGGTAGAAAATCCTCCCAACTACCCCTGAAATCGATTACACATCCCCTTAACATATCTTCCAATATCTGAATTACTCTCCGACGGTGACCATCGATCGAGGATGAAAAGCCATCTTGAAATTCAACTTTGTCCCCAAGGCTTCATGCAGAGCTTTCCAAAATCGTGATGTAAATCTGGGATCCCTGTCTGATATAATAGATACGGGTACCCCATGCAACCTCACAATTTCAGATACGTACAGCTTTGCCAACTTCTGCAATGAATAATCCGTGCAAACTGGTAGGAAATGAGCAGTCTTCGTCAAACGATCGACAATTACCCAAACAGAATTTTTCTTAGTAGGTGTTAAAGGTAACCCACTAACAAAATCCATAGTTATCCGTTCCCATTTCCAAAGAGGAATTTTTATAGGTTACAACAATCCAGACGGTAATTGATGTTCTGCCTTCACTTGCTGACAAGTCAAACATTTTCCCACAAACTCTGAAATTTCACGGTTCAACCCTGGCCACCAATACTGTTCACGGAGATCTCGATACATCTTATTTCCTTCGGGGTGCATAGCATAAGGGCTACTATGCGCCTCCTGAAGAATCATTTGCCTCAGATCTAAGTCCTTAGGCATACAAACTCTTCCTCGAAAGCACAACACACCTTCCGTGTTTATTCCAAATTCCTCTATTTCACCATTTTCAACTTGCTGAAGTAAAGGTCCCAACTTCCCATCTGATGTCTGTTTTTCCTTGATTTGTTCCAGCCACAGCGGCTTCACCTGAAGTTCTGCTAACAAACTCCCATCCTCATACAAACTCAAATGGGCAAACAATGCTCTCAATTCAGATACTATCTTACGACTTAACGCGCCAGCTACCACGTTAGCCTTTCCAGGATGATATTCGATTGAGAAATCATAATCCTTTAATAATTCTACCCATCTTCTTTGTCTCAAATTCAACTCTTTTTGGGTAAGGAGGTATTTAAGACTCTTGTGATCCGTGCAGATTATAGACTTCTCACCATAGAGATAGTGCCTCCAAATCTTTAAAGCAAAGACCACAACAACTAACTCCAAATCATGAGTAGGGTAGCTTACTTCATGCGGTCTCAATTGACGAGAAGCATAGGCCACTACCTTTCCATTTTGCATCAACATACAACCTGCACATGTGAGACGCATCACAATAAACAGTGAATTCTTTTCCGACCTCCTTTGAATCAAAAGCTGGAGCTTCAGTCAGATCTTCTTCAACTTCGAAACTCTCTTGTCTTTTCCCAATTATACGGAACTCCCTTCCGCAGCAGTTTAGTTAGGTGCAAGAATCAACGAAAACCCTCTAAAAACATCTATAGTAACCACCAAACCCAAGAAACTCGAATTTCAGCTACCGATGTTGGTGGTTTCCAATCCGAACGACCTCAATTTTTCGAGGATCCACCCTTATTCCTTCGACCGATACTACATGACCAAGGAAAGTCACTTCCTTTAGCCAAAATTCGCATTTACTGAATTTGGCATACAGTTGCTTATCACGAAGTAGCTATAATACTATCCGCAAATGCGTGTCATGCTCCTCATCATTTCTTGAATAAACCAATATGTCATCTATGAACACTACCACAAACCGGTCTAAATATGGTTGAAAGACTCGGTTCATCATGTCCATAAATGCGGCTGCTGCATTGGTTAATCCAAACGGCATCACTACAAACTCATAATGTCCGTAACGAGTCCGAAATACCGTCTTATAAATATCTGCTTCTTTCACCTTGAGCTGGTGATAACCCGATCTCAAATCAATTTTGGAGAAAACTGAAGCTCCTTTTAATTGATCAAACAGGTTGTCAATTCTCGACAGAGGATACCGATTCTTGATCGTCAATTTATTCAATTGTCTGTAATCAATGCACATATGCATTGATCCGTCTTTCTTCTTGACGAACAAAACTGGTGCTCCCCACGGAGACACACTTGGTCGAATAAATCCCCGATCCAGCAATTCTTGAATTTGAGCTTTAAGCTCTGCCAACTCCTTCGGTGCCATTCTATAAGGAGAAATGGACACTGGAGCTGTCCCAGGCAAAAGCTCAATGCCAAATTCTACTTCCCGATTTAGAGGTATACCAGGAAGTTCTTCGGGAAATATATCAGGAAATTTCTTCACCGTTCTCACATCATTCACAGATAACTCTTTAGCATCCAAAGCACAGATAAAGGCTAGGAATGCTCCATATCTTTTTCGAACCAACTTCTCTGCTTTTAATGCAGATACCACATTTGCCAAGTAGTTCCTTCGTTCACCAATCATTATGACTTCCTTATCATCCGAGGTTCTTACTGACATTCGTTTTTCAGCACAATCCAATTGCGCCCGATGTTTAACCAACCAATCCATGCCCAGAATAAGATCAAACTCGCCGAAAGGCAGTTCCATCAAGTTTGCCGAGAAAACCTCTTCTTGAATTTCCAAGGGCACGTCTCTAAACATTTTATTAACAATTATCGACTGTCCTAAAGGACTAATTCATCGCATCTCACTATCGGTAATTTGATTCTAGATTCAGTTTCAGATATGGCGCTAGCAACATATGAGTGGGTAGAACCAACATCTATTAAAGCAATAACAGGTACATCAATGATGAAGAACGTACCAGTTATCACATCTGGTGCATTGCCGTCCTCACGGTGTCTAACTGCATAGACTAGTCCAGGCTGTCTTGCATCCGCGTTCCCTCTAGGACCATTGCCTCAACCCAGTGCACCTTGACCATGACCAGCCCCATTACCCTTGATCACAGAATTCTAAAAAATTAGATATATGAGTGTTTGGGTCCTCATCCTGCAAACCATCAAATTGAACGGATTGTTGAATCATTTGTATTGTGCTAGGCTTTAATTCAAAATTATTAGCAGCTCTAGCGGGCCTAACAATACTAGATTTTGCTCTTGTCAAATTAGGTTTAGCATAATCATACATAGTGCGTGGAGCATTCTGTTCTTGCACATTTGGTGGATTGTTTGTTGGAACGCCGGCACCCCCATGGCGCAGTGAAATAAAATTAATCTCAGCAATCCAAACCATGAATCCATGTGTGAGGAAAGAATCGGGGTGAAATAAAGGTTTCGAGGTTACCAAAATTTCAATCTGAGTAGACAGCGACGCCTCGGCAACAAGAGTTCTGATCTACTATCGAACCAAGCCACAACCTTTATGATGTCGGCCTCTACGTAATCCACCCGGTTTGACTATGAACGG
This sequence comes from Gossypium rotundifolium, assembly GCA_025506655.1. Classification (NCBI taxonomy): domain Eukaryota; kingdom Viridiplantae; phylum Streptophyta; class Magnoliopsida; order Malvales; family Malvaceae; genus Gossypium; species Gossypium rotundifolium. Next base: position 44,042,956 of record CP106732.1, on the reverse strand, counting down.
AAGAAATCTCCAAAAGCTGTTTTAGAGGTTTTTATTTGCTTGACGGCTACTAGACTTTTTTTAAGCAAATTCTTAAGGTTTTTCTTAATAAGTTTTTTTTATCACTTATTACCTTTTATAATCGGTATATCTTTTATGAATTATAAAAATAAATAAATATAATAATATTTTAATCGAAAATTATAATTACATTAATTATACCCAAAAAGTTATAATTACATTAATTATAACATAGATTTCGATAAACTATATTTATTTAAATTTATATACTGAACCAAATTCATATATTAATTCTCATTATGTGTACAATATCATTGTACATATAATATATTCAATATTTGATTGCCCACTTAAATTAATTCTTTAATTAATTTAATTCATGTGACAATCAAACACAATACCAACTATGTTTCATTCCGTTCATTTCAACCATAGGATGTGACCGTGTAGGTTCTTGTAACGTTAACAGTAATACTAGAACGATTCTAATGTCACAAATAATGAGTGGCATCTGGCAATGCATCATTGCTACCTAAGTTACAAGAAGTCATGATTCGACATAACTTTTTGTGATTAACCTTTCATGCATTAATCCTTAAGTCCTTTATCTCTGGAATGGATACAAGTCATTGAATAGTCACACTTGTATAGTCCATCCCATGTTTCTTGATATCTTGAGTAGACTATGTTATACAAATTAGTGTGACATCTCATGTCAACTTATTTGAGCATGGCCATGCATTTCTAGTCTCACTCAATCAAGTGGCCTAAAATATTACTCCCATTATGTGGGAGGGACTTATCCTATATTGATCAACAATATCCCTCTACATAGATTGTGGTATATCCAACATCGCCTTTATAGAACAACCGATTCTGATTATGCGTTTGATCGTATCAAAATATACAACTCACGATGTTGGGATAATGATTATCTCAAGTCTAAGGATCATATACATATTAATCACTATGAGTAATGTTATGACAATTACATAATAATACAAGAAACATACTCATAGCGGGTCACCCAATATGTTGTTCTCTAACACACATATTCATGCATTGATTTTGACACTCCATATCAATGACAACTCTTTATCATCAATCAACTACATGTTAGTCTTAATGCATTATTGTTGTCCTAGTCAACAATAATACTTGACTAAGGATATTTTAAGAATAATCATATTATTCTCAGGACATTATTATAAAATAGTTTATTTGTACACATAGAAGGAAAAATTGAAATAATAATGACAACGCTCTATATTAATAAACATGATAAATAAAGTATGTTATTACAACCATCTCATGATTGATCTTTGGGCATACTCTTACAATGTCCCACTAGCACTAAGACCAATCACTCATATATCTAATACCAAGTGACTTAGTGTGACAATCATCCTTCTGCTATGTCAGAGGCTTGGTCAGGGGATCAGCAATGTTATCATCTGTAGGTACTCTACATATCTTAACATCTCCTCGATCGATAATCTCTCGAATAAGATGATAGCGCCTAAGTATATGTTTGGATCGCTAGTGAGATTTGGGTTCTTTAGCTTGTGCAATGGATCCATTATTATCACATTGGAGTTCTATAGCATCTGATATGCTAGGTACAACGCCTAGTCCAGTAATGAACTTCTGGGTCCAAACCACTTCTTTTGATGCTTCATTGGCTGCAATATACTCGGCCTCTGTTGTAGAATCGGCTACTATACTTTACTTTGAACTCTTCCAGCTCACAGCACCACCATTATGGCAAAACACAAATCCTGATTGCGATCGAGAATCATCCTTGTCAGTTTGGAAGCTGGTATCAGTGTAACCTTTTACACTTAACTCTTCCTCACCTCCATATATTAGGAACGTATCCTTAGTTCTTCTTAAGTACTTAAGGATATTCTTGACTGTGGTCTAGTGACCTTCACTAGGATCTACTTGGTACCTGCTCATCATACTTAAGGCATACGAGACATCTGGACGGGTACAAACATGGCATACATGATAGATCCAATAGCAGAAGCATATGGAATTTTACTCATGCGTTCTCTCTCTTGTGGAGTTGAAGGACACATTTCCTTCGAGAGTGAAATACCATGTCTCATAGGTAGGAATCCTCTTTTAGATTCTTCCATACTGAACCTTTTCAATACTTTATCTATGTATGTACTTTGGCTTAGACCCAGTTGTCGTCTTGATCTATCTCTATAGATCTTGAATCCTAAGATGTAAGTAGCTTCGCCCAAGTCCTTCATAGAAAAATAACTTCCTAACCAAGTCTTAATAGACTGCAAGGTAGGTATGTCATTTCCCATGATAAGTATGTCATCCACATACAGTATCGGCTCTGCCACTAGTTCGGCTTATTGCCTCTAGTTCGGTGGCTATGCCACAATTATAAAAAGGCTTAATGCCTACGATTGGTGTGATGGCGGGGTGGGTTGACTTGATCCCCTGGTGTGATGGTTGGTACGGGGTGTTAGCGGATGGATATTAGGTTTGGGTTGGGAATTACATTTTCATGCATTATTAATTATTTTAAATTCATGATATATTGTTGAATTACGAATTGGGCTCAAGCCAAAGATAATATCTTGACAATCTGCCCAATAATGGTGGTAAGTGAGTTACACATCGAGTTCTAAGTAACTCACCCCTTTAATTTCTTTCCATCTCGTAATGGAAACCGATGTGGACTTGAATGAGGATGACTTCGTGGAGGCCATCTTGCTAAATATGGGTTATTTAAAACTCGAACTTTTAATAATTATTTTTACTATTTTGGGACGTTGTAATAAATGGCCTCTATAAATAACTTATGGATTTTATGTGTGTTTGGAATTTAAACTTTATTTTGGACTTTTAAATAATGGGCTATGATTATATGATGCTTTATAAAAATAAATTTGGGTTTTCAAGTATATGAAATTCTTTTATAAATAATTCTTTTGATTGTTAACTCTTTAACAAATCTCCTAACGGTTTTAATAATACAATGATTTTCAACTAATGTTTCAAATATTTATCAAAATCAAATACTCTTCAAATTTTAAACCTCACAGATAAAATTGCGTTTTCAACTCATTAAAGATTTAAGAATAGCTCGAATCATGTAACAAACCAAATCTAGTCTCAACGCATAGACCGGTTTGGGGTGTTACACAAACCGGTCAGTAGCTATCCAAGAACGATTGCAGAATAACATCAGTGGCCAAATCTTGGCCCAATGGAAAACCAAGCTTAGACAGACTTTTAATATAGCCAATCATCTTAAGGACATGGGGTCCTACTGGGCTTCCTTCAGCCAACTTACATTGGAATAGGGCTTTAGAGATATCGAACCTCTCTTGCGTGGTTGCCCCTGATAAAGTTCTTTCAGGTGCTCTATCATATCATAAGCAACCATGTCCTTATGTTGCTTCTGAAACTCAAGATTCATAGTGGCAAGCATAAGACATCCAACATCTACTATGTCATCGAGATACTTCTTGTAAGCATCTCTATCAGTTCTCGAGGCATTAACAGGTGGTTCATTAGGAAGTGGTTTTTCAATGACATACAATTTCCGTTCTTGTTTGAGGACAATCCTCAAGTTACGGAACTAGTCAAGAAAATTCAAACCATTCAATTTGTCTTTCTCAAGGACCGATCGCAATGAGAGTGTGCTAGTATTTGCAGCCATAATATATCTACAACAATTAAATATGCGTGTGAGTAAATTTACCAAGTTTATATCAATCATTAAAAAGACTTTATTAAATGATGATCCCACTATTTTATTTCAAAATTAATAACCCTCATATATTAATTTCGGAAAAACTTTCGCCAAAGTATTTCTAGTGGGTTAAGGACCCATATTTCACCTCCTCTTAAGTCAGCTTTGGCTTTACTCTCAAGACTATGGTTATTTAGGTAAGCAACATTTGCTAATTACATCATGTGTAACTCTTAATATTTGGTGAACAACTCTTGTTCTAATCATCTTATGTTTTATCCAATTTAATTGCCTCTAGGTTTCTAATCCTATTAGAGTAACCTAGTTAAGTCATTAACCAATTTTTAACCAGTGAATATCACTTGTTTATTCTTCGCATTTAACCAAGATAAATACTAGTACTTCGCTTTGGCAGAACCTACATAGTATTGATCGAGGCCTTAACGAGGGCAAAATTGGAAGGCCATGTTGACTTAATATTTTAAAAGAGGGATTTTATTAAGGATGTTCCACCTCACCAATTATGGTCTACTTTAGTCCATTTAATCTTTTAATTGATCTCATCAATTAATGGGGTTTATTATTGAATTTTAATATATAAAATTGGCATGCTGTAGACATCCATAGCATCTCATACATGAATAAATAAAGCAATAAATAAATGCAATAGTTATAGCCCATAAACTAAGGTGATTCAACCCAAGCCAATGGGAGAACCAAAAGGAAACCTAAAGGTGTAAGCAGTTTCACAAACTATCAATCCACAATAGTTGTCCCAACTTCCTTCTCATCTAGCCCACAGCAACTCTTACAAATTACAATGTGCAGAAACTTGTTTTACATACGAGGGAGTAAGATGAGAAGAGAAATACAGGAGAATAGTAGTAAAGCACGACACGCAGGCCGTATTTATATATATAAAATTACAACCTTTTATCAAATGGGTCATCGGGCTATAACTATGCATTTCAAACACCGTGCATGTCAAAAATAGCATACATAATTCAATGATTTTGCTAAGGTCAATTAAAAAATATCTTTTCAACCTTTTATGGCCCATCAGGTTTATAAATTTCTTTTATTAACAAAACATACTGTAATAAGAAGATGGGGTCTGAGGCGATCGGAGGAAGCGGGCCAGAATGAAATGAAATGGTATACCCCAGTCAAATGAAACCTTATGATTTGATAACTTTTATCAATAGAATCATGTTTTTAGGATTTTAATCCTTGAGGTTTCATATCGGAACAACCCTTGTTCCACTAGCCAGTTAACCCTTACTGGAAACTGTAAATACCACCGTCGTAATATTACAGATTTGTTAATAGTTAACAGTAATAACATAAAATCAAATAGGCCACAACACCATGATTAACATTTAATCAATTATCGAAAGGAATAGTTATCAGGTTATGCTTAAACGATATAAACAACTGAAAATGTAGTAAAATTAAAGCATGCATCTCATACAATTGCATCACCCAAGTATTCAAATCCGAGTTCGTATCACATAAGTAGCTCTGATACCACTATTGGAATGCCGGCACACCCATGGCGAAGCGAAATAAAATTAATCCCTGTGATCTAAACATGAATCCATGTGTGAGGAATGAATCGGGGTGAAATAAAAGTTTTGAAGTTACCGAAATTTCAATTTGAGTACACAGCGATGCCTTGGCAACAAGAGTTCTGATCTACTGTCGAACCAAGCTGCAACCTTTACGATGTCGGCCTCTACGTAATCCACCGGTTTGACTATGAACAGTAGAAATCTCCAAAATTGTTTTAGAGGTTTTTATTTGCTTGACGGCTGCTATACTTTTTTTAAGCAAATTCTTAGGGTTTTTTCTTAATAAGTTTTTTTATCACTTATTACATTTTATAATCGGTATATCTCTTATGAATTATAAAATTAAACAAATATAATAATTTTTAATCAAAAAAATATAATTACATTAATTATACCCAAAAGTTATACTTACATTAATTATAACATGGATTTGGTAAACTATATTTATTTAAATTTATATATGAACCAAATTCATATATTAATTCCTATTATGTGTACAACATCCTTGTACATAAAATATATTCAATATTTGCTTGCCCAATTAAATTAATTCTTTAATTAATTTAATTCATGTGACAATCAAACACAATACCAACTATGTTTCATTCCATTCATTTCAACTATAGGGTGTGACCCTGTAGGTTCTTGTAACGTTATTACTAATACTAGAATGATTGTAATGTCACAAATAATGAGTGGCATCTTGCAATGCATCATTGCTACCTAAGTTACAAGAAGTCATGATTCGACATAACTTTTTGTGATTAACGTTTCATGCATTAACCCTCAAGTCTTTTATCTCTGGAATGGATACAAGTCATGGAATAGTCACACTTGTATAGTCCATCCCATGTTTCTTGATATCTTGAGTACACTATGATATACAATTTAGTATGACATCTCATGTCAACTTATTTGAGCATGGCCATGCATTTCTAGCCTCAATCAATCAAGTGGCCTAAAATATTACTCCCATTATTTGGGAGGGACTTATCCTATATTGATCAACAATATCCCTCTACATAGATTGTGGTATATCCAACATCAGCCTTTATAGAACAACTAGTTATGGTGTACGTTTGACTGTATCAAAATATACAACTCACGATGTTGGGATAATGATTATCTCAAGTCTAAGGATCATATACATATTAATCACTATGAGTAATGTTGTGACAATTACATAATAATCCAAGAAACATACTCATAGCGGGTCAGTCCAATATGTTGTTCTCTAACACACATATTCATGCATTGATTTTGACACTCCATATCAATGACAACTCTTTATCATCAATCAACTACATTTTAGTCTTAATGCATTATTGTTATCCTAGTCAACAATAATACTTGACTAAGGATATTTGAAGAATAATCATATTATTCTCAAGACATTATTATAAAACAGTTTATTTGTACACACAGAAGGAAAAACTGAAATAATAATGACGACGCTTTATATTAATAAACATGGTAAATCAAGTATGTTATTACAACCATCTCATGATTGATCTTTGGGCATACTCTTACATTGTTCTTGTCCATCCCTTCATTAGGATTGGATCTTTGCTGTTCTTCTCTTTGATAGTCTAGGGCTTGTCTTATTTCTCTGCGATTTCTGCGAGCGGTTGCCTCAATGTCACTTTCGTATTCTAATGGTCCTTTCGGATTTCTTCTAGTCATAAACAAGAGGTACCTGGTATGCAAAGAAAGAAAGAAATTTAAAAAACAAAAACAAAAATATATGTATAAAAGAGAAATTTAAAAATACAAATAATTGCTAAAGTAATAGAAATAAAGCTTTCTTAATATTTTAGAGTTCCCCGGCAACGGTGCCAAAAACTTGATCGTGTCAAGCAATTGAGTTTTAATATTTATAAAGAATTATTGAACCTGTAGACTGACTGTGACAATAATAGAGGCAAGTGCACCTATCGAGCAAAGAGTATAGCTCGAGCAAGAATATCTTATCGAACCCAAGGGAACCTAAAAGTACTACTACTTACTTTCTTTCTATTATTTAGCCTAAGATATGGAGTGATTGGATTATTAAACTAACGAAATACTTAAACTAAATGCAAAGACAAAAGAATGAATGCGAGAAATACTCTAAGAAAACTCAGTTGATAAAGACGATACCCTCAGGAAGAATCCACCTATGACTTCACTTATTATTTATTCCCCAAACTATATGAATTCTTTACTTAGCTTGATCCGTGAGACTCCCTAACCTATATTAAACCCTCTCTCGATGAGAATAATATCTAACCTTAGGTTAATTAGTGGAACTTTCATTCTCTTATAATAACCCCCTAAAGAAGCAGTAAATCGATCAATGGATTCCCATATTAGGTTTCACCCTAATTCGGTAAAATCTCGTAACCCTATCTCTAGGCGCCCGATCAACTCTGCTCAATTATGCTAGATCTACTCTTAGGCGGGGTCTATTTCTCCTCCACCTAAGCACATCAGATTAAATTAAGCAACATAATTAAGAACAAACCAAGTACTTATCATATAATTTTAGAAATCAAATAATAAAATCTATCATAGGTTTCGTCCCATTTAGGTATCTGAGGGGTTTAGTTCATAACTAAATACGAAAACATCTCAAGAGTATTGAATAAACAAAACATAAGAACTCCGTAAAACCCCCTGAAGGTATTAAAGAGGAGATCATCCATCTTGAATGGAGTTCCAACTTCTTGAGATGGATTAACTGGCTATCTTCAAGTGACTCCCTAAAAAATGAATGCTTCGGTAAAAAGCCTCTACCAAAAAGCTCTCCTCCTTAATGTCTGCCTTGGGTTGTTTATATAGGCTTTGGGATGTTATACTTGGCTTCTAAGTACCTCCTTCAAGTAGAATTACTATTAGGGTGTTTTAGTAGAATTAGGAGTATGTTTCTTTGGTTCAAGCATCCAATTCGAGTGAAATTGCTCATTCCCGCGGTAGGGGAATGGCCATGGCACACGCCTGTGTAAATCATGGTTAGGCCATGTCTCGATTTTATCATTTTGGGCACGACCGTGTGAGTCAGGATTCAGGCCGTGCTTCAGGTCTATCAATTTGGGCACGACCATGTAGGTCACCAGGCACGTTCGTATGTGGTAAGTGGATGATGCACGGCCGTGTGTGATGGAGTTGAGGCCGTGCTCTAGGTATTTGGCAAGACACGGTCGTGTGGAATTTGGACCAGGCCATGTTGATTGTTTGCTAAGGCCCAATTACTCTGTTTTAAGCCCATTTTGTGTTCTTTTTATCCTCGGGTGCTTTCTTGAGTATAAACATGAAAAGAAAGGATTAAAAGCACCTTTTTATATAAATCAAGGGCTAAATCATCCAGAAGCATACTAAATATGGGGTTAAAATATGTTACTTTTATAGTTTATCGTACATAGACAAGATATTGGAGAGCTATAACTAGAGAGCTCATTGGGAAACATATGGACAAAATGGCTGTAACATCTCGATTTTGGGCCTAGTCAGAATAGTGGCTTTGAGACCACAAATTCAAAGTAGAAATATTTATTTTATGATTTTTTTTTTAGGTCCATGACAAGTTCGCATGATTGTGTGAAATTTTCATGAAGAAATTTTGTGAATAAGTGTTCAATTTAACTTTCAGGTCTAAATTGCAAAAGTTATAAAATATGAGATTCTAGAAGCTTTAAGTAGGAAATAACTTTGAATTATTAATTAGAGATCCTTAAATAGAAATTTGACCAATTTCCATATTTTTGGACAAAAATGGGCATGAATAGGAAAAATTTCAAAGAAAGGCCTTAAGGGCATTTTTGTCATTTGGTTAATAAAATAATAAAAAGGGAAAATAAGTCAAAATTTGTGTTCATCTTCCTCCCCCATTGCCGATATTTCTAATGATCCATAGCTAGGGTTTTGTTCATCCTTTCAAGCTCAATAGTAAGTTCATCCTAGGCCCGTTTTTAATGTTCTTTGTATTTTTTTAAGTTGTTATCAATTGATCTAGCTATTGCTACCATTTATTTGAGCTAGGGTTCATGTTTAAAAATCTACCCATGTGTGACATGCATGTATTTTGATGTTTCATGGTAGATTATGAAAGTTTGATGTGTGTTTAACATCTTTTACTAAGTGATTTTTGATGGAAATGCATAAAAGGACTTATTTGTAAAAGATGTAAAATGAGTAGTAAGATGTATGTTTTAATGGGAAATGTGGGCTCATATGAGTATGTGTTAGGTTCGACTAGGCTTGGGTGACAAAGAAAATGAATACATTTCATTTTACGTGCCTAGGGACTAAGTTGTAAATATGTGAAAAGCTAGGGGTAAAAAGGTAATTTTGTCAAAGTATGAGTTATGAACTGAATTGGATAATGTGTATATTAAATAAGCTAAATTTGGTATTATAGAGCAAGAAAAATAAGGAACGGACCTTGATAGAGGGAAAAATAAGTTGTACGACGATTAGATCCGTTTTTACAATTTTTGTACTGAGGTAAGTTCATAGGTAAATAATGCAATGTTGTGATTATTTATTTAACGTTTTTATATTGTATGAATTCTATATTTGATTTTATGAATACATTCGACAAGTTCGACAAAGTTTCGACAAGAAAGAAAATCCAGTTTGAACCTTAGGAATAGATTAGGATACGAGTGACATGTTATTAAGAACTATATGAGTTGAGCTCATGAGAGATGTGATATGTGTTTATGTGAATCTGGGTGCTGGTCTTGTACGTTCTACAGGTGGCTGGGTAGCCCGTCATGTGTTGCGGGTACCTGTCAGCTTGTATGAGCAACTCGTGTAGCTACGTCCTGACTATCAGCTAGTATGAGCAGGCCTGTGATTAGCTCGAGAGTGAGCAATGTGTGATATGTGATATGAGGTAGCATATGGCTACGTATGAAGCACTATGTGCAAGCTTTCCATGTATTCGATAGTATTCTAAGTGTTCAACGGGTAAATCAGTGGGTTATTCGACAAGTCAGTCAATGATGAGGAAATATGAGAATGTGTTACGAGTTGGTACATGTATGTACGTAAAACTCATGAGTAAAGGACTTGGTATGCTATAAACATGTGGTAAGAATGCATATGAGAAAACTATGCTTATAAGACTTGTTGACATTTATGAAACTTTGCCTTATTTGAATTGTATGATTTATGTTTCTTATTATTTGCATGTGAACTTACTAAGCTTTAAGCTTACTCCCCTTCCTTTCCATTTTCTTATAGTATCGCCAAGCTAGCTCGGGGATTGAAGGACTTCGGAGACTCGATCACACTATCAATTGGACATTTGGGTATAGTTAGTCTCAATATTTTGAATATGGCATGTATAGGGGACTTGGTCATTTTGTTATATGTCATATTGGTTTATCCAAATGGGTTGGCTTATAATGATATTTGATTCATTTTGTACAAGGCCATGTGATGCGGCTCATATTGATTATTGGGTTGTAAACCTATTCATATATCCATGCATGTGCTAAGGGCATACATGTTGTGATTAAAATTCGTTGGCATGGTTGAATGGTGGATGTGATTATGGATGTTTGATGATGGAAGTATGAGTAAATGGCATGATAATAATGAGGGCATGAATGTGTTAAATGGAGTAAATTTGATGTCACATAATGCATGAGATTTGGTAAGCTTGGCTTAATAAGGAATGGTAGCACGAGCATGAATAAGTGATATGAAATTGTTATGCATGAGCCATGTTTATGAATATTTGAGTGCTCATTTTTCCATGATAAATGCCAATGAAATGTGCAAGTGTGCATGTGTTATTGAGGGTGGCAATTGGCTTGGAAAATAGCCTCAAAGTTGTCCACATGGGTAGACACACGGGCATGTGTCTAGGCCGTGTGTGACACACGGTCTGCCCCATTGGCGTGTGATCCAGTCGTGGGTCCCCTACACCCTAACCCATATCCGTTGTCGAATAAGGTTATAGAGCATTACCTTAAAACATAACTTAAACCATTTAATTTCAAACATTTCATAAACCATAGCATAATTCATCCAAACTCATGCATATCATCCCTTATTCGAGCTCTCGAGGCCTTAGAAACACTTTAGAAATGATTCGGGACTAACCTATTTCTGTTAACCAAACAAAACGTCATTGCAATTCTGAGCCTCATAAATCTATTGTAAAAACATCGGTCTAGCTTTCAACTTAACTAAGATCAAACCATCGTCAAACAATGTCAATCACATATTCAACGCTCGTAAAGCAAATAGAGACTTTCTATTCAAAGCATTAGCAACTACATTAGCTTTTCTCGGATGATAATCAATGATAAAATCATAGTCTTTCAAGCTTGAGCCATCTGCATTGTCTCAAATTCAAATTTTTCTATGACATTAAATACTTTAAGCTTTTCTGATCTACAAAAATATGGAATTTTTCGCCGTATAAATGATATCACCAAATCTTCAACAAAAACAAAATAGGTGCAAGTTCTAAATCATGCATCGAATAATTTTTTCATGCATTTTGACTATCTGAAAGCCTACACTATCACTTTTCCTTCCTACATCAAAACACAACCAAACCATTTAAAGATGCATCACTAAAAATCACAAATTCTTTACTCAATTCTGGCTGAACTAACACTAGTACCTCGGTTAACAATTCTTTTAATTGATCGAAGCTTTGCTGAAATTTCTCAGACCACTCAACCTTAACATCTTTCTGCAATAATCTTGTTATTGGTGTAGTAATCATTGAGAATCTCTTAACGAACCTTCTCTAATATTCGGCTAATCCCAGGAAACTTCTAACCTCAAATACATTTCTTGGAGGCTTTCAATCAACAACTACCGAAATTTTGCTCGGATCAACTCTAATGCCCTCGGCTGATACAACATGTCCCAAAAATACGACTTCCCAAAGCCAGAATTCACATTTTCTAAACTTAGCAAATAATTTTTTTTCACACAACATTTGCAAAACAATTCTCAAATGCTCAGCATGCTCTGTCTTATCTCGCGAACAAATTAAGATATCATCAATGTAACAGCCTATTTTTAGTGAAATCGAAACAGTGGTTTCAGGACTACAAATTTGAAGTTGAAAATTTTATTTTATTATTATTTTATGGTCTATAGCATGATAGCAATACTACGTAAAAATTTTGTGAAGAAATTTTACCATTTACATCCTTATTTTTATAAAAAAGACTAAATTGCGTAAAGTGCAAAAGTTATGTTCTAATAGCTAAAGGGATTGAATAGTTATAGCACTTTAAAGTGGAGGTCCTTATATGGTAATTAGACCATTATTATGTTAGTGGATGATAATGGCTTGGTAATTTGTGTAATTATTAAAGATTTTAAAAGGTTAAGTAATTAATAAAGAAATGATAAGTAAAATTACAATAAAATGAATCATCATCTTCCATTATCATCTTGAGCCAAAATTAAAAGATAAGATAGCCATGGAAGCTTAAAAAATTCGCAACCCTATTTCCTTCAATTAGGTATGCGTTCTTTTCCCCTTTTTTTATGATTTCTACTATTTTGGGATCGTTGTAACTTAATCTAGCTAGCACGAGGACTAATTTGTGAAACTGTTAAACTATTAGGGTTTTGTCATTGATAAATATGCTTGATTTTTGAAGTTTGATGACAGAAAATGAATGGTTGTTGTTAGATAAACAACTTTTGTAAAGGGATTTTTAGTGAAATTGTCAAATAGAGATTAATTGAAAATTGTAATAAATTCTTGGTAAATTTTGTGAATTTGTGAAATATGTGGCCTACTATAAGCATGTATATAATTTGGCTAGGATTTGGTAGGGATAAAATTTAATGAATTTCTTTTTCCTAGCTGAGGGACTAAATTGTAAAGAATTAAAAAATATAGGGAAAATGGTAATTTTTCCAAAGATGTGTGTTGGACTAAATTGAATGTGAATTATAATAAATTGAGTTAAACTATTCGTGTAGATCCGATTAGAACTCGTACAGAGTTAGATTAGGGAAAAAAGAAAGTTTTGGATTAATCGCCTCTATATCTACATGTACTCGTTGAGGTAAGTTCGTGTAACTAAATTGTGCATTTATATGATTTAAATTGAATTATATGTTTGTGAATTATATAATTGCCACGTATGAGTACTGATAGCATATTTGATGACATACGACGATGACTACCGAGCCCCGTTTGAACCTTAAGAATTCGTAGGATACAAATGACATGCCATTAGGGTTATCGATTTTAGCTCGTATGAGCTTATCGATTCTCAGCTTGTATGAGCTTATCGTTATTCAGCTCGGAGGAGCTTACCATTTACATCTCATAAGAGCATATTGATTCAGAGCTCGTATAAGCATACATGTACATGAATTGATAGATTACAGTTTAGTACACCTCGTGTGTACTACCTGAGTATCCAATGATATTCTAAATGGTTCAAAGGGCACAGTTCTGTTACGAGATTATATGAGTTCAATATGAACTATTATAAGTATTTACATGAGATATATGAAATGATATTTCGTGATACATTGATATATGAAATGATCGATACATGTATATGAAAATTGAATACTTGTTGAATTTATCCATGTGTATTGGATTTTATATGTGATTTACATGCGAATATGTTGGTGAACATGTGTTTAGGCTTTTGGCCAATTTGGTTCGGATATGCTATGTTACTTACCTAAATGGTGTTTAAATGGTAAGTTAAATTCTATGTTATATGAACTTACTAAGCTTAAATGCTTACTTTGAGTTATTTTTCCTGTTTTATAGTGATTCAAAAGCTCATTGGGTTTGGAAGCTTGTTAGAGCTATATCACACTATCTATTATCTTTTTTGCTACTTTTAGTTGGTTACATTTTGGTTATAATAGCATGTATAGGTTATTTTGGCTAATGTGAGCCTATATGTGTTTGTTGAGATTGGCCACTTATTTGGCTTGTGTTTTGGGACATTTTGGTTTGTGCATAATTGCCTTATATGGTTGGCGTGTGGCTTGATTTATGGTTGAATGATGAAAGGTAAATTGGTAGTTGAATATGCTTGTGATATATGTTTATAATTTGGTGTGTTTTGGTGCTTTGTTATGGAAAGCATATATGTATATTGATGCTGGTTTGGAATGGCTTATTTAGTACCATTTAAGAGGTTTTGGTATGTTTTGATAGGTAGGTTAAGTGGCATGAAATGAGGCAAAATGGCTTGGTATATTATTGGCTGATTTGGTTTAATGGTGTACATGATTATACATGTTTGCATATTGTCATTTGAGGTGCCTAAGGGCATATTGGTTGTATGTGAATATACTACATGTGTAAGGCTTGATTTTACTTATTTTGAATGCCTTAATATAGCTTGTGAACATGTGAAATTATGGTTGTAGGTGTGTACCAAATTGGGTGAGAAATATGACTTGTAAAATAACCTATTTTCATCTACACGGGCAAAGACACAGGCATGTGTCTCAGCCGTGTGTGACACATGGCTAGGTGACACGGCTGCGTGTCCCCTATAGCTTTCAAGGGTTGTAAGTGAGGCTATTACACAGCCTAGCACACAACCTGGCACAGGAGTGTGAGGTTACTTCAAGGGGTACACAGCCTGGCACATAAGTGTGTGGCTTGGCCAATTGACCCAAGTAAGTGAGTTATAGTGGTACGAACATGGTCATGTGTACCTACTTCGAATGCCCACATGGCCCAAGACATGGGTGTGTCTCTTGTCCGTGTGACCCCTACAACTCTAAAAGTTTTGCATGTTTTTGAAAAAATTTTGAGTTTTCGATTTAGTCCCGACTTGTTTCTAACGAGTATTTAAGGCCTCAAGGGCTCGTATAAGGGACAGTATGTATGATTTTTATTGGTTTTATTATGAATGTTGAAATGTTTGAAATTTCTATCTGTTCGATTCGTGATCTCCTGATCATTTTAGAACATGTTTTTGTATAGCAATGACATGCAATTGAGCTGATTTCAATGAAGTAGAGAGTAACACTCAAGCCTGCATTCACAGAGTAGCTTTGAGTGGTACGAGGCTCGTATTTGAGGGTCGGGGATGAGTGGCTAAGGAAGCCTTCTTCTAGATGATATGAGTAGCTCATTGAGTTTGTACGGACAAACCCGACTACTCAACAACCTCTACCCCCTCCTGTTTCTCAATCGATTTTCGTTATTCCTCAAGGTACAGAACATATCCGAGTAAGTAAGCCTCTTATTGATAAGATTCATAAGTACAGAGCTGAAGAATTTTGAGCTATTGCTGAGGATGATCCTGAGAGAGCTGAATTCTAGTTATAGAATACCATCAAGGTTTTTGACTAGTTATCATGTTCACTAACTGAATGTGTGAAGTGTGCAGTATCTCTGCTAAAAGATTCAGCTTACCAGTGGTGGAATACATGGACTTCTGTAGTGCCTAGAGAACGAATCACTTGGGAATTCTTTCAAACTAAGTTCCATAAGAAATATATCAGTTAAAGGTTTTTGGATCAGAAACTTAAAGAATTCCGAGAGCTCAAGTAGGGCCGCATAACCGTATTAGAATATGAGTGAGAATTTGTTTGTTTGAGTAAATATGCTCGAAAGTGCATTCCGACCAAGACTGCAATGTGTAAACAGTTTGAAGATGGATTAAACAAAGATATAAAACTATTAGTCGAGAACCTTGAGTTGAAAGAATTTTGTTGTACTAGTTGATTGGGCACATAAAGTTGAAGAGCTAAGTAAAGAGAAAAGACACGATGGGGTTGAAGCTAGAGATTCGATATAGAGATTGGTGGAAAAGTCATACCAGTCGGCATCGAAGAAATTGAAATAACATCATTACCGTTCTACTGTTTCTGTGGGACATTCTAATAGAGACAGAGATACCAGACGCTCCAGTCCTAAACCTCAAGCTATATCTCTAGTAAGTGTGGGTAGTGTTAGAAACACCAGACCCAAGTGCAAGCACTATAACAGGCCATGTTATGGTGAGTGAAAAATGAAGAGCGGAACATGTTTTAGATGTGGTTCTTTTTATCAATATCTTAGATATTGTCCTGAGAAATCTGAAAAAAGAGAAACTTCAGACTTTGAGGCCAAGTAACACAGCTACGAGAGGTAGACCACCTCGTAATCCCAAAAATGTGAGTGGTAGTTGTGGCATAACGAAAGACACTACTGTGAGATCCGAGTCACGAGCACCAGCTAGGGCCTATGCTATTTACGTACGCGAGGATGCTTCAGTGCTAGATGTTATTACATGTACTTTCTCTCTTTATGATACTGATGTAATTGCTTTGATTGATCCTGGATCAACCTATTTGTATGTTTGCATGAATTTATTATCTAGTAAAAGTTTACCTGTTGAGTTCACTGAATTCATGGTTAAAGTATCGAACCCCCTAGGCCTTTATGTGCTAATTGATAAAGTCTACAAGAATTGTCCTTTGATGACTCGGGGTTATAATTTTTCGTCTGATTTGATGTTATTACTGATTGATGAATTCGATGTGATTTTGGGCATGGATTGGCTAACATTGCATGATGCTGGGGTAAATTCTAGATGAAAGCTTATCATATTGAAATGTCAGAATGGTGAGATGCTTTGTATTGAATCAGATAATCTAAGTGGATTGCTTATTGTTATATCAGCTATATTAGCGTAGAAATATGTGAGAAAAGATTGTAATGCTTATATTTCTTGTGTATTGGATACAAAAGTGTCTAACTCGCAGCTTGAATTACTACCAGTGGTTTGTGAGTATCCCGATGTATTTCTAGAGGAGTTACCTGGATTAACGCCGATTAGAGAGATCGAGTTTGCTATAGAACTTGTACTAGGAACATTACCAATATCAATAGTATCGTAAAGAATGGCTCCTATCGAGTTAAAATAGTTGAAAGCACAGTTGCAAGAGTTGACGAATAGGGGTTTTTCTTAACCTAGTTTTTCACCTTGGGGTGCACAGGTTCTGTTCGTTAAGAAAAAGGACGGATCAATGAGATTATGCATTGACTATCGTTAGCTCAACAAAGTTACAATCAAGAACAAATATCCACTGCCTCGAATTGACTATTTGTTCGATCGGTTGAAAGGTGCCATAGTGTTCTCAAAGATTAATCTTCATTTTAGTTATTATCATCTACAAGTAAAAGACTCAGATGTGCTGAACATTGCATTTAGAACCAGGTACGGACATTATGAATTTCTTGTGATGCCATTTGCTTTAACTAACGCACTTGTAGTATTTATGGATTTGATGAACAGAATCTTCAGATCGTATTTAGATAGATTTTTTGTGGTATTTATTGATGATATGTTGATATATTTTCGAGATGAGTGTAAACATGTCGAGCATTTGAGAATTGTGTTGCAAGCTCTACGAGCTAAGCAACTATTTACTAAGTTATATAGTATCGGTCGAAGGCATCAAAGTTGATCCGAGCAAGATTTTCGCAGTTGTTGAGTAGAAACCACTAATAAATGTATCCAAAGTTAAAAAGTTTTCTAGGATTAGCTGGCTACTACCGAAGATTTGTAAAAGGGTTCTCAATGATAGCTACACCAATGACGTGATTATTATAGAAAGATGTGAAGTTTGAATGGTCTAATAAATGCCATCAAAGTTTTAATTAGTTGAAAGCACTATTGACTGAAACACCAGTTCTAATTTAGCCTGAATCGGGTAAAGAATTTGTGATTTTCAGTGATGTATCTTTAAATGGTTTAGGTTGTGTTTTGATGTAGGAAGGCAAAGTAATAGGTTATGCTTCCAGACAATTAAAGTCGCATGAAAAGTATTATCAGACACCATTTGTTCAGAGAAAAATGTTACATATTTACCGATCACAAAAGTTAAAAGTATTTAATGTCGCAGAAAGATATGAATCTAAGATAACGCAGATGGCTCGAACTGTTGAAAGATTATGAGTTGATCATTGATTATCACCCGGGTAAAGCAAATGTAGTTGCTGATGCTTTGAGTAGAAAGTCCTTGTTTGCTTTGCAAGAGATGAATACCCGACTGTCATTATCTAAAGATGGCTCGATCTTAGCTTAGTTAAAAGCTAAACCAATGTTTCTATAGCAGATCTGCAAATCTAAGAAATGTGATAGTGAGTTGTTAGCTTAACGGGTACAGTTGAGTTGATTTCTAATTCAGAATTTTAGATAGGACCCGATGATTGTTTGCTATTCAGAGGTAGAGTTTGTGTACCAAGGAATCCATTGATTATACAGAACATTTTACACGAAGCTCATAGTGGTAGCTTGTCTGTTCATTCAGGAAGTAATAAAATGCACAGTGATTTGAGATAGATGTACTAATGGATGGCAATGAAACTTGAGATTTCTAACTCTGTATCTAGATGTTTGATATGTCAGCAAGTTAAAGTTGAACATCAAGTACCTTCAAAACTGTTATAGCCAGTGATGATGCCAGAGTGGAAATAGGATAGAGTTACTATGGATTTCGTATCGGGTTACCCCTATCTCTGAAAAAGAAGGATGCCATTTGGGTTATCGTCGACCATTTGACGAAGTTCGCACATTTTATTCTGGTACGTACAGATTTCTCTCTTGATAGATTAGCTGAGTTATATGTTTCTGAGATTTTCATATTACACGGAGTGCTAGTCTCTATTTTTTCGGATAGAGATCCAAGGTTCACATTGCAATTTTGGAGAAAATTACAAGAAGATCTTGGTACGCGGTTTCATTTTAGCACTGCATTTCACCCTCAAACCGATGCTTAGTCCAAACGAGTAATTCAGATTCTTTAAGATATGCTTTGATGTTGTGTATTACAGTTCAAACGCAAGTGAGAGAAATATTTATCGTTGGTCGAATTTGTGTATAATAATAGTTTTTAGTCGAGCATAAAAATGGCACTATATGAGGCTCTATATGGTTGTAAATGTCAAATTCTATTTTACTAGACTGAAATCAGTAATAAAAAGGTACATGGGTTGATTTGATTCGTGAGACTGAAGAAAAAGTGAAAGTGATTCGAGATAGTTTGAAAGTAGCTACAGATAGTCAGCAATCGTATGTGGATCTTAAACACAAAGATATAGAGTTCCAAGTCGGCGATAGAGTATTTTTGAAAGTTTCACCCTAGAACAAAATTCTTTGATTTGTTCGCAAAAGGAAGCTAAGTCTATGATTTATCGGTCATACGAGATTATTGAAAGAATCAAACCTGTTGCATATCAATTAGCTTTACCATCAAAACTTGAAAGAATTCATAATGTCTTTCACGTGTCTATGTTACGACGATACCGATCTGACCCTTCACATGTTATTTTCTCGACAGATGTTGAGATTCAGCCTAATATGAAATATAGTGAAGAACCAATCAGAATTCTGGCACGAGAGATGAAAGAATTGAGAAATGAAAACATAGCTTTAGTGAAAGTTCTCTAGAAATGACACGAAATAGAGGAAGCCACTTGGGAATCTGAGGAAGCTATGAGAAAGCAATATCTGAGCCTCTTTTCTAGTAAGATTTTCGGGACGAAAATAACTTTAGGGGGGAGAGTTGTAACAACCCATTTTCAATGAAATCGGAACAGTGGTTTTAGAACCACAAATTCGAAGTTGAAAATTTTATTTTATTATTATTTTATGGTCTGCAGCATGATAGAAATACCATATAAAAATTTCATTAAGAAATTTTACCGTTTAATGCTTAATTTGATAAAAATGACTAAATCGCGTAAAGTGCAAAAGTTGTGTTCTAATAGCCAAAGGTATTAAATAGATATAAGACTTTAACGTGAAGGTCCTTATATGGTAATTAGACCATTAGTATGTTAGTGGATGATAATGGCTTAGTAATTTGTGTAATTATTAAAACTTATAAAGGTTAATTAAGTAATTATTAAATAAATGATAAGTAATGTAACACCCACACCCGACCTAGATGTTATGGCCGGATCCAACATGTCACATGGAAAGGTTATTTAAAAGTCTTGCGTTCGTCAAAAATGTTGCATCTTTGAAACTCTGAGTTTCGTTGTTTGTTATAAAAACCCAATTTACTTAACGTCCAATTTTATAAAGTCGTTACTATTTTGAAAAAAAAACTATTTTTGTTGTGAAAATCGAACTTAAATAGTTGCGAAAATGTGTAATTTTGAAAATAGTTATTAATATTTTAAGAAAACCCAGTATTTAAACATTTATCAATTTTATAATATCCAAAAGGAAGTCTAAACAAAAATTAAGTCCAATGGCCTTATTATAACATATTAAATGAAACACCCCAAACCCGACCCACGAGCCTTGACCGAATCTGGTATGTTCCCCGGTGTA
The DNA here is from genome assembly GCA_025506655.1 of Gossypium rotundifolium. Taxonomy (NCBI): domain Eukaryota; kingdom Viridiplantae; phylum Streptophyta; class Magnoliopsida; order Malvales; family Malvaceae; genus Gossypium; species Gossypium rotundifolium. The sequence goes on along the minus strand of CP106732.1, from coordinate 44,022,377 downwards.
AACCATTTCAAATTCTTTTGTTACTTTGGAAAATCTGGGTTTTTGAAAGAACGATTGTTTTTAGGTTGGGCTCGAGTTAAAAACAAGTTTATTTTATATTGGAAACCCCTTTAGGTTGGGCGACAAAAACACTTAGGAATTAATTTAAAATAAAATAAAATAAAATAAAATAGTTCACTATGGCCTTATTACATCAAATAAATCCAAATAATTGGAAGTACTTAATCAAAAATAAAATCCGAATCGTAAAATTTCTTACTGTGCAAGGCCACCTTTAAGCTCCCGCTGACCCGGTCCATTACTGATTATCACCTGAAAAATGTTTCCACAACGGGGGGAGTCAAACAGACTCAATGTGTATACAAACACTATGTCCAAATAGATTCAGGCATATTATCACATCACATACATAATCATATAGCAGATATAAAATAATGATGCAACCCGAACCCAAACCTATATGCTAACCGCTACACATCACCCGTACCATCCTGCACACCGTGGGGACTACTAAGTCAACCCTCCATCCGCTACACACCATCGAAGGTAGTCGCTGCAGTCGACGTGCTCATCGCCCTTATAAAATTCGTGGTCTTAGGTCACCACATTCAGATATCGTGGTCTTAGGTCACCACATTCAGATATCGTGGTCTTAGGTCACCACATTCGATTATCGTGGTCTTAGGTCACCACATTCGGATATCGTGGTCTTAGGTCACCACATTCACTTCCCTTTTCATATAACCCATATGCCCCATATCATACATATCATGCATTAACATGCCAAATTCTTATTTAACATTCTTATAATGTCATATGTGTGTCGTAATGTGAATATTTAACATAATCCTAGTAGGAGTAGGAAACGTACCTGAGTACTTTGTACCATAACATGGTACTTAGCCATATTTTCCACATTCATATAACATACATACATATTAAACAGTGCCTTAAACTTATTAAGAAATAGTGTGGGGTACACATGGTACCTTAGCCATATTCTTACACTTTCATATTAACACATATAATGAATTAATATCGTAAATCTATTGAGATTTAGTATGGGGTACACACGGTACCTTAGACATATTCTTACACTTTCATATTAACACATATAATGAATTAAAACCGTAAATCTATTGAGATTTAGGGTGGGGTACACACGGTACCTTAGCCATATTCTCACACTTTCATATTAACACATATAATGAATTAAAACCCTAAATCTATTGAGATTTAGTGTGGGGTACATACCTGATATACTTATCGAATTTACTGAAATTCTATCGCTTTAGATCTTTAATTCCTATATTTGGCCAACCCTAACATGTTAGTAAAAAGCCATTCGGCTATAAATCCCAATCCTAGTAGGATTGTTGTAATCAAATTCTTACCTTGGTGCCGATTGGATTAAAAATTAAATCCCAAAACTTTGTGATGCTTCTTTATGCAATCGGCTATACCCTTAATCATTGAACTAGTTAGTTTCAAATTTTTAAACAAATAAGAATTAGATCTAGATACCACAATAGGGCCTTGGCCGGATGTCAGATTCACTTACCTTTATGAATCTAAATTCCCAGAAACCTCAGCTTACTTCTGTCGCCTTCCTCCTAAAAATCGAAGTCACCTAATTTTTACCTACATTCGGCAATCCTCCACTTATTCAACAAACTAAAATTCTCAATTATCTTAGCCTATATGGTATTCGCCAAAAGAAAAGAATAGAAAAGGGCCATTCGCCACCTACCATTAATTACTCACCTTCGCTTTTCCAAAATCGACACTTATGGCTTATTATAAAGGTGATTAAACTTCTAGGGCTAAAGAAGAGAAATTGATAGGCATAGACAATTGATTCGGGTTAGATCTTGATGAGAAGAAAGGAAGAAATCGTGAGGAAAAGAAGTCCCAAAACTTACCGAATCACTAAAGAACATGCGACTTATGGTGCACCTTCGGAAACTAAAACACCCTTGTAGATTTGGCTTTGAGGCTTAGAGAGATTCAGCTATAGGCTTGAAACTTATCTTTGGCTTTTGATTGGTTTTGCAAAGGAAAAGAATTGATGATGGGAAGCATAGGTATTTCGGTTTACAAGGAAAGAAAAGGAAGATATAGAACTTAGAGAAATTGACAAGACTAAGGGATTTTGTTTTCACTTTGTGGAGAATTGAAAAGAAAAAAAGAAGAATAATGGCAGAGAGAATTCTGCAGAGATTTAAAAAAGAGAAGAGAGAATGTTTGAATGGCCTTAGTTTTCCACCTTTTGCTGAAATTACTAAGCCTAAAGAGTCCCCTTTCTTGGCCATCACTCTCATATCTTTATTTTCCTAGCTTAGCCGAAATTCTAAAAGAATTTGACTTCAACTTTAACTCCTACCTTAGTCTCCCTATGACGTCCATCTCCTTACCTTAGGAATGCCGAATTTTAACCCATTATTTTGGGCTTCATGTGGCCATACTAGGCCCAAGTTATCCTAGCATATGGCGTCATTTCTAGAGCCCTAAGTGGCGTCTCCTGGCCATTTTTCCCAAGCCCAATTATATGTCAAATTCCCTCTACTAATTTTCTTAAGACCACCTTGTTTTAGTTTCCTCTTTTAAACCTACCATTTCTAAAACATTTCCTTACATTTCCAGGACATTTCCCTACATTTCCAAGACAAGACATTTCCTTACATTTTCAGGACATTTCCTTACATTTCCGGACATTTCCTTACATTTCCAAGACAAGACATTTCCTTACATTTTCGGGACATTTCCTTACATTTCCAAGTTTCCAAAATGTTCACTTTCCTCTTTTTGAAACTTAACATTTCTAAATCATTTCTTACATTTCCAAGTTTCCAAAAAATGTTCCTAATACATTCATAACACATAAGACATTCCATTTCGTATAATTAAATAAAAAATGCATAGGCCCATTTTCAGGATGTTACAGTTCTACCCCATTAAAATAATTTCTTCCTCAAAATTACTTACTATCATTCAATCCTAACTCATCACACTACGCCTCTGTTGCGCACTCTGATCTTAACAAAACTAACACATTTCTTAGATACTACCTCAACCACGTCCACTAGAACTCATTACTAACATCGCGATTTAATCTGATTAAAAAAGTTTTATGCGTTAGTTCTTTAATCCACTGTTTTATTACGAACAGTTTTATGTTCAATAGTTTTAAGAGTTGTTCTTTCGATTCACACATACAGCCTCACATCATTCATTTAGTCACACACATGAACTTCATGCTCATTACGTAGAAATGTTGTAATTGTCGTTGTTTGTTGTTTTCCACTACCTGTGGGTATTTTCGTAATTTTATCCTATAGGGGTATTCTGGTAATTTTTCAAATTAGGGTATTTGTAAAATAGAGGTTGTTATTATTTTACAAAATTAAAATACTTGCTGGAAAAATTTCAAGGGTAAAATGGTAATTTATACACTAGGGGTATTTTTGTAATTTTACAAGCCAGGGTCATTTCGATAATTTTTTGCAAAGATATTGTAATTTCAAACTCGCCCAAATGTTTCAAATCGGATTTGGTTTGCTACGAGAAAAACTTTTGAAATCTATTTTAAAAGCAATTTAAGATTTGTTGAAAACTTCGCTTTAAGTTATCTTCTTTGAAATCATACTTAGACTAAATTCAAAATTTAATGAAGTCAAGTTATTATACAAATTTCAGATGTGTCTGATGGCACGATAAAACATTTTCGTGTTAATTTGGAAAACGTGTGATTCAAATTTATAGTAAAAAAATATCCAACATATAAGAAAATAGCTAAAGTAAAGTATATGGAGGCCTTATTACATCCAAAACAAAACAACCCAATAATAAAATTTATCATAACTAAATTAAAGTTCATTTAATTCTAAATCCACCGCATGGCCACCTCGAGTCCCTCCGGCTCCATATCCGCGATCTATGCATCACCTGGAAAAAATAATGGAGAAGGTGAGTCACCAAGACTCAAGATGTAACCCTTCCCTGCTTTTAAAACATTTTCATACACAACACATAACCATTAATATGCATAATATTAGTACCCATCCTAGCCATCCAAACGCCATCGTTTCACCCCTGCTGTGGTACCAAACCACTGGTGGTGACATATAGTCACAATGTGTTACCAAAACACCGGTGTCCGAGACACAAATCATTTGATGGGGCCAACCCATCGTGTGATACCAAATCACCGCGCACGATCCCATATCTCAAGTGGGGCCAACCCACGGTGGTGTTAACCATAGGGACAAGTCGCTATGAGGTGCCAAACCTCCGAGGTACCAAACCTCCGTGACCGTAGTCACGTGTGTTACCAAAACATCGGTGCCCGCCGCACGATTAATACTGCCCCCTCCACTCATCAATCCCGCATCAATCACATACTTAAATCTCATGTATCAATGCATCATGCTTACCAAAAGCATCAAATAACAAATTCGTATTAACAGGTACTTACCTGAATCACCATCTATACCGATATGGTATATTATCAATGCTACATAAAAATCAAGATAGCATTCACAACAAACAGCATATTAACAAATTATATGTGTGTATGTACACACCTGTCTCCACTGATTAGTCTAAATCCCGAATGAAGAAGTCGGTCACACTAGATCTACTGCCCCTATATTCGGCCAAGACATGAGTTAGTACATTCGGCCAAAACAAATAGTTTAAAAGGGTTCTTCTTTTGAACCCGAACTCTTACCCTTACGCTTTTGGATACTTAATCACAATACTCGATTCCTAATCGCTTCACCAATTACCACCGGTTAGTAAACAAAGCCATTAGCCTTCGGCTTTTAAATATTTGCAAACTAAACCCATGAAAACCGATTCTTACCAACACTTACCACTTGATTGGTCACGAATGACGGCTTGCTTTGTCGATCTCCAAAATCCCTAACACCTAGATAGATTCGGCTTTCAAAATGATACTTAGCACCTTGTAAATAAATGCCGATATTGGCCCTTAATTCTTAAAAAGTCGACAAAGATAGGGAAGAAGGGAGCATAGGCATTCGGCCAACTCTACTTACCATACAATTGATTGAACACTAGCGAGATCCCGATGTGCCTATGCCACTATACCATTCGGCCAAGGTAAGAAAATAGGAGAAAAGAAAATCTCCACTTCCAAGGGAGTTATTCGGTCAAGGGGAGAAAGAAATCAATGGAAGAGGATGGTGTTAACAATTTCGGCTTAAGGGGAATTTTTGAGAAGAGGAGAGTGTAAAGGAAAGGTGATTTCGGTTTGACAATGAAGAGAAAGAAAAGAGTAAAAGTTTCGGCTAGAAATCAAGAATAAGAGAAGTGATTGGCAATAGAGAAAAATTTGAGAAAGAATGAAAAGAAAAAGGATTATCACCAAGTGAAGGCTAAATAAAATAACCTTAATAATTTCGCATTATCCCTCCCCAAAGTCCTTGCCGCCCACTCCACTAAGGAGTTCCAAATACTACCCACTTCTTAATTGATTTGAAAAAATAATTTGATTTAATCCTACCAATATATTCTTTATCTCCTATTATCCTTCTTTTAACTTATTATTTATCATCAATAAATAAATAATAATAAGAGTTTAAAGAGAGGAAAAACTCTCCCCCCTATGCCGTCCAAAACATGAAAGAAAAAGGGAATTACATGACTCGAACCATGGCTCTCCCTTGTTCCTTAGTGGCGTCACTTGTAGCACTTAAGTGGCCTCCCTTTTGCCACTTTTCCAAGACTTATTTCATGTCAAATGTTTCCCCCATTTATTCTTATAACCCCTAACTACTAAGGCTATCCCCCTTTAAAGCTTACAAATAATATTTTCTACTATTCCGAGCCAACTCAAGGCCTTTAATTAAAGCTTAACATGCCATAAATATTATCTTAGTCATTCCACACAAGCAAAATGATACAAATACAAATAACCCCATTTTTAGGATGTTACAGTTCTACCCCCTTAAAAGAATTTCGTCCTCGAAATTACCTGGTCAAGAGGTAGGGTATTGTCGTCGATCACATCCTCAGTCCCCACGTAGCTTCCTCAAAGACCATGGTTCCGCCATAGCACTTTCACTAAGGGCATCGACTTCCCACGAGAACCTTCATGTCTCTATCCAAGATCCGGACCGGTTCTTCCTCAAAAGTTAAGTCCGAAAGGACCTCGATGTCACCACAGCACCACATGTGATGGGTCCGACCGATACCGCCTCAAAGATTGATACGTGAAAGACGCCATGTATCGACTCAATTCGCAAGCAACTCTAGCCGATAAGCTACCGGTCCCACTCGCTTATAATCAGATATGGTTCAATGAACCTTGGGCTTAGCTTCCTTTTCGCCCAAACCTTAGTACCTTCTTCCAAGGCGACACCTTCAGAAAACCTTATCCCTCATCAGATACTCCATTTCTTGCGCTTAAGATCAAGATAGACTTCGCTCATCTCGATGCTTCCTTAAGATGGGCTCAATCACCTTCACTTTATCCTCTTTTCGTTACCAATTTCGACCCAACACTGTCGCTCACCCAACTCCGCCCAACACGCCTGAGTTCGCATTTCCGCCCATACAAGCGCTTCAGATGGTGCCATCTCAATACTCGCTTGGTAACTATTGTTGTAGGCGAACTCGCTAAAGGTAAAAATTCTCCCAACTACCTCGAAATTCCAAGACACAACCCTCAAAGATATCTTCTAAGATCTCAGATGACCTTTCTGATTGCTCGTCTGACCGAGGATGGAAAGTCAGTCGAAATCTAATCGCGCATCCAACGCTTGATGTAACGCTTCCAAAACCTCGGTGAACCTTGGGTCCCTATCGAGATAACGACACGGCACACCATGCAATCGACTATCTCACCACATACAACTTTGCTAGCTTCGAGTGAGTAGTCCATTCTCACCCAGATGAAGTGAGTCGATTTAGTCGACGGTTCACGATTACCCAAACCGCATCTTTCTTGTGGGCGAAGGGGTAGACCATCGACGAAATCCATAGTGATCCTCTCCCATTTCCATTGAGGAATCTTTACCGGCTGAAGTAGCCCGATGGTAACCGGTGTTCACTTAACTCACGACACGCCAAACACTTCCCTATTAATTCTGCTATCTCACGCTCAACCCGCCACCGTAATCGGTTTCAGATCTCCATACATCTTGCTTCCTCCCTGATGCATAGCGATGGGCTGCTATGAGCATCATGGAGAATTTTCCGCCTCAACTCCATATCCTTTGGCATACAAGCTCGCCCTTGAAAGCATAGCACCCCATCACTAGACAGACTGTACCCTTCCAAACCACCATCCCGAACTTGCATTCTCTTAGCATTTAACCCTTCATCCACTAACTATTTGTCCTTAATCTCCTCGATCCATGTTGGCTTCACCTGAAGCTCTGCCAAAAGACTCCCATCATCATATAGACTTATCCGAGCAAACATTGCTCTTAAGTCCGCCACCACCTTTCGACTCAATGTGTCACCTACCACATTAGCCTTACCCGGATGATATTCGATGGAACAATGTAGTCCTTTAACAGCTCAATCCATCTACGTTGCCTCGATTTAGATCCTTCGAGTCAAGATACCTCAAACTTTTGTGATCCGTAAATTACCAACTTCTCCCATAAAGATAATGTCTCCATATCTTCGTGAGCGAAGACAATCGCCGCTAACTCCTGTGTCGTGAGTTGGGTAGTTAACCTCATGCGGTCTTAGCCGACGGACGATAGGCTACTACCTTCCCATCCTCGCATCAACACACATCCCAAACCAAGTGAGATGCATCACAATAGATCGTGAATAACCTCCCTACCTCTAAGTTGTACTAAAACCGAGCTTCGCGTAATCTTCCTCAACTTATCAAAACTTTCTGTCGCTTTCTAGCCATACAAATGGAACACTTTTTCTTAGCAACTTAGTCAACTACACAGCGATCCGAGAGAACCCTTCCACAAACCTTCGATAATACCTCGCTAAACCCGTAAAACTTCAGATCTCGCCACCGACTTAGGCGGTTTCCACTCCAATACCGCTTCAATCTTATGGGATCCACTCTAATCCCTTCACGACACCACGTGACCTAAGAAAGCCACCTCCTCAGCCAAAATTCGACTTCATCGAATTTGGCATATAATTGTTTTTCCCTCAACATTTGCAGAACTATCCGTAAATGCTTGTCGTGCTCCTCCTCCGTCTTTGAGTAGACCAAAATGTTGTCTATGAACACTACGACAAATTGGTCCAAGTACTGTTGAAATACTCTATTCATTAAATCCATGAACGCCACGGTATTGGTCAACCCGAATGGCATCACTAGAAACTCGTAATGCCCATACCGAGTTTGAAATGCCGTCTTGTGGACATCGGCCTCCTTCACCTTAAGTTGATGGTAACCCGACCTAAGGTCTATCTTCAAAACACCGATGCACCTTCGCTTGGTCAAACAAGTCATCGATCCGGCAACGGGTATTTGTTTTGATCGTTAACTTATTTAATCGACGGTAATCGATGCACATCCGCATAGAACCGCCCTTCTTCTTGACAAACAATACAGCGCCCCCACGGAGATATACTAGGTCGAATAAATCCTCCGTCCAAGAGCTCCTCGAATTTGAGCCTTCACCCACCAATTCCTTTGGTGCCATTCGATAAGGTGCTATAGACACAAGTGCCGCCTGTAGCAAGTCTATACCGAATTTGACTTCCCGATCCGAGGCGCACTGAAAGTTCTTCCGGGAACGATCAAGAAATTCCCCAACCGTCGGACCTTTCCAACCATCGACTCCTTACCTTCCAAAGCACGATTTGAACCAAAACACCTTATAACCCTTCTTGACCATCTTCTCAACCTTCAAGGCAGACACCACGTTGGATAGGTAATTCCTTCTATCACCTATCATAATCGCTTCATCGCTTTTCACCGCCTTAAGAACCATGCGCTTTAGTCAAGAATCCAAATTCACCGATACTTAACCACCAATCCATTCCAAGGATCAAATCGAACTCCCCAAACAAGAGTTCCATTAGATCGCCCACAAATACTACCCCTTGGAGTTCTAGGGTACGCCTCTATAAAGTTTGTCTACCACTACAGAGTGACCTAACTGACTAACTATACCATCTCCCTAGAAGCGCTTTGAGTTTAGGTCCAAAGTCTCTACCACATTATCGGCTACGCATTTAATGTGTAGACCCCACATCAATTAATGCATAATAAGGAAGACCAAAATCAAAACGCACTTGCTATGACATCCGTGCAAGGCCACCCTCCTCGCGACACTCGCCAGATAGACTAAGCCAGTCGCTTAGTCCTCGTGTTGCCTGAACCTCCGCCTCAATTCCACGACCTCTGTTAGGACCATTCCCTCTACCATTACCATGACCTCTCTCGTGGTCCTACATTTCTTTCCCGAGTACTGGCTCGCCTCCGACCGATTCCGAGCTCACTGGGACAATCCACACACGGTGTTCCAAAGACCCACATTCAAAACATCCTCTATCGCGGTCGAACAACCTCCCAATGGGACTTCCCACAGCCGATTGCAACCGAGCTTTGTCTCTAATTAGTAGCTACGGCCTTGTCGCTCGACGGCCCACTCGCCTAGCCTTCTTCTCGATCATTACCATCGGATCTAGTCGACCCAAATCCTCTCTTTGATTATTCCTACTATAATTTTGCCTTACAAACCTCCTTGATCCCTTCTGGCTACCTTAGCCTTTTCCACTAGAGATGAAAATTCACGAACTTGTTCATGGGCAATCAAGAACCTCAAATCATCTCTTGAGTCCGTCCTCAAAGTGGACACAGTCATTGTTTAGTAGCCACGATGCCTCTCGATACCTACTCGCCTTAAAACTCCGCCTCATATTCCGCCATCGACTTAGTTCCTTGCACTAACCCCGTAAAAGCTTTCCTCCGAGCATCCAGATAATCGGTGCCCACATACTTTTTCCGATAGGTGGTTTTGAAATAATCCCAAGTCGATCATCTACAGTAGCGCCATCTCGAATCGTCACCACCACCGACACGCTTCATCCTTTAGAAGCGATATACGCCCCTTTTAGTTTCTCTCCTCACCAAGTCAAGATCATCCATGATCCTTTCATTGACTCTAGCCAATATTCGCTACACGGGTGCCACTCGACACACCTTTAACACCTCAAATTGTTAGACCGAATTCGCCGGAATAGATTTTTGAGCTCCTAAATTTCCACCACCCCACCACCAATTCGAGGACTCGCAACACGCCTTATGAGCACGCTCTCCTCCCGCTTGATCTCGCCTCTCGCTCCAAAAGTCGGAGGTGGTGGGGGTGGTACATCATTTTCGTAACCTTGTCCCACTGACGGGTTCCGACACTCATCATCCTACCTCTACTGGCCCACGGCGCCCACGCCCTCTAGAACTCATTCTATCTATCGCGCTTTTAACTCGATTAAGAGAAATTTTATGTATTAGCGTTTGTTCCACTTCATTACTCACAAGAAATTTTATGAAAAGTTGAATAAGGGTTCTTTCGATCAAACAATGTTTTAAGTATTCTATCCTAGTTCACACAAGAGGCCACATTCATTCCCTAACACTTTCCATACCTATTCACTAACCTGACGCATTTTCTGTGGGTATTTTCCTGCAATAAAATTCGAGAGATTTCTAACTTTGTAAAGGGTATTTTCGCCATTTTTCATCATTTGGGTATTTTGGTAATTTTGTCAATCAGGTAATTTTGTAATTTTTAACAAATCAAGGGTGTTTTAATAATTGTAAAACTCGAGGGTCCCTTTTGAGAATTTTCCTTTCTTAAAATGGTGATGTTGCAAAATTTTGTACTGTGGTCGTTTTGGTAATTTTATAAGTTGAGTATGCTGTAATTTTTCCAAAACCAAAGTGTTTCATAGATGATTTCCAAAGCTGAGTTGAATATTTGAGAAGTAGTTAAAATTTTTGGACAAAATCATTGAGTTGATGTTTTATGAATCAAGGGTATTTTAGTAATTTTACCCCTAAGGGCATTTTCGTAATTTTCCACAAATAGAACTTTTCTGGGAAACATTGTAAAAAGAGTTGTTCTTACGTTTGAAGGAGTGATTTTAAAAGTTTTAAAACCAAGTTTTATTGTTTCATTCCGCTTTCAAAATCAAGGCTAATTCCCTTTCGGTTTTAGTCATTATGTTTAGCCTATGACCGAGCCTTCTTGGTCGTGGTGAACCCAAGCTACGCACTGTGTAGGTTTCGTGTGGAGAGGAGGTGAGTCACGGATCGCTTAAATACCAAGCTCCCACCGAACCTTTCTAGACATGCGCATGAGGTTACCACACTGCCGAGCCCTCCGAGTTAGGGTGAACCCAAGCCACGCACTGTAGGATACTGCAAGAGGTGGTGAGTCACTCTGACCGCTTAAATACCTGTGCTCTTCGGTTCCAATCCTAGACATGCGATGGGGTTACCACACCCTAGCTCAAATGACTAAGTCATAGGTTGGGTTCGTTCTTTAAGTCTTATGTTCAGCTTTGTGTGTTTGAGTAATCTAATCCTAGGTTCAAATTCCTATAAGTCTATCTACGCTCCATGCTTCCTACCCTTCTACTGTAATATAATTCACAAAGAAGTTTAGATGTACTTACAGGCGGATCGGTGCGGAGACTCAGCCATGCCGCTTTAAACCCAAAAACAATTAAAAGGCCTATTAAAACATTTTTGGGCCTTTGGCCCCACAAATGTAGTATTGAACTGGCTCGATACTAATTTGTAATAAATTTCAAACCCTACCCAAATGTTTCAATTCAATTTGGTTTGCTACGGAGAAAACTTTTTGAAATCTATTTTAAAAGCAATTTAAGATTTGTTGAAAACTTCTCGTTTTAAGTTATCTTGCTGAAATCATACTTAGACTAAATTCAAAAATTTAATGAAGTCAAGTTATTATACAAATTTCAGATGTGCCCGATGGCACGATAAAATATTTTTCGTGTTAATTTGGAAAACGTGTGATTCAAATTTATAGTAAAAAAAATATCCAACATATAAGAAAATAGCTAAAGTAAAGTATATGGAGGCCTTATTACATCCAAAACAAAACAACCCAATAATAAAATTTGTCATAACTAAATTAAAGTTCATTTAATTCTAAATCCACTGCATGGCCACCTCGAGTCCCTCTGGCTCCATATCCGCGATCTATGCATCACCTGGAAAAAATAATGGAGAAGGTGAGTCATCAAGACTCAGTATGTAACCCTTCCCGCTTTTAAAACATTTTCATACACAACACATAACCATTAATATGCATAATATTAAGTACCCATCCTAGCCATCCAAACGCCATCGCTCTACCCTGCTGTGGTACCAAACCACCGGTGGTGCCAAACCACCGGTGACATATAGTCACAATGTGTTACCAAAACACCGTGTCCGTGAGACACAAATCATTTGATGGGGCCAACCCATCGTGTGATACAAAATCACCGCGACGATCCCATATCTCAAGTGGGGCCAACCCACGGTGGTGTTAACCACAGGACAAGTCGCTATGAGGTGCCAAACCTCCGAGGTACCAAACCTCTAGTGACCGTAGTCACGGTGTGTTACCAAAACATCGGTGCCCGTCACGCACGATTAATACCGCCTCCACTCATCAATCCCGCATCAATCACCTACTTAAATCTCATGTATCAATGCATCATGCTTACCAAAAGCATCAAATAAAAATTCAGATTAATGTGTACTTACCGAATCACCATCTATACCGATATGGTATATTATCAATGCTACATAAAAATCAAGATAGCATTCACAACAAACAAGATATTAACAAATTATATGTGTGTATGTACACACCTGCTCCACCGATTAGTCTAAATCCGAATGAAGAAGTCGGTCACACTAGATCTATCGCCTCTATATTCGCCAAGACATGAGTTAGTACATTCGCCAAAACAAATAGTTTAAAAGGGTTCTTCTTTGAACCCAACTCTTACCCTTACGCTTTTGGATACTTAATCACAATACTCGATTCCTAATCGCTTCACCAATTACCACCGTTAGTAAACAAAGCCATTAGCCTTCGGCTTTTAAATATTTGCAAACTAAACCCATGAAAACCGATTCTTACCAACACTTACCACTTGATTGGTCACGAATGACGGCTTGCTTTGTCGATCTCCAAAATCCCGGAACACCTAGATAGATTCGGTTTTCAAAATGATACTTAGCACCTTGTAAATAAATGCCGATATTGGCCCTTAATTCTTAAAAAGTCGACAAAGATAGGGAAGAAGGAGCATAGGCATTCGCCAACTCTACTTACCATACAATTGATTGAACACTAGCGAGATCCCGATGTGCCTATGCCACTATACCATTCGCCAAGGTAAGAAAATAGAGAAAAGAAAATCTCCACTTCCAAGGAGTTATTCGGTCAAGGGAGAAAGAAATCAATGGAAGAGGATGGTGTTAACAATTTCGCTTAAGGGAATTTTTGAGAAGAGGAGAGTGTAAAGGAAAGGTGATTTCGGTTTGACAATGAAGAGAAAGAAAAGAGTAAAAGTTTCGCTAGAAATCAATAATAAGAAAAGTGATTGGCAATAGAGAAAATTTGAGAAAGAATGAAAAGAAAAGGATTATCACCAAGTGAAGGCTAGTTAAAATAACCTTAATAATTTCTGCATTATCCCTCCCCAAAGTCCTTGCCATCCACTCCACTAAGGAGTTCCAAATACTACCCACTTCTTAATTGATTTGAAAAAATAATTTGAATTAATCCTACCAATATATTCTTTATCTCCTATTATCCTTCTTTAACTTATTATTTATCATCAATAAATAAATAATAATAAGAGTTTAAAGAGAGGAAAACTCTCCCCTATGCCGTCCAAAACATGAAAGAAAAAGGGAATTACATGACTCAACCATGGCTCTCCTTGTTCCTTAGTGGCGCCACTTGTAGCACTTAAGTGGCCTCCTTTGCCACTTTTCCAAGACTTATTTCATGTCAAATGTTTCCATTTATTCTTATAACACCCTAACTACTAAGGCTATCCCCTTTAAAGCTTACAAATAATATTTTCTACTATTCCAGCCAACTCAAGGCCTTTAATTAAAGCTCTAACATGCCATAAATATTATCTTAGTCATTCCACACAAGCAAAATGATACAAATACAAATAACCCCATTTTTAGGATGTTACGATATGGTTCCTGGTGACTTTCAAAACAAGGGCATTTTTGAAGATTTCTAATTTGAGGGCACTTCGTTGACTTTCCTTACTGAGGGTATTTTGGTCATTTGCACACGTTAGGGGTAATTCGGTCATTTTGCAAATCAAGGGTAATTTCGTAAATTTTCCAAATCAAGGTGTCTTGGATATTTTGTAAAGTTTTTGAATACTTGTGCAAAATTAGAAATTGTTATTGAAATCGGGGGTAGTATGGTAATTTTGGAAAATCAAGGGCATTTTAGTAATTTTACCACTAAGGGTATTTAGGTAAATTTGTAAATCGAGAATTCTTAAAAAGTTTTTCCAAAATAATAATTTTTAAAATTCCAAAAGGGTAGTTCATTGACTTTAAAACTAGGGTTTCCATAAAAATATGGATAGTCCCTTTTGGGTTTTAATTATTGAGTTTAGCCCGTGACTAAGTCCTCTTGGTTAGGGTGAACCGAAGCTATGCACCAGGTAGGATTTGAGTGGATAGGAGGTGAGTCACACGGACTGCTTAAATACCAAGCTCCCACCGAAACCAATCCTAGACATGTGCACAATGGTTGCCACACCCTAACTTAGCGACTTAGGCACATGTTTGTTTAATTGTGCCTCAGAGTCTTATGTAATTGTTGGGTTAAACTAGTCCTAGGGTTCAATTCCTAGTCCACTAATCTACGTCCCTACATATATATCACAAAGAGGTTAGGAGCACTTACCTGGTGGACTTCAGGTCGGAGACTCAGGTGCCATGCCAAAAAGCTTGTTTATTTCTTAGAAAAGTCTATTTTCAAAAGACAAAAAACGTTTCGGGCCCTAAAAAGCCCTCAAGACCGAGTTTTGAATCGAGCTCTGATACCAAACTGAAACACCCCAAACCTAGACCACGAGCCTTGACCGAATCTGGTATGTTCCCCGGTGTAAACCGTTTCAAATTCTTTTGTTACTTTGGAAAATCTGGGTTTTTGAAAGAACGATTGTTTTTGGGTTGGGCTCGAGTTAAAAACAAGTTTATTTTATATTGGAAACCCCTTTAGGTTGGGCGACAAAAACACTTAGGAATTAATTTAAAATAAATTAAAATAAAATAAAATAGTTCACTATGGCCTTATTACATCAAATAAATCCAAATAATTGGAAGTACTTAATTAAAAATAAAAGTCCGAATCGTAAAATTTCTTGCTATGCATTGCCACCTTTAAGCTTCCGCCGACCCGGTCCATTACTGATCATCACCTGAAAAATGTTCCCACAACGGGATGAGTCAAACAGACTCAATGTGTACACAAACACTATGTCCAAATAGATTCAGGCATATTATCACATCACATACATAATCATATAGCAGATATAAAATAATGATGCAACCCAAACCCAAACCTATATGCCAACTGCTACACATCACCCATACCATCCTCGCACACCGTGGGGACTACTAAGTCAACCTCTATCCGCTACACACCATCGAAGGCGATCATTGCAATGACGTGCTCATCGCCTCTTATAAAATTCATGGTCTTAGGTCACCACATTCAGATATCGTGGTCTTAGGTCACTACATTCAGATATCGGGGTCTTAGATTACCACATTCAGTTATCGTGGTCTTAGGTCACCACATTCAGATATCGTGGTCTTAGGTCACCACATTCACTTCCCCTTTTCATATAACCTATATGCCCCATATCATACATATCATGCATTAACATGCCAAATTCTTATTTCACATTCTTATAATGTCATATGTGTGTCGTAACAGATATTTAACATAATCCTAGTAGGAGTAGGAAACGTACCTGAGTACTTTGTACCATAACATGGTACTTAGCCATATTTTCCACATTCGTATAACATACATACATATTAAACAGTACCTTAAACTTATTAAGAAATAGTGTGGGGTACATACGGTACTTTAGCCATATTCTTACACTTTCATATTAACACATATAATGAATTAAAATCGTAAATCTATTGAGATCTAGTGTGGGGTACACACGGTACCTTATCCATATTCTTACACTTTCATATTAACACATATAATGAATTAAAACCGTAAATCTATTGAGATTTAGTGTGGGGTACACACGGTACCTTAGCCATATTTTTACACTTTCATTTTAACACATATAATGAATTAAAACCCTAAATCTATTGAGATTTAGTGTGGGGTACACACCTGATATACTTATCGAATTTATTGAAATCCCAAAAACTTGTTCTATTACTTTAGATCTTTAATTCCTATATTCGGCCAACCCTAACATGTTAGTAAAAAGCCATTCGGCTATAAATCCCAATCCTAGTAGGATTGTTGTAATCAAATTCTTACCTTGGTGCCGATTGGATTAAAAATTAAATCCTGAAACATTGTGATGCTTCTTTATTGCAATCGACTATACCCTTAATCATTGAACTAGCTAGTTTCAACTTTTTAAACAAATAAGAATTAGATCTAAATACCACAATAGGGCCTTGATAGGATGTCAGATTCACTTACCTTTATGAATCTAAATTCCCAGAAACCTCAGCTTACTTCTATCGCCTTCCTCCTAAAAATCGAAGTCACCTAATTTTTCCCTACATTCGACAATCCTCCACTTATTCAACAAACTGAAATTCTCAATTATCTTAGCCCATATGGTATTCAGCCAAAAAGAAAAGAATAGAAAAGGGCCATTCGCCACCTACCATTAATTACTCACCTTCGACTTTTCCAAAATCGGATTTCCGCTTATTATAAAGTAGGATTCGCTTCAGGGCTAAAGAAGAGAAATTGATAGGCATAGACAATTGATTCGGGTTAGATCTTGATGAGAAGAGAGGAAGAAATCGTGAGGAAAAGAAGTCCCAAAACTTACCGAATCACTAAAGAACATGCGGCCTATGGTGTACCTTCGGGAAACTAAAACACCCTTGTAGATTCAGCTTTGAGGCTTAGAGAGATTTGGCTATATGCCTGAAACTTATCTTCTACTTTTGATTGGTTTTGCAAAGGAAAAAGAATTGATGATTGGAAGCACAAGATATTTCGATTTTACAAGGAAAGAAAAGGAAGATATAGAACTTAGAGAAATTCGGCAAGACTAGGGGATTTTATTTTCGGCTTTGTGGAGAATTGAAAAGAAAAAAGGAAGAATAATGGTAGAGAGAATTCGGAAGAGATTTAAAAAAGAGAAGAAAGAATGTTTGAATGGCCTTACTTTTCCTCCTTTTGCTGAAATTACTAAGCCTAGAGAGTCCCCTTTCTTGGCCATCACTCTCATATCTTTATTTTCCGAGCTTAGCCGAAATTCTAAAATAATTTGACTTCAAATTAAACTCCTACCTTAGTCTCCCTATGCCGTCCATCTCCTTACCTTAAGAGTGCCAAATTTTAACCCATTATTTTGGGCTTCATGTGGCTATACTAGGCCCAATTTATCCTAGCATATGGCGTCATTTCCAAAGCCCTAAGTGGCGTCTCCGGGCCATTTTTCCCAAGCCCAATTGTATGTCAAATTCCCTCTACTAATTGTCTTAAGACCACCTTGTTTTAGTTTCCTCTTTTAAACCTACCATTTCTAAAATATTTCCTTACATTTTCAGGACATTTCCCTACATTTCCAAGACAAGACATTTCCTTACATTTTTAGGACATTTCCTTACATTTCCAGGACATTTCCTTACATTTCCAAGACAAGACATTTCCTTACATTTTGGGACATTTCCTTACATTTCCAAGTTTTCCAAAATGTTCACTTTCTTCTTTTTAAAACTTAACATTTCTAAATCATTTCTTACATTTCCAAGTTTCCAAAAAATGTTCCTAATACATTCATAACACATAAGACATGCCATTTCATATAATTAAATAAAAAATGCATAAGCCCATTTTCAGGATGTTACAATAAACCCAAATTAAATAATCTTAAATAAAGTAAAATTGGATTTACTAATTTTAGCGAAAAGTACTCCGATGTATGGCCACCATCGAGTCCTCTACAACTCCAAATCCTCTAATGATGGGGATTAACTAAAAGATTAAGGGAAAAGGGGTGAGTTACGAAAACTCAATGTGTAATCCCCTAAAGGGTCACTAACTGGGCCTGAGCCTATACGACATCAATCTGGGCCTAAGAGCCATAATCATGATAATGCAGATAATGCAATGCAATGTAAGGTAATGTAACCCAACCCAAACCAACCAATCATACCCCCATACCAACCAATCGCCACCTATGGGGATCAAGTCAACCTACCCCGCCAATCACACCAATAATGCAGACGAGCTACTAATCACTATATTTCTGGCTGAGCCACCAGAGTCATAGTGTATATATATATCTGGCATAGCCACTAAAACAGTATGTGGTAGTGCCACTAGGCTACACTTCTCTTCAGTCATTAACCCGCCCCATACAATATCATAAAATATCATGTATCAACGTATGAAGTGCAAATAGAAACATACGCACGATAGTCAATCACAATTAAGGGTATAACAGTCATTTTTCCCAGGGTATTTTAGTAATTTTGCAACCTAGGAGTATTTTGGTAATTTACCCTCCAAGGGTATTTTGGTAATTTCGCAACCAGCGGGTATTTTGGTAATTTACTCTCCAAGGGTATTTCAGTAATTTCACAACCCAGGGGTGTTTTGGTAATTTACCCTACAAGGGTATTTCAGTAATTTCACATTTAACGGCCTTTCCAAAGGCCTAATGTCGCTCGAGCGACTCGAGACCCTTTTTGGGTCTCTACGCTACTATTGGGCATAAAATCCATTTCAGGCCCAAGCGGGCCCACACGTTCGTGTGGCCCATTACACGTGGTTTCACTTTTAGGTTTGCAAATTTTGCACTCGCATCTACCATTTAGCAATTTTCCATCAGTTTTGCCTCGTGGGCCTGTAAACCCATTGGGCCGTTTAGCCCATTTTAGTTCGATCAGGCCCGTTTCGGCCTTAGTTTCACGAGAGTGTTCGCGACACTCTCAATGATCCATCTTTGTCATTCGTGTCTCGGTCTACCACCACGATCATTCGCATACTCGAGTGGTCACAGTTGCTGGCTTTCCGGCTTTTGGCAGATTCTCCAACATCATATGTGTTTATCATCAAAATGGGTGTAAGATTAGACACCTAATTTGGAATATGAACCACGACATTCTCTAAAGTACCTAAGGACATAATAGACTATCAGTTAGTCTCCTTGCTCGGAAATCCCAAATGGAAATCGATAACATGGCCCACAATACTTACCAACAACAATAACAACTCCTTCTATGCCTGAACATTCAGTTTACTCCCTCTGGTTACGAAATTGTGTCCCTAAAAAAAGAACAAGTTAGCGATGTTGATGTTGATTCAAGAATAACAACGAAATGGCCTTTTGGCCCAAATGAGCATAAAATGGAGAACGACCGTCCACTCTCCCTATTCAGCCATGTAAACTTACCAACGTGACAAAGATTTGACGATTGCTTGAGTTTCAGCTTCCCCACAAGGAAAGAATAGATGATACTCAAGGTGGAAAGGAGTATTCAAGTTTGACCTTAGACAAGAAGAAGTAGAGTGACAGATTTGGATTACATGAGAGAATAGAAAAGAGAGTCGAAAAGAAGGGTAACAAACCAAAGAGAAAGAAGCATTACCTTTGATCCAAGAGTTGTCGAATGGAAAGAAGAGATTCTGCACCCAAAAAGAAAAACACCACGCTTCAAGCTACCAAGCAATCGACCAATTGAATCCAAGTAGAGATAGGGTGGCTATTGTTCTAAGAAGAGGGAAGAATTGAATGTAGTTGAGAGAATAAATGAGTAGGAAGGGTTCGACTATGGAGAAGAAAACAAATAGAAGGAGATAGGACTATTCGATTTAAAGAGAGAAGAAGAAAAAGCTGAAGAGACAAATGCACGAATGGTCAAAATCACAAGCAAATTCAACCACACATAATTGGAAGAAAGAAAGAGGGGAGAAAAGTGTACAACGAAAAGAAAAAGAATGAAATCCGCAAAAATGTCAAAACAACACTCCAAAAGTAAAAATATACCTAGCAAATGGCACCCCCCACACACACACGACCGAATATGCTCCTTAAGCACCTCCCCAATTTTGGCCAACCACCTCCACTCTTCATATCCAAAGATTCACTCCACGATTCTCTCCTACACTTACTCCCCTTCACTCATTCAAATCGTTTGACCAATTCAAACCTTTACCAAATAGAATTCCACTCCAAATCCACCTCTTCACCACCTTGAGCACAAAAATTAAACTCCCCAAATACTGCTTATGAAATTTGAACCCCACTACCCTTGCTTCACAAGTGACGCAAACACCACTCCACGACCAGCGCCCTTGTGTTAGCAAAATACCAACCAATTAAACTTAAGTCTTGCCTTCACTAGCTCACCCCACTAAAGTTCCCAAAAGCCAAACTTTTACCAAGGCCTAGGCTCGAACCTGAGCCTCCCCAGGACCCCCAAACAAACCCAAATAACAAGCTCAACAAGCACAACACATGCAATAGTGCAAAATGCTAGACCCCTAAATTTAGGATGCTATAAGTAAAATTAAATAAAATTAATCATCATCTTCCATTATCATCCTGGAACTGAATTTAAAAGAGAAGATAACCATGGAAGCTTCAAAACATTCAACAACCGTATTTCCTTCAATTAGGTATGCGTTTTTGTCCCTTTTTGATGACTTCTATGTTTTCGGGATCATTGTAGCTTAATCTAACTAGCTTGGGGACTAATTTATGAAACTGTTAAACTATTAGGGTTTTGCATTGATGAATGTTCTCGAGTTTTGAAGTTTTATGATAGAAAATGAATGGTTGTTGTTAGCTAAACAACTTTTGTAAAGGGATTTTTAGTGAAATTGACATATAGGGATTAAATTGAAAATGTGATAAATTTTTGGTAAAATTTATGAATTTGTGAAACATGTGGGCTTCTATAAGCATGTATATAATTTATCTAGGCTTGGGTAGGGATAAAATTGAATGAATTTCATTTTTGAGCCTAAGGACTAAATTGTAAAAAATTAAAAAATATAAGGGCAAAATGGTAATTTTTCCAAAGATTTGTGTTGGACTAAATTGAATGTGAATTATATTGAATTAAGTTAAATTCAATTGTATAGATCCGGTTAGACCTTGTACGGAGTTAGATCAGGGTAAAGAGAAAGTTTTAGATTAATCGCCTATGTATCTACGTGTACTCGTCAAGGTAAGTTTGTGTAATTAAATTGTGCATTTCTATGACTTAAATTGAGTTAAATGTTTGTGAATTCTATAGTTCCCATGTATGAGTACTGATAGCATATCTGACGATGTACGACGACTACCGAGCCCTATTTGAACCTTAGGAATTCGTAGAATACAAATGACATGTCATAAGGGTTACCGATTTCAGCTCATATGAGCTTACTGATTCTTAGCTCACATGAGCTTTCAGTTATTAAGCTCAGAGGAGCTTACCGTTTACAGCTCATAAGACCATACTGATTTAGAGCTTGTATAAGCATACATGTATAGGAATTGACAGATTATAGTTTAGTACACCTCATGTGTACTACCCGAGTATCCAATGATATTCTAAATGGTTCAACGAGCACAGTTTTGTTATGAGATTATATGAGTTCGATACGAACTATTACAGGTATTTACATGAGATATATGAAATGATATTTCGTGATATATTGATATATGAAATGAATACATGTATATGAAAATTGAATACTTGTTGAATTTATCCATGTGTATTGGATTTTATTTGTGATTTACATGGCTAATATGTTAGTGAACATGTGTTTAGGCTTTTGGCCAATTTGGTTGGGATATGCTATGTTTACTTAACTAAATTGTGGTTCAATGGTAAGTTAAATTCTATGTTATACGAACTTACTAAGCTTAAATGCTTACTCTGATTTATTTTTTGTGTTTTATAGTGTTTCAAAAGCTTGTTGGGGTTGGAAGCTTGTCGGAGCTATATCACACTATCCATCACCTTTTTGGTACTGTTAGTTAGTTACATTTTGGTTATAATGGCATGTATAGGTTATTTTGGCTAATGTTAGCCTATATGTGTTTTGTTGTGATTGACCACTTATTTGGCTTGTGTTTTGGCGCATTTTGGTTTATGTAATATCCCGGGTTAGGGGCTATTTTATTTTGACTTTGTTACATGTGCATGGTGTGCTATGTAGTGTTTTGATGTTTTTGGGGCTTAGTTATAAGCTAGGTGTAGGCCTGAGTGGTAGGAAAAATCTTTTCTTTTAGGCTTAGGTGGGAGGAGCTGAAGGAGCTGGGGTTTATAAATATCTTTAGGTGAATTTTAGCATAACAAATAAGCTGGTGGAGTTGCAGGATAGGCGCCACTTGAGGCTTGTGTGTGTGACGCCACTTGCAGGGAAGAGGTCCTGTGTTCAAGCTGTAGAGTGCTCCATTTTGGCTTCTATTTTGACGGCATGGAGGGGAGGAGTTGTAGGCAGTTCAAACTCTATCTTGGACCAAGTCAAAAGTTCAAATGGTGGGTGAAGAGTGATTTGTAGAGGTGGACTAGTTCAAATTAGTTTGAATGGGAGGCTTGGAGTGTTTGGGGGAGTTGTGGCTGAATTTTGGAGGGATTTTGGGGGGGAGTGGACGATTTGGTATGTGGGAGAGTGGGAGTGCCGAAACTCCTTTTTCATTTTGTGCATTTTCGGTCAAAAAGCATTTTGGAAGTAAATTCTCCTTTTGTCAAATCAAGCCGAAACCCCAAGTGTTTTCTTCTCTTTTTTTTTCCATTTTGTTCTCCTTAAACCGAAAGTCCAAGCATCTTTTTGCCAAAAATTGCTTTGCATCTCTTAACTTGGTGTGTGTGTGGCCGAATGTTTGTTCCCATTTCTTCTCATTTACATCTTGTGTAAACCGAAGCTAGTATCCCCTTCTCCATACGTGCATTGCCTTTCTCTTTAAGCTTGTGCCGAAACTCTATTCTCCAAAAAGACCTTCCTCCATTCCTTCTTCTTTCAAATCAAAAGCACCATCCCTCTCTTCAACTTTTATTTTCTTTCTTTTCCAAAACTTGTTAGCCGGTTGTCACCATTTGTTCTTCCCATTTCTCTCAAGTCGAAACCCTCTCAACTTGTCCCTTCAAACCTCCTTTTCCTTCTCTCTAACCCCATTGCCGCAACTTCTATTTCTTCTCATTCTACTCTCCCTTTTCTTCCCACACAAAGACATACATAGGAGTGTTATACACCTTGGCCGAATCATTTTCTTATTAAGTTTTGCACTTTGGCCGAATCTTTCCTCTCCTAGTAGTGGTCTTGTGGCTGATTCTTGTATGTGGTGATAATATCGGGTGGTGGTTCAATCGGGTTGAGGAAGGTAAGTTTTGGTCGAAAGGCCATCTTTTCCCTCTTATTTGTTGTTGATTCTGGTTTGGATAAGCCGATGTTGGTTGGTTGAAAGGAGTTAACTTGTTTATTATACATTTCGTATAGGGCCTTTGGATTTCGGAAGCAAGCAAGAGGAGTCTTCCTTCTCTGTTAAGCGTGGGGTAAGTGGTGGTAAGAGATTGCTTTAATGGTCTTTCTTTTAGAGTTTGTTATGCAAAAGATTTGTGAGGATAATGGTTTGTGTTTTAGGGGGAGGCCGATTGATAAAAGAACCATTGTTGGTTCGGGTTTGGTAGGAAACTAAACCATTTGCAAGGTAAATGTTAACCTCTTTGGTTTTATGGTTTTGGTAGAAAGGTTTAAGTGGCTAATCTCATGTTTGGCCGATTATAGGAGCAGGTATCGAGGATTTAGATCGGTTCGTTGGGTTAAGCTTGCGTGTTAACAGTGTGTAAACTAACACATCTTCTTCGAGTAATATGTTAATAACTTTGATTGTGTAAGTGAAACAGATGGTTGGTGATATAATACCCAATGAGGTATGGATACGAATTCGGTAAGTCTGTTTCATTACGAGATCTCGTGATGATATGTGATATCATGATTTATGGTGTATGTATTTTGAGATGTCATATTAAGCATGTGAGCATGATAGCATGATTGCACGATTTGCATTAGTATGATATATTATTGGGTGATATGAGAGGATGGGGATATGATATTCGTGTCTTTGGGACACCGGAGGTTTGGCACCTCTAATGGTTTGGTACCTGATTGATTATTGTGACTTTGGGTCACTAGAGGTTTGGCACCTCGCGCCTCGCCCCGATGGCTTAGGACCACAAATGGGTTGGCCCCATTGTTGATTATATGGGATTGACGCTAGTGATTTGGTATCACACGATGGGTTAGCCCCATCATTTTAATCGTGACTACGGTCACCAGTGATTTGGTATCACACTTGTGTCTTTGGGACACCAGAGGTTTGGCACCTCATAGCGACTCGTCCCTATGGTTAACACCACCGTGGGTTGGCCCCACTTTTGATATACGGGATTGTCGCCAGTGATTTGGTATCACACGTGGGTTGGCCCCACAGATAGATCTTCCGTGACTTTGGGTCACCAGTGGTTTGGCACCACATCTATGGATATCGTGACTTTGGGTCACCAGTGGTTTGGCACCACTAGTGGTTTGGTACCACACGGGGTAGAAAAGGTGTTACGGATGGTTAGGATCGGGTGCATTAATTGTATTGCTTTGTTATGATATGTGTTAGCATGTTGCATATACCGGGAGAGGGATTTATGCACTGAGTCTTGTGACTCACCTTCTCCCTTATCATTTCAGGTGACACATAGATCGCGGACATGGAGCCAGGATGGACTCGAGGTGCCCATGCCATGGATAAATTCGGAGTTGCATTGATTTAAACTTGGTACTTTATTTGACTGGTTTTTCATTTGTTTTATTTGGATTGTAAAAGGTCTTTTTAAACTTATGTTTTGTTATTTACATGCTTAGATTGTATTTCAAATATGCCTTAATAATTTATTGGGTTAAAATTTGGCTAAAATTTGTAAAGATAAGGTTTTCAAACTACAAGCGATATGTTTTAAACTTTACCATCGGGTATCACACCGTAATTCAAGATAAATGAAACTCAAATGTTCTCCAATTTGAATGCATTCACGTACTAAGTCAAAATGTTTTTTTTAAGCAACAACAAGGATTAATTGAATTTTTAAACGAGATAAACTTGTTTTACTTACATATCTGATTAAGTTTTCAAATTTTTGGGTTTTCAAATACACTATCGTTTTCTAGAACAAACATGCTCAAGTTTTCTACAAGAACAAAACATACGAAAGAGTTTTCATCAAACTTTTAAACGGAAACCTAAATCTCTCAAAACCTTTTTCCTGTAACATACCAGATTCGGTCGTGGTGTATTGACCGGGTTTGGGGTGTTACAATTGTGGTATCAGAGCCAAGTTCAAAGGCTCGGTTGTGGGCTCGAGGCCCAAAATATTTTAAATTCTGGTTTTTAAAGTGTTTTGGCTTTAAAGAATATGGTTTGAAAGGCATGGCACCGAGTCTCCGGCACCAATCCGCCCAAGTAAGTACCCTTACTATTGCTTGTGATTTTGATGTGGATAAGATGTTATTGGATGACTAGTAATAGTAAGACCACTTTAGTAACTGAAATCAATAGGACTCTGTGGACTTGCGAAAACAAGCTTCTTTAATATTCATAAGACTTTGCTTTTAAATAGTGGAATAATTACTGATGCATAAAATTCTTTAAATCAGACAAGATTTTAGTCATGAGTATAAGAGGTAGGCGTGGTTGTGGACGTGGTCGAGGTAGGATGACGCTTCGAACCCGTAAGTTACGGTCAGGTCGAGAATGAGATACTGCATCGCCACCACCGGAGGTGGTGAGTTTCGTGAATAGGCTGGGACGACGCAGATGTCACGAGGTGATCTCTGAGTTTTGGAAAGGGTAGTCGGAGTAGATGGAGGCGCAGGAGCTAGAAAATCAGGCTGAGTGACTTCGAGCAAGCGGGTGAAGTTTTTGAGGTGTCTCTGGTGTTGCTCCCAAAGCCTTCTTGAATATTGGTGGAAGCGACAGGCGGATCATGGACGATCTGGACCTATCGCTAAAGAGAAGTTAAAGAGATAGTATCACTTCTCGAGATGAGTCATACCGGTGGTGGCTCACGGTTCGGAACGAAGGTTGCAATGGAAGATCGACTTGGGACTATTCTAGTACGCTTATCGTAAAAAGTACGTTGGAGCTAACTACATTATTGAGCAATGGAAAGCATTCCTGAGGTTAGTTCAGGGGAGTAAATCTGTTTCAGAGTACGAGGTAGAGTTCCTTAGGCTGAGTCGGTATGCTAGGGGTATGGTGGCTACTGAACACGAGAGGTGTGTTCGTTTGAGGATGGCTCGAGATGAATTAAGGTTGTTGATTGCTCCACAAGCGGAGCGTGAATTCTTGTCTGGTTGAAAAGGCTAAGGTAGCCGAGGGTATTAAGGAGTCTGTGAGGCAAGGCATGGATAGGAACCGACATAAGAGGAGTTTTGGGTCTTCTGGGTCGTCAGGTAATCCTCAGAAAAGGGCTAGACCGAGTGGGCCGAATCAGTTTGTAGGTTTGTTGCTACTAGTCAGGGACCGCCGCAGTGTAACCGTTGTGGGAAAGCTCATTGGGGAGGATGTTGGGTGGTGGTAGAGGATGTTTTGAGTGTGGCTTTTGGACCACCGTGTGATGGATTGTCCGTAAGTTGGCTAGGATTCATCAGGAGTCGTGGTCGTACTCGGTTTAGGAATAACGGACCACCACCGCAGAGGGCCCAAGGTAATGGCGAGAGAAGGTAATGGTTTTGGTCGGGCCGTGAAGCACCGCAAGAGGTTCAGTAGTTTCGAGGCCAACAGTAGGGGCTAGTGTATGCGTAGCGGTGCTAGAGAGAGGCGGCGACGACCGGACGTCATAACCAAGACATTTTAATCTTTGGTTCTCCATTTCTCGCTTTGATTGATGTGGGTTCAACGCATTCATATGTTGCAAGTAGCATAGTGAAGACCATGGATCTAGACTCGAGATATCTTCTAGGCGGATGACCGTAATAAGCCCTCAGGTCACTCTGTAGTTGTAGATAAGTTGTATAGAGATGTACCTCTAGAACTCCAAGGGTAGTGTTTGTGGTCGATCCGATGGAACGCCATTTGGGAGTTCGATCGATTCTCGGGATGGACTGGTGGTTAAGTACCGGCGAAGTTGGATTCTTGGCTAAGCGCATGGTTTTGAAAATAGCTAAGGGTGATGAGGTAGTCCTGATCGGTAATAGAAGAAATTACTTGTCCAATGTGGTATCGCTCCGAAAGTAAGAAGATGGTCAGAAAGGGCTGTGAAGCATATGTGGTTCATGTGTATGCCTTGGAGGCTAAAGAGTCTCAGAGAGACGGTTGAGACAGTTAGGAAATTTACCGATGTGTTCCACGAGGAGCTTCGGGTTTGCCACGGATCGTGAGGTAGAGTTTGGGATAGATCACATTATTCAGCTGCGCAAGGTGTCTATTGCTCCGTATAGGATGGCGCCTAAAGAGTTAGTAGAGCTTAAGGCTCGAGATCCGGAGTTGTTGGACCGGGTTTTATTAGGCCAAGTGTTTCACCTTGGGAGCGCGGTACTCTTTGTTAAGAAGAAAAGCGGTACTATGCGGATGTGTATAGACTATCGCCAATTGAACAAGTCGACGATCAAAAACAAGTATCACCGCCCGGATAGATGACTTGTTTGATCAGCTGAAGGGTGCGTCAGTATTCTCGAAGATCGATTTAAGGTCTGGGTACCACCAGTTAAAGGTGAATGAGGTGAATATCTGCAAGACGACATTTTGTACTTGGTATGGGCACTATGAGTTCTTAGTCATGCCGTTTGGGTTGACTAACGCGCCGGAAGCATTCATGGATATGATGAATAGGGTGTTCCAGCAGTATTTGGATCAGTTTGTAGTGGTTTTTATCGACGACATCTTGGTATATTCAAGGACTGAGGAGGACCATGATTCGCATTTGCGGGTGGTATTGCAGATTCTGAGGGAGAAACAGCTTTATGCAAAGTTTAGTAAATGCGAGTTTTGGCTTAGAGAGGTGACGTTCTTGGGTCATGTAGTGTCGGCTGAGGGGATTAGAGTGGATCCTCGAAAGATTGAGGCGGTTTTAGATTGGAAGCCGCCTAGGTCAGTAGCTGAGATTCGGAGTTTTCTGGGCTTGGCAGGATACTACTAAAGATTTGTAGAGGGATTTTCGTTGATCGCAGCACCGATGACCAAATTGTTAAGAAAAGGGGTTCCGTTTATTTGGACTGAGAAGCAGCAGGAGAGCTTCGATAAGTTGAAGAAGATTTTTGATTGAAGCTCTGGTTCTAATTCAACCTGAGGCTGGGAAGGAATTCACAGTATATTGCGATGCATCACATCTGAGATTGGGTTGTGTCTTGATGCAGAAGGAAGGTTGTGGCTTATGCATCTCGGCAGTTGAGGCCACATGAGGTCAATTATCCTGACGCACGATCTGGAGCTAGCGGTTGTAGTCTTCGCTTTGAAGATTTGGAGACATTACTTATACGGAGAGAGATCGATAGTCTACACAGATCATAAGAGTCTGAAGTACCTTTTGACTCAGAAAGATTTGAATCTGAGGCAGCGCAGATGGATTGAGTTGCTGAAAGACTCGACTGTTCGATTGAGTATCATCCGGGCAAGGCTAACGTGGTGGCAGATGCGTTGAGCCGTAAGGTTGTTTCGGACTTAAGAGCGATGTTTGCCCATTTGAGTTTGTACGACGACGGGAGTATTCTGACAGAGCTGCACGTTAAGCCTACTTGGGTTGAGCAGATCAGAGAAAAATAGTTAATGGATGAGGTTTTGAGTGCGCAGAGGTCACAAGTGCGTAATGGTGGTTTGGAGGTTCTGATTTGTCTAGTGATGGAGTCTTTGTGTTTTCGGGGAGAGCTTGTATGCCGAGGGATATTGAGTTAAGGCAGAAGATTCTTCAGGATGCACATAGCAGCCCCTACGCTATGCATCCTGGAGGTAGCAAAATGTATAGGGATCTCAGAGAGCGATTCGGTGGTAAGGTCCAAGAGGGAAGTGACAGAGTTTGTAGGAAGTGTCTCGACATGTTAGCGAGTCAAGATCGAGCATCGATTCTTCGTCGTGGTTGCTTCAACCAAATGAAGATTCCACGATGGAAGTGGGAAAGGATCACTATGGATTTAATCGATGGATTACCTCTTACGCCTAGCAAGAAGGATTGATTTGGGTAATTATGGATCGATCGACAAAATCAGCTCACTTTATCCCGGTGAGGTGGATTACTCACTTCAGAGGTTGGCAAATCGTATGTGTCGAGATAGTGAGGCGCATACGGCGTGCGATGATCGATCATCTCGGACAAGGATCCCAAATTTATGTCGAGGTTCTGGAAAGCGTTGCATCAGGCTCTGGGTACACGTTTGCATTTCAGCACAGCATTTCACCCGCAGTCTGACGGGCAATCGGAAAGGGTTATTCGGATCTTAGAGGATATGCTGAGAGGTTGTGTTTTGGACTTCAGGGGTAGTTGGGAGGAGTTTCTATCGTTAGCTGAGTTCGCCTACAATAATAGTTACCAAGCAAGCATCAAGATGGCACCTTATGAGGCATTGTATGGTAGGAAGTGTCGCTCACCTACTTGTTGGACGGAGTTAAGTGAACGTCAGTTGTTGGGACCAGAGTTGGTTGCTGAGACCGAAGACAAGGTTAAGTTGATACAGGCTCGATTGAAAGAAGCTTCGGACCGGCAGAAGTCTTATGCCGATCTTAAGCGGAGAGATATAGAGTTTGCTGTGGGAGATCAAGTTTTTCTGAAGGTCTCACCATGGAAGAAAGTGTTAAGGTTCGGAAGGAAAGGCAAGCTAAGTCCGAGGTTTATTGGGCCATATAAGGTACTGAGACGAGTGGGACCCGTAGCATATCAGCTTGAGTTGCCAGCAGAGCTAAGTCAGATTCACGACGTATTCCACGTTTTGATGCTTAGGCGGTATCGTTCAGATCCATCGCATGTCGTAGCAGTGGAAGAGATCGAGGTGAATCCGGATTTGACTATGGAGGAAGAGCCTGTTTAGATTCTAGATCGGGATGTGAAGGTTCTGCGTAGGAAGTCTATGCCTTTGGTTAAGGTACTATGGTGGAATCATGGCGTGGAAGAAGCTACGTGGGAACCCAAGGATATGATGAGACAGCAATACCCGCAACTCTTCTGATCAGGTAATTTTGAGGCCAAAATTATTTTTAAGGGGGGTAGAACTGTAATATCCCGGGTTAGGGGCTATTTTATTTTGACTTTGTTGCATGTGCATGGTGTGCTATGTAGTGTTTTGATGTTTTTGGGGCTTAGTTATAAGCTAGGTGTAGGCCTGAGTGGTAGGAAAAATCTTTGCTTTTAGGCTTAGGTGGGAGGAGCTGAAGGAGCTGGGGTTTATAAATATCTTTAGGTGAATTTTAGCATAACAAATAAGCTGGTGGAGTGGCAGGATAGGAGCCACTTGAGGCTTGTGTGTGTGACGCCACTTGCAAGGAAGAGGTCCTGTGTTCAAACTGCAGAGTGCTCCATTTTGGCTTCTATTTTGACGGCATGGAGGGGAGGAGTTGTAGGCAGTTCAAACTCTGTCTTGAACCAAGTCAAAAGTTCAAATAGTGGGTGGAGAGTGATTTGTGGAGGTGGACTAGTTCAAACTAGTTTGAATGGGAGGCTTGGAGTGTTTGGGGGAGTTGTGGCCGGATTTTGGAGAGATTTTGGGGGGGGAGTGGACGGTTTGGTATGTGGGAGAGTGAGAGTGCCGAAACACCTTTTTTATTTTGTGCATTTTCGGTCAAAAAGCATTTTGGAAGCAAATTCTCCTTTTGTCAAATCAAGCCGAAACCCCAAGTGTTTTCTTCTTTTTTCCATTTTGTTCTCCTTAAACCGAAAGTCCAAGCATCTTTTTGCCAAAAATTACTTTGCATCTCTTAACTTGGTGTGTGTGTGGCCGAATGTTTGTTCCCATTTCTTCTCATTTACAACTTGTGTAAACCGAAGCTAGTATCCCCTTCTCCCCATACGTGCATTGCCTTTCTCTTTAAGCTTGTGCGAAACTCTATTCTCCAAAAGACCTTCCTCCATTTCTTCTTCTTTCAAATCGAAGCACCATCCTCTCTTCACCTTTTATTTTCTTTCTTTTCCAAAACTTGTTAGCCGGTTGTCACCATTTGTTCTTCCCATTTCTCTCAAGCGAAACCCTCTCAACTTTTCCTTCAAACCTCCTTTTCCTTCTCTCTAACCCCATTGCCGCAACCATTTCTTCTCATTCTACTCTCCTTTTCTTCCCACACAAAGACGTACATAGGAGTGTTATACACCTTGGCCGAATCATTTTCTTATTAAGTTTTGCACTTTGGCCGAATCTTTCCTCTCCTAGTAGTGGTCTTGTGGCTGATTCTTATGTGTGGTGATAATATCGGGTGGTGGTTCAATCGGGTTGAGAAAGGTAAGTTTTGGCCGAAAGGCCATCTTTTCCCTCTTGTTTGTTGTTGATTCTGGTTTGGATAAGTC